>OZ002744.1:20579689-21179689 GCA_963924295.1 Dioctria rufipes | reverse complement strand
TAAAATTTCAATTCCAATAGTGGAATTAAAGAGTGCTATTTTAATTGACGTTGCGATTCAGTCTTATGAAAATAATTTTCCAATTACAGTTGAATTATGCTCGATACCTTAGCACAAGGTGATATTGCACTGCAGAGCCACAATAATTCATTCAACCCAATGCCTGGATACTATAAACTCATAGAGACGTACAAAATTATGTTTACCCAAGCCAAGAGTTTACCTATACTATCGTGGGTTGGTTGGCAGGAAATTACATGAACTTTGGCACTGGTGTGTGTAGGTTTATAAATTATTGCACCGGGCACGGAAGTAGAAGAAGTTTAACTCTGGTCTAGGAAAGTTTTTGGCAATATCGAAAATATATTTTGTGCGAAATGCCTGATATATGTATGGATGTATGTATGTATGAGGCATGTTTGTTTGTCATGTGGTTTGTTTCGGTTAGCTATATAGACAACACTTTTGTGAGTGTTTTCAATTTTATAAAATTTTGAATTTTTATTACAAAGACAATAGCCGGGATAATAAATAAAATTAAATAAATTTACTAAAAGAGAGATTCCATATTTCTCTGTAAAGCAAAGCTTTGAAAAAATTTATAAATTTAACTGAGAATTTGGTCGCCAGAATGATCACAATGTGATTTATTTTGTTTTTGATAGTTCATAGCCGGGCTGAAGTTTCGGATAATTCCAGTAAATAATTTTTAAATTTAGAAATCACAAATAGCGACAGCACCATCTATTGGCCGAAAATGGTGCATGTTTTCTTTATCTTTTAATTCGCACTAAATTTTTATATTTAAAAATAAATTTCTTTTTATTCTTTAAATAAACATATTCACTGAAAAAGGATGAAACGGGATACAGAAAGTAATTTAAATATTTACATTTAAAAATCATAGTTTTAAAATCTAGTCTATATATAAAAAAAAACAACAAGTTTTATTTTCGGCCACTAGATTATGCAGCCGCCAAAATCAAGGATAATTCTCGCATAACGCATTCTGATCTTTTGCCGTAAATTAGGCCATGATACAAAGATTAACAAGGTATGGCCGAATTTTCTGTCAAGTGGATGCTTACGTCATAGGATGACAAAAGTCATTTAGCAGTGCCATGGTATATAGAACACAAGGTATTCGCATTACGAACAATGTTCCTCTATTAGGTGACGTAATATTGTGAAATGTATAAGAAAGTACGGCGCAGAGAACACAATACTCTCTCTCCTCTCTCTGTCTTTCCTATAAAAATGTATATACATTAGCCACGGAATTCCGTCACAGGCTATCAGCTGCAATGTGTCAAAATTTTAATGGGAATAGCTTGTCTTCTATATACCTTGAGTCGTGCGATCTGTCATTGTCTTAAGTTGAGATTATTTGAGAAAGTTAAAATTTCATATTATTTCACAACAATTTGTAATATGTACATATAAAAAATTAAAAAGTGTAAATATAGAGTACCTAATTGCTTAACCCTTTGAGTAGTGAGTTAATATTTTTAGCATACACACGTCCCTGGTGTGAGCTATTTTTGCATTTTTCGATAGATTTCGCAAATTGAACGGAGTGTTCTTTTTTGTGGTGGGGGGAACGGTTTTTCTCAAAATTTAGTGTGCATGTTCGTCTCGACGCCGCGCATCTTTTGGTCAAGTCGGTTTTGCGTGGGGTATTTTTCTCCCGACGGGGGAAGGGGGTAAAGTTTGAAATGTTTTGGTTATATCTCCTGAACAAAGAGTCGCAGACACTTCATTGATGTCTTAAATGAGAGCTGCGGTCCTAGGCTAAAGATAATATTAATCGGGTCACTGTGTATGGAGGGGGGGGTGGAGTGGGGGAAATTAGAGGGATATTTAGTTTTTCAATAATAACACAGCCATTTGACCTCGGGTGTTCAAACTTCTTCTCAGAAAAAAAACATATTTGAATTTGTACTAGATTTTCCAAAAAGTACCAGAACAAACTTTGACACCCCCTCCCTGGGGGCGCAGTATATTTTTGATTTGTTTTAAAACGACATCATTCTTTATTTTTGCCCTTTTCCCTATACGCACTTTTTTAGTACTTCCCTTTTTTATATTCTAACTGAAGTACTAGATTTTTTGCACCTTAGATCGGCACTAACTCTGTAGGATTACCTCTAATCGCAAAACTGATTTCTGCATGTGCATTTCATTAGAATAAAAGAAAATGTGTTCCATGTGTTCCGAGTTTCGGAATCGTAATAATTCCAGGAAGGGTTTCGACGGCCGCACAAATGCAGAGATGAATATTTTTCTCTCTCAAAAACGAAGCCGAACTTCATTGCAATTTTTTATACATAGATAGATAAGGCTTCTAACTTCAAAATAAAAATGTAAAAAAAAAGTGCTAGTAGTCCTCAATAGTAAATAATATTTTTTTGACAAAAATACTATTATTAACAAAAAAAAAATTTCGTTCGGTGCTGCTATATTTTTTTATGAAAAATATAAAGCATTAAGCTTCATTTGGCATTTGAATCAGAAAAATCGGTTACTCCTTTCGCGAGATATGATTTTTTGAAAATGACGTTTCATCGTAAAATCACGCAATTTCTTACCCCCAGCGTGGTGGAGGGGGGGGGGGGGGGCGTGGTAGAGGAAAACAAAAAAATATGAAATAATATACCTACAAACATCATTGTTAGAATTATATAAAAAAAAAAAAAGAAAAACCCGCCCAAAATGGGCTGGACCATGGCTGGACGTACATGTACGGCGATACTCTATCTGGATCACCAGAGGCTGGCCGTACATGTACGGCGATACCGCTCAAAGGGTTAAGGGAGCTCTGCTGATATGATAATTTGTTGTAATGTAATCTCGAAAAACGGCAAACAATCGGACAACTTCTTATAGCGAATTCTTTTCTGCGTTAACACTGCCACCGAATCTGCCAACTCAGAAAAGAATTCACTATTAATTTTGAGTTTTTATAAACAATAGGCCGCTGCTTAAAAGTTTACCGGCATTCTGTTTGACAATGGCATCACGTCGACATCCGGATCTGTTGGACAACCAAGAACAAGAGTAGCAGTAGAATACCTTAAATAAATGTAATGAGTAGATATTTTTGATTGCTTCTTGGTTACAATACGTATTTTCTCCTGTTATTGAATTAATACCTTCAATAATCATTCGCATGATGCTATTACGACCTCAGGGCAGATAATAATGATGAATACAAGTCTAATACGGTTATTATGAGATGCTATAAATTGTGATCAGAAAGAATGGTGAAAGTAATTGTAATAGTTTGTTCGAATTAGCATACAAATTATTAAGCATTCTTTAAATTAGTTATTATAGACGATTTTTTTCATTTCTAAACGGATTCATTCCTTTTTTTTTCTTATTTTATAAAAACTTTTTATATTTTTAATAAAACTTGTGAATATTTACTTTACAATTTGGTTTATTTCTCAGTACAAAAATCGAAATTTTTACTTGATGAAATCTGGCTAGGTAATCTGGAATAGTATTCCACATTTACCACTATAGGTAATTCACACTGTAAAAAATATGCATAATTGTTGCCAAAAGGCTTAGGCATTTTTTCCTAAAATGTAGGGAATATTCCCTAAAATATCTCAAAAGATCAAGGCTAAGCCTGAATCCTTTAGCTTTTCTAGATTCTATTACTGAAGACCATGTCTAGTTTATTTGATTGTATGGTTTTAATTAATTTTTACGTCAGTTTTGAGATGGCTATAGGAGATACCACAAAATGGTTCCAGTCCTAAAAGAGGCATGCATTTTTAGGTAATTTGGTTGGTACCAATTATCTATTCTTGCTTGCGGTCTGGTTGATAGTCATTCCCGATTGAAATCTTCGCTCTTGAATATAGGACAGTTATCTGTCGACGGCAATTGCCATCAATTGTGTAAGCGATAGTGTAGTTATTCCTCTTGCGTATATGTCAAGGAGATGCGTTACCCTTTTTAGGTAATAGAACAAATCTCCTGTTGGATAAAAGATTAGCTCTAGACTGGTGCCTTTATGACAGTGGACCAGGACCAGGTGCTGTTCCTGTAGTAGTAGAAAGGAATTGGCCCTAGTTGGTTTGTATAGAAGTCAGGAACTCGGTCTTATTATCCCTATGATAATATGACCGGATGCCGGGATAATTTGCTGTTATCTTCTTGGGTACTTGACAGTTGCATTCTTCTCAGCCTCTACAGGCTGGAGGCTTAGTACACCACTGAAAATTAATATTTAATATACTCTAGTGTCCGTGATGACGGAGGAATAATGATGCTTCAATAATGGAAAGCGAATGACAGGATACTATCACAGTCCCAATGACCGTTAGTACATCACCATCTATGTCGCGCAGTGTTGAGAAGCAGTCGGCTGTAATGCTCACACGACAGACTGATAGCAGTCGGCTGTAATACTCACACGACAGACTGGTGGAGCCGTAGCAACACCTATACCATAAAACAGATTCTCCCAGCGAAGGCAATCTGATAATGGCAGTAAGTGAGATAGCGCTACCACTACGGCAGTGTGACGGCAGTCGACAGGATGAGGTTGCTTGAGCTTCTGGATATAGTACCGCCTGTTATCTTGAATCTTTAAGGGCACTCTGGTAAGTTACCCAGTTGGGTTGTTTCCATTCGGCCTTGAAGTTGAGCTATAAAGAAAATAAGGGCATATGTGGCGTAAAGAAATGCAAAAGTCCTCTTTTAGTTTCTTTTCCAATAGTTCGGATATAAATTTATTTTCATGCAATTTTTTTAGCTTTAATTATTTTTCTTATTTTTAGATGACGACTGTCAGAAGGCTAAAAAATGACTACTGATATTTTTTGTTTTCTTTTTCACAACGTTATAAATTAAAAATCCACGCCTGCCTAGCTACGGCTTTCTACGTTTGACAAGGTATCGCTAGCGGTGAATTTTGTGGTGAACGTAACCCGGTTTACACGGTGTGTGACGAAAGTTTGGAAATGGGCGAACCGAGACCGAAGCGACGCCACACATTATCCCTTTTTGACCAGTATGTCTGCTTTATCGTTTCCATTAATACGAGAGTATCGTGGAGCTGTCCGACGGGAGTGTTAAACGGATTCTTGTTAATGCTTCAATGAATTTTCACATAAAAATCATTCAGATTTCAGGTGATAGGCAAGAGAGATACTGAGCCTGTTGACAGTTGAAATTTTTTGAGTTTTTGGCCATGTTCAAATGCAAATACTAATGAGTTTTTGAGGTGCTATAAATGTCATGGACTACTTGAAAACGATCACAGGACAAAAAATCTCTTCCATCAGCTTACAGTTGTCTGCAATTGTCATAATTGGCAAAATTTTACGAACTGTCCCGCTCCAGCGAACTGCTTCCCCACCTAATTTGATTAACTTCTTTCTCTTTCTAAACACGATGACATGGTTCGGCAGAACAAAATCGTCGTAATTGTCATAGCTGAAACAAACACAGGTTGAAAACTGTATCATATTTTTCGAAGGCCTTACGACATTGGAAAATCATTATTCAAAGTTTATCAAAGACTGTGTTGGTAATAAAATAACTAATAAAACGATTCTTTCACTTTAAATTCTTTGCCTTATTAAAATGCCATCAGTTATATAAAATTTCGTATAAAATTAATTAAACACGAAACAGATGAGTATTCATCTAGTGCCGTACATAACTCCATATTTAATGGTTTAATGTTATGCAGACGCTTATAAAACGAACACATCCATAATCATCAAGAAAATTATTTTCTGATAAAGCCAACAATTTTACTGCCATCGCATCCATCGCCTTTCTTCATTGATGCTATGTTTTCCAACGTTTTCACTTAAACAAATGAAATTCTTGAAATTAAAACATTTCATTGTGAGACATAAACCATGGTGGATTCCGCTGTGCTCATTCCCCGCGCGATATGATTTTATAATATCGTCGTTCTCTCCAGCTAATAAAATCGTAGACCACCACTTCTTGACTCATTCAAACAAAGCAGCACTCGTCGTCATCACCACGGAATGGAATTGAAAAACATAAATAATTCCCTGAAAACATTGTGGTGATAACGATTTTATTGAATCGCTTCGTTCTGCCGCAACAAAAACATTTTTCTTCGATTTTTCGGGTTACCGAGTCCAATTTGACGCCATACTCCTTCCTTTACACCCAAAGGCGACTGATTTCCCTTTGAAGTTTTTCAAGTCAAAAAGGTAAAGTCATCAAAAAGTTCTCGAAGGTAATTTTTTAGAATCGCATCATCAGTCCAGGGATTGGGAATCTATCGTGTCTTGTCTAGCATATTGATGATTCTCTAGTCTAAAATATTTCAAATATCATCAACCATCGTCTCTTTTGGGTTGGGTAGAGCTAGAGCCTTCTTTAATCAACGGGGCATAAGAAAAATATTTACTTTCCGGAGTACATGGAATTTCTTGCTTTTCTTCGGAATTTCTTTTTCATTTCCTCTTCAGTTCTGCTGGCTGCCAAGCTATGGCACTTATTGATTGAAATTTTTCCGATGTTGTTTGTCTTCGGTGTCGCATTATTTGAACATAGACTCACGTGGATGGGAAAATCAGGTGAACGCCAAGTGTTTGTATTTCTTGTCATATATAGGATTTTGATTTACATACATTAGATAGAGATAGAGATACCTGCTCTCTGAGTGAGATAGTGACTAAAGTAATCGGGAATTTTATAAATAAATTCCTTACAAAAATTCCAGACCGTCGTCGTCGCTTTGCTGCAATAGAAGTTTTTCTTTTACATTTTGCAACAGTGACTGCAAGTTTTTCCCGGGTCGCAGTTTTGAGTTAATGGATGAACAAATTTAATAAAGAAATGTATGGCGTCTTTGTGCAACATCGTAGACTGATTGATGCCACCCAGCAAGCAGTTTTGTATAAAAAATAAACAAACAAACAAACAAAAAAACATTTTAATTTAATTACTTGAAACGAATGAGGTCAAGAGCATCCACAGCAAAATTACTGTTTCATTTTTGCTACACAAAATTTAATTACCAACAAGATAAAAAATGCATCACTGCGAATGGCCGTTGTATAGGAAAATTATTATCAGAAATAGAACGAAATGTTTTTCACATTGAATGGGGGTGGCTGGAAAAATGCTGCAAGGATTCAAGTTGAAACTACAATGTGTCCTATGAGCTATGTATGTATGCAACTCGTTGTGTTCTGTATTTTTAATTATTTTTCACAATTTTCTCAGCTTTCATTTTAATCAACTTTTCGAAAATATCAAAAATGATTTGTTTAATAACGCACTACTAGAAATGAGAGACATTTTTATTTTATTGGGATTTGCTGCATTTACATACAGTCATTGATCCAATTTTCGTTTCACGTTCAGTTCACTAACGAAACTGCGAAATTTCTATTGATGGAGATGAACGTTGAAACTATGTAGGTGCTACGGGATAGTGCAAGAATATATTTAAGTTTCATTTTGAGTTATAACCATTCGTAGCGAAGTTGGCGTGTGTTTTAGAGATGATACCTAAGCTCTAGTCGGTTTTAGCCAAAATATGATCAAATAAAGAAGACTTATTTCTTTTTTTATTGTAATCACTCTACTTCAGTCAATCTAAAATTGGAGGCAAATCATAGATTTAACATGATCACAGCAATCCATAGAGTTATTGATTATACTGCTGAGGTTACACACATATACACAAAGGTATACAATGTTCAGCATTATAAATGAAAAATCAGAAATTACAAGCCGTTCATGAAACAGAATAATAAAGGGTTTTCCAATAAGAGGTGTTATTTTGATATTCAAAGAAAAATGCCATTTTTTGAGATAAATGATCGGATCTTTATTTCATTATAAAGAGGAAGGTATGCCGTTAATAATGGAAAATAACATCAGGCAAATGACCAACACGACCACGCCTACAGGACCATATCCTTTTCATGAAATTTTCCATAACCAAATCGCAAAGTGGCTGCCCTATGTCCTCGATAGCCTCACGAATTCCATCTTTGAGGTCTTGAATCGACGCTGGGCTGTTGGCGTAGACCTTCTCTTTCACGTGGCCCCGAAGGAAGAAGTCGCAAGGTGTTAAGTCACAAGATCTCGGGGGCCAATTGTGATCACCTCTTCGAGAGATAACACGGTCCGGAAACTTTTCCCGTAAAAGATCAATGGTTTCGTTGCTTGTATGGCACGTAGCGCCGTCTTGTTGAAAGTAAACGTTGTCCAGATCAATACCATCCAATTCCGGCCATAAAAAATCATTAATCATCTGTCGATAGCGCAATCGATTCACCGTAACTGTTGCTCCAGCCTCATTTTCGAAAAAGTAAGGTCCAATGACCCCGCGGGACCATAAACCGCACCAAACAGTCACACGTTGAGGATACTACTAACTCTCATCACTCAAGATGAGTTTTCGATGGAATTCCGGATCATTTTCATGCATTTCAAGGACCCAATCAGCAAAGACTCGTCGTTGTTGATGATCGGCCGGCTTGAGTTCTTGTGTTAACTGAACTTTATAAGCCTTAGACCCAAATCTTTATGCAAAATACGGTGTAATGACGTTTGTGGAATGCCTAATTCCAAAGAACGATGAGGAATGGACAAACCTGGGTTCCCTTCAACACTTTCGGCTACAGCAGCAATATTCTCGGCTGTTCTTGAGCGACGTGCACGGGTTTTATTCTTCACATCACTAACTTGTCCCGACAGCTCGAATTTTTCTACCAATTTCTGTATTGCGGTCCGACAAGGTGCTTCACGACGACCCAAAAATGTTCGAGTTTTACGAACCGTCTCTGCCACATTTTCACCATTTTTATAGTGAATTTTAGTAATTTCAATGCGTTGTTGAATCGTGTATCGTTCTATTTTTATTAATGGCGTAGTTTCTACTTGTCAAATGTCAGCTCCAAAAGTGACATCTACCGAAATAGCGGGCTAATTAAAATAACACCTCTTATTGGAAAACCCTTTACAATTCGACTTCCTTGGATTTAAAGCCAAGGAATTAGCTATCTATCGCACTCCGATATTTTAGTTATACAAATCCGAAGTCTGTTGACAGAATCCTCCATCAAACCAATTTGCCTATCCAAAATAGATCTGAAAATCATCTTCATATAAATGTATTCGAAAATACTCGACATTTCAGAAAGGTCCGTAATATATAAGCAAAATAATAGAGGGCCCAATATAGATCCCTGCGGGACCCCACACTTTAGTGGTAACGCATATCTGAAATGTTATGCCCAATTTTTACTTGTTGATGATGTCCAAGGAAGTTCCTAATCAGCATGGTCGAGGATGTGGAAAATCTGAAATATGTCATCAGCTTATTCATAAGCCTAGATTTTAGATGTCATTTCGCAATTATTGCAGTTTAGGAGATGTAGTTGAAGATCCTCATTACTCGTGATAAATTCATTGTTTATGTTGGGAGGAGCGGTGTTTTTTTTTTACACATTTGTATCATCATGAATGAATAGAATCAGAATCAAAATTAGAATTAGAATCCAAATAAGAATTAAAATCAGAATCAGAAGAAGATTCATAATCCAAATCCGAATAAGACTCAAAATAAGCAAAATCGGGATTGGAATAAGAATTGCAATATGAATCAGAAACCGAATTCGATTTAGAATAAGATTCAAAATTGAAATCATGAATCAACATTATAAGTCAAATCAGAAATAATAAAAATCAGGATTAGGATCCGAATCACAATCAAAATTAAATTCAGAATGAGAAAAAAAATTAGAATCCGAACAAGAATCAGAATCAAAATCAGAATTATACTCATAAATGCTTCTTATTATGGAATCTATGTCAGATTAAAAGTCGAAACCAGAATAATAATTAAAATCAGAATCAGAATTAAAATTAAAATCAGACTCGAGGAGAATAAACAGATTAAGAATTCGAATAAAAATCAGAGTCGAAATCAATGTCAGATATGAATTAGAATCAGAATCAGAATGAAAATCAGAATCAATGGCCAAATCCGAATGAGAATCAAAATCCCGATCAACAAAATGAGCGTCCAATTCAGAATCAAAGTGCGAATCCAAATCAAAATCACCATAATCAGTATAAGAATCAAAATCGAAGTCAGGACAAAAAAAAAATAAATAAAAATAAAACACCAGTGTATGCATATTAGGAAGCCATCCATGAAAATACGACAGGCTAATTTTGAACCAAGTGAAAAAAAAGACTCTTTTCACAACGAAAAATATTTTAAAAAGAAATTTCTTTGCAAAAGAGAGCGTTTCGTTTCAGCAAGAATCGTATACTCATCAGTCGGATTGGTTTCTGCCTGCTGTATACACCAAAGTATATACGGAAATTTCTTTTTCAACGATTTTTCGATGTAAAAAGAGTAGCAGAAAACTCGATCAATTTCATATTGACCAAATTCGATATGAATTTATTTCATAGCAAAACACTCTAATTTTGAACCTCCTAAAGCAGTTCGATTTAATATTAAGAAGTTTCACTGGGAATCCACAATCAATAAATTCCGACACATTTAAGTGATTTGTATATTTATAAGTGTTTAGGCAAGTTTAATGTGCCCGAAACCTTTTTCGAACTCAATATCCATCATTTACAAATAAAAAGATTTTCTAGGACAAAAATCCTGGAAAATTCCAAGGAATCTATTCACAGGACATGACAAGAAAGGTTATAAAGGCTGATGGATTACATAAGGAGATGATAAGCTTTACGGAGATTCTTGTGCTTTGTATTCGCCTACTCTTAGCTTACACTTATTGTATTTGGATATCATTTGGATTATTCTATCTACATAAGTCTCCAGAGCCTTTACCTTGACATCGAAATTATTTCACTGCCTACGTATATATATGGACTGAATCGCATGCATACTAAATACTGGAATGACCTTTGTCTAAGTTAAGCCCATAGGATTAAAATTGAATCGTCGAAGTAGTTGCTATGGTCAATGAATCGGAGTTCTATGGCGTTTTAATATTATGCACAATTTTTCCCAAAATGTGTGTTCTTTGTAATTTCAATTTACTTAACACACATATTTACACATTCATACATACATACATATATACAGTTTCCTAATGTAGTATTCCAATCAAAGCAACAGAATACTGAATCGCAACTTTACACTGAATAAAAAATTATTTGTTATTTTTAAAGGCCCATTCGTTCGAAATAAAAGGGAAATCCTTGGGTCGGGATATTCACCACTTTGTGGGTATTTTCAGTTTAAAAAGTTGCAAAAGTTACTTTCGTCCGGTGAAACATTGTAAGATAAGATCAAATACACACTGACCTCATGGCGTGGGAATTGTAATTTTTCATCTCCTTTTTGTTTTTCTTTCTCTTTTAATTATTTATTTATTTATTAATTCATAATGCCTTAAGCCTTTTCATAAAACAAGGTTCGTCTCTAATCTTCTTTTGAGCAGAGATTTAAGGACTTTCATAAAGGATCCTGTTATTATTGTTGTTGTTGGCATTTCTTTTTTTTTTTACTATAATATATACAGGGAGCTTTAATTTCATGCTTTGATGGCTTGTTTCGAATCATCGCCTTCTTTTGGTGATTTTTTAAATTACTTCTCTAAATGGGAGTTTCATGTTCGTACGGAAAAGTTTCAAAGTCCATTCGATATTTCAAGGCTTTAAGAGTTTCTCTAAAATGAAAAAAAAAAAAAAAAAAAACTTGTTGTTTCAGTATACGCCACCCGCCGCCGTAGAGATTGCTTTTCGCAAACGATGAGGAATGTGAAGATGAAGGAAGACTTATGTAATCGGATCAATATTGAGGTGGTTATGTATTTATTAAATTCTTGTAAAAAATTGGCGGGGGGGGGGGGGGGGGGGGTAAGTGGATATTTATTATTGTCAGGAAAAATTTGTAATTTTCCATGTTCTCCATGGTTGTATACCAACACATGTAAATCATATTGCAAAAAAAAAAAAACTAAAGCTAGATAAGTGAACTCACTAGAAAAATTGATAAAATGATATCCAGGAAAATGTCTGCTCAATTGCAGTCAATACCCTCTACTTACTTCTGAAGAGCAGCTTAAATAACGTTAAAAATAATTTCATATATAAGCTGTGTTCTTTTTTGTACCTTGTTCTAGAACTCTCATATACTGGAGAGAACAAACTGTTCTGTCGATTGTACCGAACTATTTGTTCTGTTCGCTTCATTTATAAATCTTCTATGAAAATGAATGAGGCGTTCTTTTATGTATCTTTTGGTTTGCCCTGTTCTGCGGACACAAAAGAACACAGCTCTAATACAAATATTGCTCTTTGTGATAATGGATTAAGAAGGAATGCTTCCAGCATCAACACCATTACAGTCTACAAAAACCCGCATATTCCTAGTAGGAAAAATGAGAATGCCTGAGTTAGTTAATGCTTACTGTCAACATTACCGGGAATGCATTAGTAATGAGTACATGAACATACCTTACGTTTACTTGGTTTAGGAAGGCTGGCGTAATGTGTTGATGCGTCATATTTTTGAGCATTGTATGAACCTTTCAGGGAATACTTAGAGAACTTAGAGGTAATGAATAAATAATTCATTCGTGTTTTTATCGAAAAGAGGTAGAAATTTGTGCAGTTATATTTGGAGAGGCTAGTTCGAGGGAGTGCATGCAGTTCGAAAATGAGTCATATAGTTTCATTGTTTTTCTAAGAACAATGAAGGCAGCAAATGTGCGTAGATGAAAAATATTCTGATTTGTGCATTATTTTAGAAGAAGTGGATTATATTCACTTAAGTGCGAGATTCGAATAAGTGAAGACGTGTTCTGCACCTTTCTAAGAAAGCAGGAAAATTTCTTCCCTTTACGTCTCAATGAAAATAGTAAAAGTGCTTCTTTCCCTCCACCTCCACCACCTAAATTGAATGGTTCTTTCCAACCTTCCGGAAAATTCATGCTTAAAGGCAGAAACACATCCAAGCAAGCCTCAGGCCTGGCCTCTCTCAGGCTTCCTCGCAGCTCGAAAACAAAATGATACCACCGGGCTTGGTGCTGTCATTGTAATTTTGTTAGTATACATCTGTTGACAGAAGTAGGCCTGAGAGAGAAAAATTTCAACATTGAGCAAAGCGCGCTTTGCGGCTAGGCCTTGAGGCTAGCTGCTGGCTTGGTTTTGTGTTGCATCATTTAAAAACCCGTGTTGGAAATTTTGACAACACTTCGAGGAAGCCTCGCGGCCTGGATGTGTTTCTGCCATAATGGTTCCAATCACTATTCTGAAATGGCTGAATGAATGCTTCCACTTAATATAAAAGGGAGTAATCTTTTCACCTTACAAAGAATTTAAAAATAATTCTTCTTTTCAGCTTCAAAAAAAAGAACCTAGTAAGAATGCTTCCTTTCAGCTTCCAAAGAATTAAAAAGGAAGGTTTCTTTTCAACCTTAGAGGTCATGCAGAGGTAAGGTGTGCAAGTAAATATATAACCACCTTATATACCTTCCCGTTGTAGAACATCAATGCATTAAATGAAATGGACCGGGTATCAGAGCGTATTGCTTCCATACCTTTCACAGAATGTATCCGAAATGCTTCCGTTTCCCGCTGGGTTCCTACCTAACCCCGATTACATGAAACTTTTCTTCGTAATACTAATATTAATGATGCATTGAATAGAAAAGTAGCCGCTGCGTAATATTCCTTTTTCCTACCTTCTTTTATCTTTACCCTCACTTGTGTTCTAAAACAGTACTGGGAAAACCGATTTTTAGTACGGAATTTCTATCTATTCTCGAGTATGGCTACTTAGAACTGATACACGAGTAGGCAGAAAATTCATACCGTACTAAAAAAAAGAGCACTAAATTGTTCTAAAAGTTAAGTAAATGAAGATGAAGCTATAATAGACGATAGTCGAGCCTAACTCAACACTGGCTATACACGTAATCGGTTTTCTTCCTGTGTCTATAGTCCCAAGTGTGTCTGCTCATGTATGTTTGTAAGCCAAGCTCAGCGAATATCTTAAGATGGAAAGTACTGCAATGTATGAAAGAAACAGTTTAGGCATTCTGTGGACATGTTCATCTATAAATAATTCATTCCAATAATGATCATAGAAGCTCTGATAGAGGAGCGACTGAAAACCATTCATTTTAGCGTGATTCGTTTTTGTTCAGCTGCTGAACTGCTGAAAGTGATAGAAAAATCCACGCATAGGTTATTTGAGATTGACAACCATTGTGGGATTTTGCGTATTTACATAACTTACCTGCATATACATATGTAAGTTTATAATCATACAGAGTTCAATGGCAATACTGAAGGAAGTCAGTCCGAATGCCGAAAAAAGAAAAATAAAACATTCCGGGAAACAAATTCCGAAGAAGAACAAGTTCCGAATAAATGAAATCAAGAAAAACAACAACAACAAAAAGGACAAAAAGACCTTACAGCAAGTTATTTCTTTGATGTGGTTTTTCGAAGGGGAACGCTACTATATATTATTTCTAAAAATCCTGTTCTATCAAAATCACGTTTTTCAAAATCCCAGTTTTCAATAGATACCGTATCCCATATCGTTCCCATTTAAAAGGACCGCCTATTACGACATTTACCAAAAATGGATTTTGACGGATGCGATTTTGAATAAAATGCAATTTTGAAAACGGTATATTAAAAAAATCATCCAATCTCTTCTCAAACTCTTTTCGGTACTTCGAAATTTTTCTAGGGTTTTGATTTTTTGAAATTTTACCTTTCGTGATTTTGACGTTATGAATTTTGTTTTTGGGATTTTATTTTACCAAAGAAGTAATTCACTGGAGAAAATATAAAAAAACAAAAACACACACGCACAATATTCATAGAAACAATTCTAATAACGGAATAAAAAATGTGATTTCCTCGAAATTGTATACTCAGGAAGTAAACAAAATCCGGTAAGCTTTAAATTAAAAAAAAAAAAAAAAAAAACGCTTCCACAAATTGCGTTTTCAAGGATTTTGTGATTTTGTGTCAGAGTGTGAATGTGTCCAGTCGGCTACAAAATATACAAAAATACACTAAAATCTTAAAGAGGAACATGTATTATGACAGGACTTGACTAGCTAAACTGCCAGTTTTATCTATCACATTTTTAAAAGTGATTAATGGCACTTTTAAATTTGCCAAAAAAATTACAGATTGTGATTTGGAAATGGGTTGCCAACTTTTTTAGTTGTTACTAATACAAATTATTTTCATATAACCAAAACAATATATGCTGGAAGCGATGATAACAGCAATACCATATACCACTAACTAATACCTATGACACACTAACTACAGCTACCATAGTACACGCGTAAGCCACATGTGCACACATTGCAAACTAGTATTATACTACCTAGGCAACCTGGTACGAAGTTAATATTAATACTAGGATTTTTACATGGTATACGGAGCTTTTTAATGATTTCAGCGCCATTTCCTCGTAGTGACACCATCATTTAGTTTATAACATACGTCAAGTTGTAATTTGTTTAAAAAACGGGTATCATTCCAAGCAAGATGGACCTATTCATATTACAAAATTCAGTTGTTTTTCAAATTGCCTTTGTCCAAAATCATCTATATATTTTTGCGAAGGTTCGGTACCTTCTACTTCAGACTCCTTTTCATTTGTTTTTAAATATTGGATTTTAAGATTATTAGAAATGACTATACTTAGGAGATCCATGCTTAAATATTTATTTTGCCCACTAAAAATATTTGTGACATTTACAATATATAAGCAAAAAGGACAAGGTTTAAAAGCTGCCAAATGAAACTATTTTGTATGCAATCTCTCACCTAGCATGATAAAGAAAATACAATGTTATCCGTACCAATGCTAGCTGTGTGTCATATGTAGGTATAACAAACAATCAGTATATGATCAAGATGCAAATTCGACTCAAGCCCCGTTGCACATAGACGAGTCTCTGGACTTTGAGTTTTCATACATTTTGAAAAGAGTTCGTAAAACAAAATTATGAATGAGAAAATCTTGTTTAGAAAATACAAAAACAAAATCATAGGTGTAAATTATTAAAAAAAAAAAAGGTTTTTTTTTTTTAAAAGGACGACATTTATGTTTAGTTTTTTTTTTTTATTTTTTTTTTTCTTAAAGGATTTTATATTCCGAAATAAATGTTGTCTTCGTATCTTATAGATTTTCGTTGAAGAGGCAGGGCTTCAAAATATAATCAAATGAAGAATTTTGAATACACATACTAAGGCCAATACAGAAAAAACGTGAAAAAAGTTAAAGATAACATTACGAAAAGTTTCTATAAATCCATAACAGAAACCAAGGAGATATTCGTGCGCATCTGATTGCTGCTTATTTTCACTAAAAATGGTAAATGCTTTTCTTGAAGTTGTTTTACATGAAAGTCTCATCGAGGAAAAGAGATAAAATGAATAAAAAAAAATATTCTTGTCCATTTTTATTCAATATTAAAAGCCAACTGAGATCTGAAAATTACAAAACCGAGAAAAAATATGGAAAACATAAACGTCAGTAAATTGAAAAATTATTTTGATTTATTTTAGTTGCCAGACATGAAACATGAACGAACCTATTTGGGGGAGTAGGACAAAATTGGAAATGTATGCAATTTAAATGCTTGTAAAATACATATGTACATTGTACATATATGGATTTTCACATTTATGTATACGTCACTGATGTCTATAGAAATGAGACACGTGTCCAACCTCTCACTGTTATTATATACTATATGTGTCATTGTGAAAGTTTATTGCAGAAATTTCTACAACAATTATTTGATTATTTTTTGTAGGTAATTCAAGTGATATAAAAAAATCACTCACTCACTCACTCACTCACTCTCACAATCAATGAGATAAGACGCTTGCAACTTTTAATGACTCAAACTTTTGAAGAATTTTTTTACGAGCAAGGACCACTAATGAAGATACGTTTCTACGTGCAGTAGCAGATATTTTAGCGATGTAATTGATCAAATGTAGTATTAGTATGGGTACGGTATTGTTGGCAATTTGTTCCTTGTGATGTGCGAGGAATACCACAAACTCACTAAGAAAACATGCAATTGGATAATGTGCATATACTGAATACCATAGGCATCATAGCCTGCCTATGTGAGAATGATGCTTGATTATTAAAAACTATCTAAAAACAAAAAAAAAAAAAAAAACAGCTGCTCAAAACGATAAATTGATTTTTGATACAAACTTAAATTATAATTTATTTTTTCCTGGGCGGGAATCGAACGCATACTTGTTAGAATCGGTCAAAGATGGAGAATAGAAAAATTTTAAGAACTTGTATTTTTAACGATTCTAAATCAAATCATAAATACAAGAGGAAGAAGCAACCGCCTTGTCCGGGGTTTGAAGCCGGTTCTCGTTAGTCGCCCGGGAAGCGGAAGGTTCCGGCTTCAAACCCCGGACGATGCGGTTGTTTTTTCCTCTTGTATTTATGATTTGATTCAGAATCGTTAAAAATACAAGTTCTAAAAATTCTTCTATTCTTAAATTATGAACTGAAAAAACACTATTTTTTAACACATACTAGTAGTTTTAAATAAGTAGAATGTAGTATGCTAATAGATTCCTTGGGAGTGTGCTGATCTTAGCACATACTAACTATATAATTAAAAGAAGCGAAATATCGTGTAAAAGCTCTATCGGTGTGAGGGAATCTCGGTTCTTAAGCGAAGTGGGTGGAAAGGCAAGAAGAATTTAATTTAGTTTAGCTTACTAATGTCAATTAGAATTAAACGTCAGATCCGTGTTTTTGTCCGATTTTATATTTTGTGTTAATTTTAAATAAAAGCCTTGGATTACACCACCTTGAGATTTTCAAGAAATTACATTTTTTTTACTAGATAAATTGCATATATACTTTTGAAGGATATTTTAAGCGTATAACCAGTTCAAAATTAAAATTTAATATTAAAAGTGAGCGCAGCTACTTTTTTTTTGCGTTTTTTCTCGAAACTAAGTTTTTTAAACAGGTGTTTAAAGGCCGCTACACAACACACGCTCAAGTAAATCTTGCGACTTATGCATGGTCCATTCGTTTGATTTTCATGAGCGTGTGTAGCGAATGTCGGAACTTGAGTTGAGAGAGCATGAGTTAAATCGGCCGAAACTATTGCGTACAAGCAAAACTTATGACTTTGCTATGGAATTGAGCTAGACAAAATTAGATGTTAACTTTTGCCTCCACTTGCAACAAATTTTGTTCGAACTTTAGTTTATTCCTATAGCTAAGTCGTCAGGTTTGCTTGTACACAATAGTTTCGTCAGATTTCATTCATTGCAGACTTCAGTCTCAACTCAAATTCCGAATTGCGCTACACACGGTCATGCAAATCATCCGACTGGACCATGCATGGCTCAGTCGTATGATTTGCTTGAGCTTGTGTAGCGGCCTTAAGATATCTCCAGATCGACTTAACTGATTTTGAAGATATTTGAGCACATATTCTTTATAATATTATCTAAGATGTAGCATAGAATTTCGTTTATTGTTTTATTATTATTATTATTTTTTTTATAAATTTTTAAAACTCAAAATTTTGATAAAAATGACATTGTTTTTTTTTTCAAACAGCTGTCATTTCTGCAAAAAATATTTAAAAATTTTACCCTAAGCTAGTTCTTAGATATTTAATATTATAAAGAATATGTGGTTTCAATTTAATCAAAAACGGTTATAAACAGATTTTGAGATATCTTGCACACCAGTTTTGAAAAATTTGAAAACTATAATTTCGGGAAAAAAATTCAAAAGAAAAAAACAACTACTCCCAGCCGTGTTCATTTTTATTGCTATAACTTCGGAGATAACTTGAATTTTAAAATGGTTAAACGCTTAAAATATTCTTCAAAGTGTTTGGCAATTTACCTAGAAAAAAAAATCAAAAATTCTGAAAATCTCAAGGTGGTGTGTAACTCCTTAAGTTAATTAACGTGTGTGAACATTTCAATAATGAATTATGCAGTGTGGTGCTGGAAAGACGTTTTTTTTACGAAAATTTCAGTTCTGAAATACATGCAAAACAAGTGAAGAAAGGATAGGAAAACAAAAATATCAAGATAATTATTCAAAATATTTTTGTTTACAGTTTTGAGTTCTAAACTTTTTTTGCAGTGACCATTCAAAATTTTGTTTTATTTCATATAATTGCGCCCCAAACTGCCTTCAAAAATATTTCAGATTTACTACTACCACGAACAAACGAATACATAAACAATATTCTACCACATAGTTTGCGAAATGCCAACATTTTGCGGGCTTATTAATGCCGATTTCGATGGGACCAGTGTTGGGCAAAATGTAATCTGATTAACTATTAACAATTACAATTAACAATGTAATCCTTAATCAGATTACTAATGTAATCCATTTGTAATTTGATTAAATGTTAATTACACTACATGTTAATCTAATTAATGTGATTACATTTAAGATATTCGTATTCTAATTCTGCGTAAAACTCCCTAAACTAATTTCGTACGAGAACAATACTATTCTCTTGCAATTTATTTCATTATATTAATAATTACTTTTAAGTAATCTACAAAGTAGTCTGTTACAATGTAATTAGATTACAAAATAATCGAATTATATTGTAACAGATTACACATTTGATAGATTACATATTCTCTCATAAGTAATGTGATTGAAATGTAATCAATTACAATTTAATTAGATTACTTGGTAATTTGACTAAACTGTAATGGGATTATTAATTAAATTACATTGGAATCAGATTACGCCCAACACTGGATGGGACCAAATCAGTGTTGCACTTTTTCTGGTAGTGGAGAACTAGGAGTACTGAAATCACCAAACATATTTCTGTCATATTCCGTGTATTTATGGACACACACGTATTATATATACACGGAACTCTCAAACGCAATAAGTGTCCTTTATTGATATATAGAAACGAATTCCTTCTTAAACTTTACGCAAAATTACCCAAATAAAATCTTTTAATTCATTTAACTCAAAAATTTCACAAATTATCACGACAGTATACTTTGACAGAGCAGATGACAATTCAACTAAAATATGTATTTGTAACACCGAGAAAATATCCAGTATAAAGTAGGAGAAGTCAGTGAAACCCTAGTGTTGTACTTCTTCAACATAAGTTCCCTTGAGTTTTTTGTTCTAAGGAGCTGATTACACTTTTTTTCGAGACACCCCCTCCCCTTCCCTTAAAATTATTTCTTCTCCTATACATTTGAACACTTTTCTCCTTTCTCTTCAGGATTAAACTTGAGCACATGTTCAAAGAAAACCTTTTATTCTTTTTAACGATATCCAACATGTTACGATTTATGGTTGAGCCTTAAAACAAAAAAAAAAAAACGATTTCAGACATATTCGTTATGTTATCCTTGATCCTGTAAAAGTTTTACACCAAGGATATATATTTTCTTCTTCTTCTAGAATGTCACCCATTAACGGTCCTTTCAAAAAAAATTACCTCAATATCTTCTTTCCTTCAAAAGTTACTAATATTATTATTTTATGTGAAAAGTGAAAAAGTTTAATTCTCACGCTCGGCGTGCCCCTCCCATCTTGAAACATGCACGTTTCTGCTTTTAAAATCAAACAATTTTCACTTTTCGCACAACATAAAAATAAATATTACTAACTTTTAAATGGAAGCAGATATTGAGCTAATTATTGTTTTTATTCTAAAGCACTGTTAACGTAGGGCGGAGGGAGGTCTACAACCAAGGCCGGATCTATAAGGGGCCCGCCCCGAGGGGGCACTTTGCCGGGAACTAGTTTTAAGGGGACGTTGGCTATACAAAGCACTTCTGAACTCATAACTAAACGAAGAAAAATCTAATTACAAGAATTGAAAAATTTTTTCAGATCCATATTTCACACTTCATCCTTCTTTCCGGAACCTAAAAGCTTATTTTTTGATATCATACTTTGAATTGTGGCCATATACAGCCAGTCAATTACTTTCTATTAAATATAAGTCTGTATGCCTCTGTAAGCTAATTAATCCAAAAATTCCCTCAAATTGTACCTTTGTATTATAGAGAAAATGAATTCAAAAATTGTACAAATGTACTAAGGCAGCTGGTAACCCTATGTTCCTCATCATCCATCAACAGAATATAAGAAAGTAGGTATAAGCACAGAGTTGCCAGAAAATAATTTTTATGCCAGCTAAATTTAGCCATTTTAGCTGGAGTTAAGGCCTTTGAATCCGGCTAAAATAGCGGCAAAATTTTTTCAGTCTGAACGGCAGTACGCCAGAATTCGTACCCAAAGTATTTTTTTTCAGACCATCTCAAATTTTAGTAGTTTTAGCCGGGAAGATTCATATTGAAAAGCGGCTAAAATAAAAAACGAAATTCGAACGTAATAAAAATTTTAATTTGTATTCTTTGTGTTAATAAAATAAACTGAATTTGTAATGATACGATTTTTTACTTTCGTTTTACTTTAAAAAAAAAACAGTTTGAGATTCATCATCTCGTGTGATAGTTGAAAAAAAAAACTGCATAAAATGAATCTAGAGTATGTCTAGAAGGTTTATTAACGAAGGTTTCGGAACCATTTTAAAGGTGATGCACACAATGGGTTGCACGATTGGGTGGCAATCTCAAAAATACGCGGATCTTCGCGACGAATCCCGAATCGCCCGCTCAGGATTGCTGCCAGAGATGTCCAAGCTGGCTTGCGGAACTTCCAGGAGCAAGAGGAAGGGCCGCTATATGGACCGGGAATAGCTGATTAGTGGCAAGTCAAAATTTCATGGTTTAAATATGGTTTATTTCACGTCTGAACTTTTAATCGCGTTTTTCTCGAAACTACAATTTTGTAACTGGTATCCACGATTTCTCAAAAACGGTTCAATCGATTTCATTAAGATTTTTTTAGTAGATTCAGTACACATGTGGCTATCATCGAAACTAAGATTATTAAAAAATATTAAATCGTTTCGTTTTTACATAACAAAATAGACGCGAAAAATCATGAAATTTTACGCTCTAATGTTAAAAAAATCTAATTGTCAATATTTTCAACAGATCCTAGTTCCGATGATAGCCACTTGCTTACAGATTAGCATGCTTTTTGAAATTTTCATTTCAGATCAGCCGGAATCATGGACACCATTTTGCTACCTCTTTCTAACACGGGTGCCGTTCTAGCTGCTTCACTCGAGTTTATACTATTATTTTTATCTGAAAAAAATCATACATATACTTGAATAGTACCTAAATGTATAGCATAAATTTCAAAGCTCAGCATCTTGTCATTTTTGAGTCAAAAATCCCGAAAAATCCTCTAGGAAAACGGCTGTCACAAATAGATCTTAATTTTTGTTTAAATTTCAAATTATTTTTATTTAAGAATTAATATTGTTTCAAATTTAAATTGTTTTTAACAATTCTGGTTCTAGTTCCAGGGTGTTCAAGGTCATCTGTGATATACATATGTATGTATGGTGTTTTGTTAGGGAGGAGCGGCAACTAACGGCCCCCCCCCAAATTTCCTAGATCCGTCACTGTTTACAACAAAAGTGTGATCAGCAAACTCCCCAAGGAATCCATTGGCATACGAAGGTATATAGGATACAAGATAATACTGTGAAATATATAGGAAAGTATGGCACAGAGAACACAATCCTCTATCTCTTCTCTCTATCTTTCCTATAAAAATGTATATACATTAGTCACAGAATTGCGTCACAGGCTATCAGCTGCAATGTGTAAAAATTTTAATGGGAATACTTTGTCTTGTTGGCATACTATCTATCCTACTTATTTACAGAACACCTTTTATACATCTATCCCTAGTTTACACTACTCTTCGCGTAACCCCCGGAATAAGGGTTGCCAGAAAATTTTCAAAAATATCGCCCAATTCCTGAAAAAAGATAGCCCAAAATAGCAGATTTTTCCAAGCTGTAGCCCAATTTAGCGCAAGACAACATATTATTAGACTAAAAAGTTTTATTTGTAAAAAATAAATACATACGAAAGACATGTGGAAAAACATTATGTTTCATTATCAATGGCTTTGAAAACATCAAAAATTAAGTTCATTTTCGCTGTTATTTTCAACTGATTGAATTTGATTTTTATAATTTAAGGTGCTCATTTTTCTCGCTAAAGCATCTGACTCCTCAAAGCTATTACAGCACAATTTTTTTTTTAATGTAAATGAAGACGAATCCTCATTAAAGCGGCAAGAGCATCCAATTGTAATCTAATTTCAATTTTAGTTTTAATTATATTCGTGTAACGCAAGCTTCTTTTTACAAAAGCATTTCATGCAGGAAGAGTTAAAATGCGAAATACCATTTCACATAGATTTTTAAAAAGCAAATCTCCAACTTCTGATTGTGCAGTACATATAGTGTGGACCAAAATTCTGTTGTATTTTCTAGATTAACTTTAGGAAAAATTGGTATCAGATCCATTGATAATGAGTTATATTATATTAAATTTCAATATTAATGTGATTTTCCTTTTTTAGAAAATTTATAGGTAATTCTCGAAATTTTGGACTTGATTCTACTAATTCATTCAAAATTATCTTCGGACTTAGAATATGGCTTTTCTAAATACATATGTATATTTAAATGAGAAGGCATGCGCTTTATAAGTTCTTTTAGAAGAATACAATAAAATTGCCTACAGTTTAATCTTACCGTTTGCTTTTCTCAATTATTGAAAATTCAGAATATCCAAAGTCGTTAACACGTTCTTCTAAAAAATATTAGGTACAATAATATTTTTTATAACGGCTATGCACTTGGTTCGATGTAATTGAATTTTGTTATACTGCAGAAGATGAAGTTTTTGCTCGTTCATGGAGTAGTTTATTGAAAGTATCCCCAAACACTCCTGTTGTGGAGTGCGTTGCCACACTTAGTGATATTTTAATTTCCTTTTTTGCATTATCTTGCTTTTTAATAATAATACCTACGGAAATAAATACTAAATAACTTTTCTTTGTAAAATTAGTTATTCATTACCAAAATTTGTTAATGGTGCACTAGTCGTAGTTTGAATTTTCACAGAATTTAACCTATGTTTATTTGTGGTACCGTGCTTGGCAATATCAGCCTTATGTCCTTTTCGCTTTACAAGCGGTACAAAAATTCATATCAGGGATATTTTTACCATCCTTTAAATTCAGGCATTTTTTCCCAGCCTTTAATATATTTTTTTCCGTACTTACACCACTTTTCCATTATAATTTTGAACCTTAAGCTTTTACACAATATGGTGGGATAATAGAACGTCAAACCATTATTACTTCAAAACGAATGGGAGCCCCCCCCCCCCGGCCACACGCGCACACTAGCCCAAGGTATATAGAATACAAGGTATCCTTGAATTAGTCCACTAAACATATATTAATTATGAATTGAAAAAGGAATAGATTTACAATTTTTGAATTAGCTCATTAGTTAAAACTATCGCTTCACATATGAAATTATGGATGTCGCCAAAATCGCCCAAAAATACTTGCGACTCGCGGAGATTTTCCTGCGCGAAGATACATGAAAAGATAACCCAATTGGCGATAAGTAGTCCAAAAAGGCAACCGTGCCCGGAATTACAAGCCAAGAAGCCGGCGATGACCTTAACAGGCCGACTACAGCCATGCAATACAAGCTCACTCTCACTGTTTTTGTACATTCGTTATAGAGAAAGAACTAAAATTTCGTCTAAACAGGTCCAAAAGCCTAAAACTATTACTTCCACAAAAAAATGAAGTTAACACAAATCGCAGCCAAATATGTTTTCTTTCTAATGGTTGTAAAAAAAAAACAGCATGTAGAACAAATTTATGGAAATTATAGCGTTTGAGCAAAATACAAGCTAGCTTTATATGAAAAACTCCTGCAGTAAGACAAGGCAAAAAGATTATAGATGTCACCTGCTAACCAGCCCGTTACTCTCTTTTTTAGACTGACTTCATGGCTTCTATATTCCAGAGGTTACATACACCTAAAAGCCTGCAAGAAGACCTTCATAATCAGCAGATTCTTTCTTAAACATTGAATGTTGTTGCACAAATTATAGTCCAATGGCTATCCATTGTTTTTTTGATCTACCTAATTGCAAATTAATTACTGTAGGTATGGATGATTCTTGCAAACTTCTCCCACAATCCAAAAAATACTAAACTCCGGATACTAAAATATTCAAGGTCACAATTTCTACCATCATAGGTATACCTATAATCCCAATTATTTTGCAAACAATTTATGACAATATTGCCATTATCCGACATGGTGATGTCATCGTAAACAATCGAATCACAGAGATCCAAAGTCGAATTATTACTTTACAAAACGAATTGAAAAATTCACACCCAACCAGATAGAGAGAGATAGAGAGAGATCATAAGTAGATAATAGGAAAATGAAAGTTATATTGCATAATAATCAGCCTAAAATGCCCCTGGCAGGTTACATATGTTTCGGTAGGTATAGATAGGTATGTTAACTTAAATATCAGAACAGTCCACATACATACCTACGACCTACTATTACTAATATAAAATTGTCCAAAATATTATCAACGAGAAACGTAGGTACAAAATGGAAAAACGTTTTACCAACGAAATCAGCAAATATCAGTCGAGGTTAACTGGAAAATTGCAACTTTTTTTTTTTTTTTTTAATTCTATAAAATGAATAATATCAGGCATTGAAAAAAATGTTAAATTACTCTCAAAATAACTGGTTTACATTGACAGTGATCCAACAGTAGCTTGCATAAAATCAGAATTTTACTTGACTTGCTAGCGGCGAATTAGGTGCGATAGCCAAAGATTAGAACACAGTTATTCTAAAAAGTGATAAAAATAATAAACAGTAACTCCACTTTTAGTTAATGCCAGAGTAATGTTCTTATAGTAAATGTAGAAGGCGGCAATAGTGAAATGGACACTACTTACACGCACTCGATTTGAATAAAAAACTATCAATTAAAATCCATATGGACTGACTGTATGTAGTATGTAGATGTAGGTACTAGTCTCTGACTCTAAACTGAACAGGATGCAGTCACTCAGCATAATAGGCATCATAAAGTCCCGTACATGAAAACGCCGGACCGCACGTACGCATAATCGACACTTGGAGTAAAGAAATAAACACCGTCCGTCACCGTTCGCGTCGTCGGCCCAATTATGTTCCCCATGACCCCACATCCGACGAATCAGTGTGCGTTTCATCATTTCCGCCTGCCTGGTATATTTCTTTGCTCGAAACTGAATGAATAAAAAACGAAGACGCCGCTGATGAGACCCAACTACCACTACGAAAACCGTTCCTTTTCAACCGTCAAAAGTATAGTTCTACCAGTGATAGTGCGATAATAGTTCTCATAGTCATGTCCAGTCCACAGCCATTATAGTAAAAGCATTGTCGTCTATCTATGTTTTCGGTGGTATATACCATGTAGCTAGAGTGCAATGACTGTGTGGTGTAGAGACACCATTTCCTATATAACCAGTGACTATGAGTCTTTTAATGCTTAACTAACCACCCAGTTTCAAATAAGTAAAAAACAAAAAAAAACAAAACAAACAAAAAATCTAGATCTAAATAGATAGTGACTAGCTAGCTAGGTACTCACCAAAACATTTTTCTGATTCTCTTTATCCAGCAGGAATTCCATACTTTTATGGGGTCGCCTAGAAGATGTACCATCGATAATAGCTGTATCACTTGCATCCTTGCATGCACTTTGTTTAGACAAAGTGTGCCGTACCTGTGGACCCAGTTCCATAAGGCTTCGTGTTTTTCCCGATATAACGGTTTCGTGTGTATCCAAATTTGTTTCGATTAATCCAATTTTACAATGACCATTATTTGGTCCGGCTGATGATGTTGCACTATTGTTAATATTTATATTATTATTCATCGGTTGGCATCTAGACGAAATTTTTTTATTTTTCATCAACGATAGCAGCTGATTAGGAGATGCTGCTGCTGCTGCTCCTGCTGAACTACTGTTAGCATAACAACCGTCCCCGTTCATAGTCCCGTTTAACTGATTACTGTTACTATAAAATTGACGTTCATTGTCCAGGAATCTCTCATCGATTTCCCTTGGTTGATATTGTTCATGATGCGCATGACTATCATTTCCTCCACTATAGTAATATTGTTGTTGTTGTTGTTGGTGTTGAGCACTTGCGCGCACCTTTTCACACACCCCAACTACACGTGGTGGTTGTTTTGGTAATGGAGGTTTACCAAGAAGCAACACGTGGTTATTATCAGAATTAATAGCACCAGGTGAGGATAGATGTCGTTCAAATTCATTTTCAGTAGCACCAAAATCACCACCAGCACCACCATCACCACCACCATCATTACAGGGTGTTTCAATTTGTTTAATTAACGGACCTTTAAGGGGGATATAAATGAAATCAGGTGTTTTTTGTATAAATGATGTTGATTTTCCTGACGATAATGATGTTGGTGATGATGATGACGATTTAACAGCACCATCAGCTACACTTTTTTTCGGTTTACATTTAGTGAAAAATTCATTATTTGTTGTTGTATTCATTTCTGAATTAGATTTTTTTTTGCGACGTAACGAAAAACGAAAACCGCCCGCGAAACGCGATAGGAACCCACTTTTGTGATGTTTTTCATCTGGCTTTGGTTTAAATTTTGCACTTAATAAATCAGTTCCGGTTGTTGTTGTTGCTGCTGCAGTAGTATTACCGGATAACGGAATCGTAGCACTTTTAATATTAACAGTTGTTGACATTTTGCTGCTCTTGTTGTTGTTGTTGTTATTATTATTATTATTACTGTTAACACTATCACACACGACAGCGGTATCACTTTTTTCCATTACAACAACTACTGGCTTCGAATTATGGCCATCACTTTTCTTATTGGAAAGCGATGATAACAACAACGACGACGACGACGACGACGACGATGAAATATTCTCTTCTAACGGAGGAGTAGATTCTGTTTTATATAAACGATTAACCACAACGGCACCAACAGCAGAACTACTCTCTTCTTGTACGATCGGCACGTTACTGATTGTTGGTTGCATTAATCGGCTGTTATTAGGCTCTTCATCATCATCTTGCTGGAAACATGTTGCTTTATTATTATTGCTGCTGGTACTGTTGCTGTTGCTAGTACTGCTGCTAGTGGAATTAATAAGTTCCACATTTGGTAAAATGGTGTTTGCATCGACTTCATCATGTTGTTGTTGTTGTTGTTGTTCATTTCGTCTCTGTACTGCTTGTTCAGCTGTAATTATTGTTGTCTGTTCATGGATATTTTCTAATGAATCTGGATCCATACATTCCTCAGATGATTGCTCCTGCCAACTAAATTCTGAAACGACTGGACAAAAACTTACACCTTTACCAAGAGAATTACGTGATCCATTTGGTAGCAATATTCCCAGTTTTCTTTCTCTAGGAATTGGATTCATAGAGGTGTGTGCACTCGATATCTGTAGATCATCATCATCAATAATATCAACGCTTTGTGATCTGAATGCCATTAAATTCGGTGCACTTGCAACAAAATCACGTTTAATTGGAGTCGAATGATTAATTGGAAGAATTTTCCTAAGGTCAGTATTAGAAGATAATTCCATTGGGTCAAAGTTACATTTTTCCAAACTATCAGCATAACTAGTACGTAAAATAGTGGGATCTTGATCGAATGTTGTTGTCTCCATTAATATTGTTTTTACAATTTTACGTGGAGCATTTTGATGAACTGTTGCTTGTTTTTCTGTTGTTGTTATCTCTGTTGTTGTGGTGGTTGTTGTTGCTGATTGCTGTTGCTGTTCTTTATGTGAATGATTACGTCTTGCTGGCGGCTTTGGCGGTATATTTATTTCTTCTTTATATTTTTCTTCCTCTAAAAATCTACTCACAAGATCACTTTCCGATTCGCGATCACTTAAAATTGATAAATTCTTATCGAAATGCATTGAGATCTCATCGAGTAAAAAATTACCCTTACCGAGTTCAAATTCACGAGAATTACGCTTTGAATTTCCACTATAATCAGACATTGTTAAACTATTACGATTCGATGATCGCGGCCGATTTGAATAATCAAGAAGTGTTAAATTATTATAGCTAGCGTTCATATAATTTTGTACCGGCTTTGTTAATGATTTCGCACTTTGACTGCTACCAATCCAACCATATGAAAAATTTGAGTTCTGTCTATTTTCAGATCTGACGGTGGATTTTATCGTTCTTAGACTCCAGCTATAATTATCTCGGTCATCACCATAGTGATCTACTAGTACACTATTACTGCTGCTGCTGCTGTTGTTGTTGTTATTATTGCAACAATTGCTTTCATTATTACTGAATAAATTAAGATCATTTGGAACACTTGAAACTGTCGTAAATTGCCCTTTATCGTATTTATGAAATCGTTCGCTACTACTATCTCTACACGTTTTAAGATCACTTGAAAAATTCGCGTCTAAGTCGTAATCATGATCAAATTTTACACGAACATCTGGTAGACTTGATGATATGAACAACGATGTCGATCTATTCGTGATTAAAGTAGAGGAAAATGTCGACGATGTTGACGACGATGAAGACGACGACGACGACGACGACGCCGCCGATGAAGATACCAATCGGGAAGACGTCGTCGTCGTCGTCGTCGCTGTTGTTGTTGTCGTCGAGGATGTATTTGTATTTGTATGGATTTTATTTTTAACATCATCTTCTTGCCCATTATACCAGACTCGTCGTTGCTGCTGCATTTCATCGTTTTGTTCCACAATCGCCACCACCATGGCGGCTGATCGTCTTGGATCTATTTTAGTTTTGAAATTTCGTTTATTTTCACTTGAAAAACTCGGCATAGTGTTATAGCACATGCGATCAACATTATCGCCTCTGGAATGTAGTAGAAATTCATGATCCTTTCCGCGATTACTTTTACAACTACTGCCAACGTTTGTGATCGCTTCCATACTTTTATATATATCGAATTCATCCTCTTCGCAAAATTTTTCAGTGTGTCTTATGAAATTCGGAATACTTTTGGATTTGATACGTAAAGCTGATACATGCTCACAATATCCGCTGTCCTCACTTAAATTCTCTGCAGAGCTTTTACCTTTATAACAATTTCTATGATCGCTATTATTACTACTTATACTTCGAGGTTTCAATATTCTTTCTTCATGTGATAAAATACTGTTGTCACTCGATTCAGAATCACTTTTACTATGATGATTACTACATTGATCATCATTGAATATCAATGTATTCTCGAAATCAATTTTATCAAGATCAAAATAAGTTTGATGTAGGCGACTTTCAGAACTTTCAAAACGTCGTAGACATCCATTTGAACCTTTATTTTCGTTATTACCATCAAAATTTACCAAGGACGGTGATGAGTTGCCAAGTGAGACATGATCACCTTGTAGTTGCCTTTCTAATGACTCGAATTGTATCAGTGATGAAGATCGACTAAGCGAATTATATGATAAACTATCAGAATCCGAGTAAAATTCATCGAATCGTTTTCGAAAGTTATCTTGATTGTCGGTGGCTGTTACAAAATCGTTTCGTTGATATTTTCGATGTTGTGCACCACTTTCATCTAGGTTTAGTAAATCATCACGTCTCGGCCGTTTCGCTGGACAGGCAAAGTCACGTTCAGAAATTGAATCTTGATCTGTTTTTAATGAAAAGTATTTATTGAGAGTTGTTAAATCGAATAAGTTATAGAAAAGTTTTTTTTTTTTTTTATGTATGCGCATGTATTATATACTACTTACCATTGTGCAATTCAATTCGTATTACAGATCCTGTGTCCGACTCTGAACTCCAGACATTCTCATATTGGGACCAATTTTGATTTTCTTCATCTTCTGATGTTTCTTCCATAATTGGTTCGAGCATTTGACGTGATGCTGATAGAAAATTTCCATCTTAAAGGGAATAGAAAATTTAATTTACTTAAGAGTTTTTCTTGTTGATGTTTTACTGTGGAAAGTGAAAGGAATTTTGATGTTTTTTTTTTAGTGTTGTTAATTTTTGATTTGGCACTTATTGAGTTATTTCAGCTGGATATACTTAAGAAAAAGTATAAAAACCACAGAAAGGGTTACATTTTCGGTAAGGAGTGTGATAAGTTATTTTTAAGCTAAGATTTTGGGCTTCTTAATTCCAATATGAAAAATTGGTATTCATGACGCGTTTTTTGATAAAAATAGTAGTTAAATAAAAACAAACGAGTAAAAATTCCAAAAGTTTTACTTTGATGAGCCAAAACTTCAAAACGGAGAAGAGGATGGAACAAAAAATTATAGACCGTTGGAAAGGTCCAATGATTGTCTATCTACCAAAGGTTAAACCGTCATCATAGGGTGTAACGTTCAGAAGTTGCAGTATAATCTATAAAATATATCCCCAAATATCTTTAAGTCCTGTTTTCACGGAAACTGTTAGGATTCCCCCCCCCCCCTTACCGGACAATTTGTTGCTCGTCTAAGCATGACCTATCCGTAGCCTTTGGATATGACACTACTTACGGGACACCCTGTATAGTTCAGTCAGTAGTTGTTTTTGCCCTACGAAAGTCGGGGTAGCTCCGATTTTTAGATAAGTTATTTAGTTCCGGGATCCGATGAAAAATCCAAGTTTTCACATTTGGTGGGGGTCTGCGCTCTCCGCCATTTTGGATTTAAGGTACAAATAATTGGTTGTTTCAAAATAATTCCTCAACGGTTGATACTACGACAAAAATGGCTGATACAAAATTGAACAAGACTGAATTGCCTACATTTTTTGTATAAGCCCTTTTTTTTTTGTAAGTCTGATGGGTAACGAGTTGCAGTGGCGGAGACGTGAACATTCCTCCAAAAATATTTATACGTATGTATATATATTTATGCAGGGTGTTTCGTCCATGGTGGTCCATATAGGACTGGAGGTGATAGTAGTCACTTAGTCAAACAACAAATTGTTTGGAACTGAACCGTTTCGGATTTACAGGGTGATTAAGAAAATATGCTAGTCTCTTTTATAATACCCTGTATCTGAAAAAGTACAAGGTATACGGTCACTTACAGAGCTCATTGTATGCAGAACCTCATGGCCTTTCCAACGACTGCTTGATCAGCCCCGCACTCCTCTTCCCTCAGGACGCAAAGGCCTTATTTAGTCCCTATTGACTGTATTAATACCAAACTGAACACTTTTGAACGATCTTTTCAGAAATGGCAATGTTTGGCTAATTTTGAGTAATTTTGGTGCGACAGGTTTTTGGCAAAAAAATCATATCTGAAAACTGACAACTGCACCAATACTAATAACAGAGGCGTCACATTAAAGGGAATTCTGGGTAGTATGAATAAAAATAGTTACTGTGGCACCAAGAGAACCGAAATATTTTGAAAAATATCTATTTTGTCCCAGTAGAGACATCTAGCGGTTTTTTTTTTTATAAATTTATTTTGAAGCTCTATACTAAGTTATCGATTTGAAAATATGATATTTTTGTCTCCGTCACAGTAATCTAAGAACATAAATACAGAAAGAAAGGTCATTGTCATTGTAATTTGTACAAATGTTCATACATGATTGGGCACACTTGAACTTGTACGCCAAAGTTAGGGTACAAAAAACCGAACCAGAATTATAGGATTATATTCATACGTGTCAGGAATCAATCATTTAATGTTTGTTATAAATTTGCTTTAAGAACCACAAAGCAATAAGATTTCTTCTACTGTAATATACAAAACCATGCTTATCTCCATATGCAAATCCTTTTGTCCAAAAAACTAAAACAATTATTTTACGATGAAGTACCATGCTTGGTTACTATAGAAGGATAGTTCAAGATATCCTGGCACTATCATCATTCCAATAATCTATGAAGCTGTACGAAACATGTTGCTTGAGGACAACCGTTGTATCTAAAGAGGGTAAAGGGACAAATTTTAATTTTCCTGATTTTGACCCTGATGAACTAAATAGTCATTTTTTACAGCAAGGATGGCAAATATTACCAGCGGAGGATAACACGGATGACACAGTCGAGTCAACGACTTTATTCTCTTTCCGGTATATTAGCTAGTTCAACAGAACTCATCTGTGCTATTCGATCGATACGTTCTGAATCAATAGGCCCCGACACAATACACCCTCCTTTCTTAAAGTTTTGATTATTGATCATTTTGTTTTTCTGTTTAATTCGTGTTTAACTCGCTCTTTTTTTCTTAATAGATGGAAAATTGCAACGGTCCTAGCACTATCCAAGAAACTTTCACCTAGCGATATGAATGACTCCTGTCCGATAAAAATTCTGTCCTTTCTCTCCAAAGCTCTGGAAAGGCTAATGTACTCCCAGATGTGTAAATTTTTAAAAGATATTGCATTTCTAATCAAATGGCAATCGGGATTCCGCTTCAAGCACAGCTGTACTAGAGCTTTGTTAAAAGTTACTAATGACTTACGAGTTGCTCTCGATGACGGTTTTATCAGTATCCTATCCTTTCTGGACTTTCAAAGGCTTTCGACTTCTTCAATCCCGTCATGCTTCTACAGAAATTATCTATCTACTTTGGGTTAGTTCAGTTAATTCAAAGTTTCTTGTCAGACAGATATCAACAGCTAAAGGTAAACGATACTTTCTCAGGCTTCCTTCCGCTATATTGTGGCGTTCCGCAGAGTTCAATATTGGAACCCTTGCTTTTTAGTATCTTCATAAATGATCAGCCTGAAACTGTGGAGAATGTTAATGTTGACTTGTATGCTGATGATGTGCAGAATTACTTCAGTAGACCAATCGGTCTGATCGAGGATTGTTTTGCTCGTGTATAGTATAGTAATTTAAATAAGATACATCATTTGGTACAATCAAACCATATGACTCTCAATCAAAGTAAATCTTACTACGTTAATATCAAAAACAGCAAGCTGAGTATTACCAAATTCCCTGACATTTTACTAAACAACCAACTCTCCTCTGTCTTTGGTTGACTCTGTTAAAAGTCTAAGAATAACTATAAATTCATTACTGAAATTTTGTGATTATGTTAGCGCATTTCTTGGTAAGATTTATGAAGGACTCAGGCAACAGTGCCTAATAGTTGGCAAAAAAAAAAAGGCGAGAGCTGGCTGGAGTTGAAAATCTCAAGAAATTTAACCTAAGTTAGAACAAAAGTAGTATTCGACATTTTGCCAAGTGTGACGAAATTCATATTCTAGAATTCTATGTATGAGCCGGAAACGAAAGCCACAAGCACGTATGGAGAATTAACATGAAAATGGTTGCCTAGTTATTGTCGTTACCACAATTTCACTGAAAAATCATCGTATGGTCAATGCTACAGATTTTGTTTTTTTTTTTTAAAAAAGTTCGTATTAAGCTACAGAGATCTCTTCCAAAATGACAATATCACACATACTGCCTAACTCTTATAGTGAAAATTGATTATCCATCCGCTCTATAGTCAGGAGACTTGAAACCTTGTAATATTTTGTAGGTCTGCTCTTCATTATTCTGACTCTTCTTGAGAGCATAAGGCTTCTATATAGCTTCTCTACAGCTCCACCTGCATCTTTTACCAAACCGTATTCGAGGCCCTGCATCGTTTTTGTTAGCTATGTGTAATACAAGTTTTATAATTAATTGCTTGTTTAAATTTTGGCCAAAGAGAAGCGCAATTTAATTAGTGAATTAGCGGAACCGGATAAGAAATATTCCGTAATTTAAGTAGAAATCACAGCTCTTCAAATTTGTGCTCCACTACATAAAAACTGTTGAAAAAAAGACTTCCTTGCCTAGTCTGAAAATTTGATTCTCATACAAAGAATCGTGTCTGTAAAATACTCATATAGTGTAAATCGTGTAAGTTGTTGGTCTTGCCAAAAAGACAATAAAAACCAGAAACTCCTAAGGCGATGACTACTCGAATTTATACCAGTTTATATTTGACCTGTCTTTACGTTTCCCGCACAAGATCTTTCCGCCCACGTCGCTTGAACCCAGCCCCGTAAAAATCGCAAAAAATTCTTCATCGAGAAAAAATCTCGAGAAGAAATCCTGGAAAATTTCCTTTTTTTTTGCCTTTTTATCGGGAGCCGTGTAAAACCTTTTAAAAATAATTACATGAATTCACCCACGTCGTTTGAGCTCGATTCCGTCAAAATTCGTTACACAAAATTTGAATAAAAATTGTTTTTTACTGTCTTAATGGATTTTGACGGAAACCTGAAAAGGGAAGTCAAACAAGTACGTTTCAGAAGTGCGGAATTCAAAACTGTTCAAAAAGAACGCACAGGTTCTCAGAAAAGGGAAAAACCCGAAATTTAGTTTTGGAGAAATTATGTGGAATCTTGGGATTTTTTGTGGTTTGAAACTAGGTTTTCATATCGGATAATCAAATTTCTATCCACCGACAGAATGCACCGCGGCTACGAATTTCTGGTTGTTGCTTTGTATAAAATTTGTGTAAATTTTGCTCGTAAAAAACTACAAATGTTCTTCTGCGTGCAAAAAAAGCTTTCTCTCTTAAACAGTTTAAATTCCAATTTAGTACCAGTTGATTTGTAGGTGTTTTTTACTACTTTTGTTTTTCGCATTTAATTTTATGATCAATGTTTTCTGAATTTTACTAATGAAATTGAAATTGTATATAATGTTGTGGCTTTAGTTTGTTATTCAAAACAACAAACTCAGAAGCTCATTTTTTATTTAACTATACTGTTTACTGTTTATTGCATTTACAAACAATTATAAATCAACTCCACTTTAATTATCGCAATCCAAACAGTTTACTACGTTCATGTCATTGTCTGTAACAAGACTCGCCTCCTGGCGGTGACAAGCAATTGTATTTATACTCTACAAATTGTCCAAGAAGCTTCCCGAATATTCCGTTCTCGAAATATCGATTATCCGAATTTTAAGTTGTTTATGTCCGTACTTTATAGATGTCGCTTGCCATTTTCTGTGACCCAATTCTCCGAAAATGGTTTATGTCCGTACTTAATTAGTCACTTCACGCGAAACATGTAGATGTCGCTTATCATTTTTCTATTGAACAGAACAATAATATCATTTTTATAATGGTAAGCATGGTCCAATATAATGAGTACGTTTAGACCGGAGCTATTTAGGACTAGTTTTACGTAAGTTGACTTTCGTAAAACTAATCCAGCTGCCGTTTAGTCCGCTCCACTGACATGTATATAAATAGACTGACTGATCTCCTGTTTCATGTGGCACCAGTTTTGATTTCAGAAAGTATGCTCTGACTGGCGCTGTATTTAAATTACTTGGGAATTTATTTATATATGCATGTCAGTGGGATTTACAGACTACAATAGTATTTGGGACTATTTGTATTGTTAAATTTTAATTATAAGGCGAAGAAAGTGGTGTTGGAAATACCGCTGAATCGTTACAGTTCAGTGGGAAGTATGCTAGTATGCTAGTATGAAAATGGTGCCATTTGCTTTCATGCATTTTTGGTTCAACGAGCAGTCCATTGATATACATGTCAGTGGTACGCTCGTATTAAAGCTTTGACAGTTGTCAAATTTGTCAGATCTGCCTACTATTTAGAAAAGAATAGAATAGAATAGAAAAATCATTTATTAAAGAGCCTTAGCTTACGCTACGTTACAACGTTAGGTACATCGAGTAAGTAATAGCTAGTTGGCATAATCGATAAGATACAAAGTTGTTTAGCAAACCAATAAAGGAGATAAATGAGAAATAATATTTTAATTTTCTGCATGGGGTGTGCACAAGAGAATAAGGCATAAGAAAAAATTTAAATTTTCTAAATTTCTAAGTTTTTTTACCATCCATTACGGACGGAACACTTTCTTCAATAAGTCAAAAGAATTTGTTGCTCCCTCTGACCAGTCGCACTTTTTTCCATTTTAATTCATTCATTTTCATTAAAACAAAATAACAATTCTCTCTATGAATGGACATAACGCATTCAAGTTTGTAAACAATTCCTTATCTGAGGTTTATGTCTACGTTTAATACTAATTTTGTATGTCAATACCGCATTAGATACCGGTTTAAAGTAGGACTAGTTTTTCGTAATACGGCATGTTTGGACCACTTCATATTAGTTCTACGTAAATCGACTTACGTAAAACTAGAACTAAATGGCACGGTCTAAACGGGCTCAATGATTCGGACTCTGGAGTCACAGTGATACGGCTCGGGCACACGAGCAGAGCAGTTTTACAGAAAGCTTTTCTAAAACATTCGTCGCTCGTCCGAGAGCTTCTCACTAGCGGATACTTTCGTATACCTACTCTGCTCTTCTTAAATTAACGAAATATCTTTTCATTCGTAACCCGCAAGTTTACATTATATTGACACATGACTTATGGAAAGAAACATCCGTTACCAGCAGAAAGAAAAAATTATCGAATGACTTCCTGATCTATAAAAGGCCTCACACAAACCATGAAAAAGGTTGCCTCTAATTTTTCGTCTTGAGCCAACTGCTAGCACTAGTGCTGGGCGATGTTCATTGATGTTTTTAAAACATCGATGTTTGGGTTTTCGATGTTCGATATTTTTACATCGATGTCGATGCACTAAAACATCGACGTACATCGATGTTATCCATTCGATGTTAGGGAATTATATTCATACTGTAAAAAGCAAATAAAATTCCAAAAAATTATCTAGATTTGAAAAAAACAACTTATATTTCAATAAAAATTTTGTGGTAAAACGGAAAGAGAAGTATTGAAGTTATTGTTCATTTCATTTTCAAAGCATCGTTACAATTGATCATCATTAGTTTTTAGAATGATTTGGGCTGGGGGCAGAAAACATCGTTCGGTAGAACGAATCACAATTCTTTTAAATAGTTGGGAGGAAACAATCAGAGTGACCTTGTTATGGTCGTAGCATATTGCATATAGCAATATGCCACCACGGACTGAAGCGTGTATGCCCGGCTTGTTGTCGACTACAGCATGAAACCAAAACGCGCCCCGACCGAGAGAAATGCTTTCTCAAGCTCGGTGTCATGTTCAGTGACAGAAAGAAGAAGAAGACCATCGATATCGGTCTGTCATAGTTTGCTAGCAGGAAAGTAAGGTCGTTAAGATTAAAATCCCGCAAGATCAAATATTTCTCGCCGCAATCCGACGAAGAAAAAAAAACCCTCACGTAAGTTCGAAGAATACTTATAGTTATTAATAAATTTACATCCCCACCTGGTACATTATTCGCACAGTAACCAAAGATTAATCCGCCAACGGCACCCCATAAAACTTGGCGTCTCCCTCCGGAGCCCCATTTATGAAATAAGAAAAAGGATCTGTTGGAATTCGAATCTGGTGTGGCGTACGTCAGGAAAAACCTCGAAAAGGTAGTTAAAAGAACTAATTTATATTTCGTTTTGTGTTAAATAATATCTCTTATTAGAGAGACGTATGAAAAGCAAATGTTTGAGGGATATTTTCATAATAAGGCATATTATTTCCACTTGCTGGGCAAGTTCTAATTTGATAAAGTTTTGAGCTTGGTACCGGACCTGGTGCATTTACATTTTCTAAAAGAGGGAAAAGAAGTAGGAGGGCACATTCCTCCCATATTGGAGGCCCCCGAACTCGAGCTAACCTTCAACCCGCGCAGCAGGAGATTCATTCCTACGGCACGCAGAAAAAGCGGGGAAAATTTTATTGAAACAATATTAACTTCACCAGGATCCATCTGATCACCGAGAAATATGTTTTAGTATAAGGAAAAAAATTTTTCATATAACAAGCGACATAACCCTAGTACCATCCCCCAAAAAGTGTTCTGGCGATAGAGCAGGGTAATCAAATTATTAAAATTCCAGTTAATTCTTATCCAGGAGGCAATGCTGAAGCGCTTCATCGTGCCGAGGATTCACATGTGAGTAATTTTGAAATATTACACTTTGTTTTTTTAACATACATATGTATTACACTTCGGTTCCGGCAGTGACTTGCACTGCAGAACCTTTTTGATATGGTTAGTTAATTTTTACACGTTTTATATATATCTATCTTAAACTTAAGATTATAAGTACATACATATACGTATAGCATTGCAGAACCTTTTTGATATGGTCAAGTTTTGTGCGTTTTATATATATATATCTTGAACTTAAACTTATAATTACATACATATACGTCTAACTTCATGGGTACGCCTAGCTACTTATGTAATTTGGAATCCTGACTTGATTTTGTTAATTAGATTTAGGAGCATAGTTTTGAACTGTAAGATATGCATGTGCCTAGTAGATATGACCGACAAGTGCACTAACAATCCTCGATCTCGAAATTATCGCCAAGTAAGCCATACGGTGCATAAAAGGTTGTGTCCATAAAATCTACTATGTACATAAGGTCAGAAAATTTTTGTGAATTTAGAAAAGAAATAATCAAGTACTCTGTGGACGATCACTTTAGTAACCCAAAGTATGTACTTATGGAATTGAATTAATAATAGAGAATGTATCTATTTGTAGGTTGATAACAATGTTTATATATGAGCCTATTTTGATCATTATAACGTAAATATGGATTGAATATTTTCTTTCTTCCTTCACATCCTGGAGCCTTTTCAATTCGGGGTCGCATAGGTCCGCTCTAATTTCTTCCACAGGTCAGCCAAAGGGACTTTGCAGATAGTGCCGAGCAGAGTCATAGGGAGGATGGGGCAAGGCCATGAAGGCAGAACATCTGCGCCTTCCACAGTAAGTAGGTAAGTGACGTAAGGGTCCCTTCAGGACCGAGTGTGTGTCGGCTCTTTTGTATGCAGGCATGAAATTTTTTTGATTATGGATGATGACAGCGGCAGGTATTTTCGGGAACTCCCCCACACTCTCCGCCACCCTTAGCCGAGGTGCTAGCATGCCGCCCTGTGCTATCGTTGTCATCAGGCGATCTGTCAGCCCATGCTGGCAGTTTGGACTTAACGTCCTGGTCAAGTCGCCTTCAACATACTTCCATAACAAAATGGCGCCCAACGTGGGGCCACCTCAGTTAGACTTCGGTGGTCTAAATATAAATTTTACTGGGGACTGAGACTTTGAGAGAGATGATCATCTGGTGTCTGCCAGTTGATTGACCTCAGGTCTCACATCCAGTAGAAGATATGGGTGGACCTGAGTCTAATTGGTTTTGTTGAAAATTTTTTTTTAAAGTAACGTAATATTTTGAAAGTTTTATTGGAAGTCTTTGATATTTTGAATTTTTTGGTTTTTTGATTAAAGTAAAGTAAAGTTTTTAATGAAATTTTTTGAAAGTTGAAATCCGGCTTTAGGTTTGACTTCGGTCAAGCCTCAAGCCTGAACAGTTGTTGAATTTTTTTTGAATTTTTTGAAATTGATCTTTCCCGCTGGCCTTCAGCCATGGAAATGGAAGGTGGCCTCACGAAAGTTTTTTATTTCGATTCTCATTGAGCCTGTCCATTTTGATCGTGCGACTGGACAGGGCCATGAGCCTGTGAGACAACTTCTTGGCCTATAGCTAATTAGTTGACCTCGTTCATGGCTGTGCCCAGATGTGTGACTAGGTAGACGGAGCAATCGGAGGAGAGGAAGGGGGGAGGAAATGTCTGTCTCGTGGAGCTGACCCGGGATTGTTTTGGTCGGTTCGACGGGGGAATGGTGGCTGCGTCGGCATCTCTTTAGCCTGGTGGCCCCGCGGTATGGCTAGTTCATACCAAGAGGAGGATGTCGATTCACCATTCCTTAGTTTGGTAACCGACTTGAAGCGACCAATACAATACTCGGTGAGGTCTCGTGGGATGGGACTGGAATGGTTGCTTGATACCCTCGGAGCCCGGAAGCTGGCATGTGCTAACTGTCTGACTGAGGGATATCATTCAACTTTTCCAGCCCCCAATTTCTCCAGCTGACTTTCTCCAAAGATTCCCATAGAGAATCGTGAATATGTAGTTTTTTCATGCACCACTCACGTCACTTGCTTGTATAGATATTCTGACCTGGAAAGGGAGGGAGCGACCTGGATACCTCTTATGTTGAGAGTTCGCTCTTGGAGTGTGGGAGGAGGAAGCATCGTTTACTAGATTCCCCTTTGTATCAATTCTTTTAGGAATTGTTTTTTTTTTTTTTGGCTTAATGCCACGATACCTTTTGGTAGATTTTTATGTTTGGAGTTTTCGTTCATGTTATGAGAATTTTTTTTCCGAATTTTCATTAGTCTTTTTGTGATACTTCATTCAGCTGTGATATTAGGTATATACACTCGTGATGTCCATATATACACTCGTGATGTCCATATATACACTTGTGCTGTCTATATATATACATTTATTTATTTCAATGTTCGCACCTGTTGAATCTTTTATTGCTGGGACCCTTTTATTTGCGCAACGATTAACTTCAGGGATGTGTCTTCGATGCGTTACCGGTCAAGTAGAGTCTGAGGATGAGGAAAGCATAGGGTCGTGGGTCGTGACACACATTGAGCGCCCGCAGTGATGAGGCCTATGTGTAAGACCGGCTAGCTCAGTCGACCATTTTTCAGCGTCGTCTGAACCACGGGTGGCGCAGACCACTCTGCCCTGTTATGGTCGTAGCATATTGCATATAGCAATATGCCACCACGGACTGAAGCGTGTATGCCCGGCTTGTTGTCGACTACAGCATGAAACCAAAACGCGCCCCGACCGAGAGAAATGCTTTCTCAAGCTCGGTGTCATGTTCAGTGACAGAAAGAAGAAGAAGACCATCGATATCGGTCTGTCATAGTTTGCTAGCAGGAAAGTAAGGTCGTTAAGATTAAAATCCCGCAAGATCAAATATTTCTCGCCGCAATCCGACGAAGAAAAAAAAACCCTCACGTAAGTTCGAAGAATACTTATAGTTATTAATAAATTTACATCCCCACCTGGTACATTATTCGCACAGTAACCAAAGATTAATCCGCCAACGGCACCCCATAAAACTTGGCGTCTCCCTCCGGAGCCCCATTTATGAAATAAGAAAAAGGATCTGTTGGAATTCGAATCTGGTGTGGCGTACGTCAGGAAAAACCTCGAAAAGGTAGTTAAAAGAACTAATTTATATTTCGTTTTGTGTTAAATAATATCTCTTATTAGAGAGACGTATGAAAAGCAAATGTTTGAGGGATATTTTCATAATAAGGCATATTATTTCCACTTGCTGGGCAAGTTCTAATTTGATAAAGTTTTGAGCTTGGTACCGGACCTGGTGCATTTACATTTTCTAAAAGAGGGAAAAGAAGTAGGAGGGCACATTCCTCCCATATTGGAGGCCCCCGAACTCGAGCTAACCTTCAACCCGCGCAGCAGGAGATTCATTCCTACGGCACGCAGAAAAAGCGGGGAAAATTTTATTGAAACAATATTAACTTCACCAGGATCCATCTGATCACCGAGAAATATGTTTTAGTATAAGGAAAAAAATTTTTCATATAACAAGCGACATAACCCTAGTACCATCCCCCAAAAAGTGTTCTGGCGATAGAGCAGGGTAATCAAATTATTAAAATTCCAGTTAATTCTTATCCAGGAGGCAATGCTGAAGCGCTTCATCGTGCCGAGGATTCACATGTGAGTAATTTTGAAATATTACACTTTGTTTTTTTAACATACATATGTATTACACTTCGGTTCCGGCAGTGACTTGCACTGCAGAACCTTTTTGATATGGTTAGTTAATTTTTACACGTTTTATATATATCTATCTTAAACTTAAGATTATAAGTACATACATATACGTATAGCACTGCAGAACCTTTTTGATATGGTTAGTTAATTTTTGCACGTTTTATATATATCTATCTTAAACTTAAGATTATAAGTACATACATATACGTATAGCATTGCAGAACCTTTTTGATATGGTCAAGTTTTGTGCGTTTTATATATATATATCTTGAACTTAAACTTATAATTACATACATATACGTCTAACTTCATGGGTACGCCTAGCTACTTATGTAATTTGGAATCCTGACTTGATTTTGTTAATTAGATTTAGGAGCATAGTTTTGAACTGTAAGATATGCATGTGCCTAGTAGATATGACCGACAAGTGCACTAACAATCCTCGATCTCGAAATTATCGCCAAGTAAGCCATACGGTGCATAAAAGGTTGTGTCCATAAAATCTACTATGTACATAAGGTCAGAAAATTTTTGTGAATTTAGAAAAGAAATAATCAAGTACTCTGTGGACGATCACTTTAGTAACCCAAAGTATGTACTTATGGAATTGAATTAATAATAGAGAATGTATCTATTTGTAGGTTGATAACAATGTTTATATATGAGCCTATTTTGATCATTATAACGTAAATATGGATTGAATATTTTCTTTCTTCCTTCACATCCTGGAGCCTTTTCAATTCGGGGTCGCATAGGTCCGCTCTAATTTCTTCCACAGGTCAGCCAAAGGGACTTTGCAGATAGTGCCGAGCAGAGTCATAGGGAGGATGGGGCAAGGCCATGAAGGCAGAACATCTGCGCCTTCCACAGTAAGTAGGTAAGTGACGTAAGGGTCCCTTCAGGACCGAGTGTGTGTCGGCTCTTTTGTATGCAGGCATGAAATTTTTTTGATTATGGATGATGACAGCGGCAGGTATTTTCGGGAACTCCCCCACACTCTCCGCCACCCTTAGCCGAGGTGCTAGCATGCCGCCCTGTGCTATCGTTGTCATCAGGCGATCTGTCAGCCCATGCTGGCAGTTTGGACTTAACGTCCTGGTCAAGTCGCCTTCAACATACTTCCATAACAACCTTGCATCACACTCCTGTCACTGACTCAATGGAGGCCAACGAAGTTGGCCACAGGACAGCGATACAGGTTTGCTTATTATTTTAGTTAAAGCGGCCCATCAAGGCGAAAATGCTGTCGAACTTGGTGTGCCACACATTAAAGATTTTCTCCACATACTGTCAAGCATGCTGTCCAACATTAGGATAGGAACACATTTCAGGAGCTGCTAGAACTATTAATTGCTATCATTTCTTCAATATACTTCACTCAAGAATGACGAATGCGTGACAAACATCATCCTATACGGTTCAATATGTTGTCAAACACGTAGCCCCGCCACTCAAAATCAAACTAATTTGATTTTCGTCCAACCGCATGACATACGTGCCACACAACAAACAGGCCCACACACGGTCAAATCTGCGGGACAACATCGTTGTCATACTCGAGTTGGATAACATGACTGACCGTGTATGGGCCCCTTAAGAGAACGTCTGCCTGCAAGAAGTTCTTTTTCAGGATCAACAAAGTTCAATTTATGTGCTAATTACATCCGCTTGGTGATTGAAAAAACAACAGAATCATCGGAAGAAAGTTCGGAACGTATGCAATTGGAAATACCCCTTTATTTAAGCGCTCCTTTGGAACCGCTTCATACGAATCCTTTGGAATGATGGCAGCGTTACCAACTTATATATCTTGGCTTATCACGTCTTGCACTGTCGTATCTAAGACAGGCGTGAGCGAGACTATAACTCAAAAGAGAAATAGTTTGCAGGGAAAACGCCTTTACCAGTTATTGTTTCTTCAGTCTGTAGATAAGAAGTTTTCGGATCTGCAATTTTTCATTTTTATTTAATTCATTTATCGTTATTTCTAAGAAACTTTTAATTTAGAATTGATAATGATATTTTTATTAAGTTATAAATAAAAACGAGAGAAAAAGTTCTAAACTGGAAAACAGTATTTTTTCTATGATTTACCAGTCAGACATTTGTCCAGAGTGTTTAAAATGTATAAACATCGATGTTGTTTGTACATCGATGTTATATGATCGATATTATCGCCACATCGATGCTTGTTGGGCAATTTCAACATCGATGATGGACATCGATGTTCCATTCCGATGTCCCAGCACTAGCTTGCACACAGTCGTCTTTGATTAAATGACCTTACAGAGAGAATTACGAAGGAGCTGTGAGGCAGCAGACCTAATCCAACAAGTCAACCCTGAGAACTCTAGTGTCGATTCTCACTGGGCACTTTTTTCTTAAGGGTCACTTTTACAAGATGAGTCTTGTTGATGATCCGGTATGCAGAGAATGCGAAAAGGAATCCGAAACGGTGACTCATTTTCATTATCCGGCTCTCTCAGGAATTAGTTACAGATCATTTGGCTCACACCTCCTAGACTAAAACTTCATGAAGCGGGTAAGGAGGATTGGGAGCCAATTTTGAACTTTATTAGAGTGTCTGCTTGTGACATATGAGCGGTTGCATATAAGCAAAGAAACATAAAGACGTACAGAATATGCAACAAGAGTAAATTTTCCACTCTCAAAATTCGATTCGATTCGCTTCGAATGAATCTGTTTCTTTAAAAATTTTTTTTTTTTTTTTTTTTTTAATAAATAAAAAAAATTGTTTTTTTCTATTTTTCTTAAAGTTTTCATTTCTTTCTTCTTTTTTCATTTTTTCATTTGTTTTTCTAATCACCCAATTTCGCTATTTGGGACCTGTTGATGAGTCAAACCAAGACTTGAAACTTGTCACCAAAAATTAATGGGTTGTGTGATGAAATAACAAATTAGAACATTTTTTAGCTTTTGCTATATACCGGAGAATCCCAAAAAATTCTTTCTTGAACAAAATTAAGTTTAACCCGGTAAAAAGTCCAAAAGAGTAATCTCTTTTTATTTACTCTCAAAATTGTTCAAGCAATAGAGCTGGTGCGGGCGAGTTGACAGGGGAAATTTGTTTTGGTTTGCAAAAATACCGAAAACAGAGAAAAACTCGCATTTAGAAACGACTAGGCAAATGAAATATTGTGTAAAAAAAATAATTGCACCATCCACAACCTGTCCCCAAACACGACTGAAGTATTAACACCCCGGATTATACCGCTTGTAAGAAAATCGTAGCACAAAGGAGAGAACAAAACACTCAGCTCTCAGCATCACTTCACTGATTCGTTTGCACTACCGCGCCATTATAGTAAGTTACATTTGCCTCGGCCAGCCCTCGCGATCTCATCTGATGCTTGTACTATCCTGGTGTTGGGCCTAGTGGGTCTCTGGCCGAGAACACAAGAAGAAAAATTTTCCGATAAAATTTCACACTCCTCATGCAAGTTCCGTATGTCTTTATATTTCTTTGATATAAGTATGATGGTGGAACAATGGGCTTTATTATGGCCTACATTCCAGAGACCTCCTCGGAGTCTCAACCTCGTTTTCAATCAATCAAAGTTGTATTTTATTCCTTGTGTAAAATCAATCCTACTTTATGGAAAGCGACTCATGGCTTTCCAAAAAAAACTAGTATAACCAGAATCCAAATGTTCTAAAGAAATTTTGAGGACAATATATTCGTTTCTAAGATATTGTGGCACCAACAAATCAATACGATATGCATTGAAATGCAAACCATAGGGAAAGAGTCAAGTTACAACATCTTGAATAATATGGGAGAGGACATGACAGTAGTAAATAGAAAGATAGACAAAATCTAGAAAGCTAGAACAATCAAAAAACATAATCAGATGGATAGGCGTCATTATCAGTAGGAGCAGCTTCGGTGACTCAATTGATAAGTACGTTGGAGTCATGGGTTCGAGTTTCTCCTTAATACGGTATACTACGCTATCTCTTTTGCCTAGTTCTTTTCGACTATTTCGCTTCTCTATCCCCATATGTATCATTTACCTCCCTTTCTTCTAACAGAATCACTACAACACAATATGTACTCCAGGGAAGCGGAGAAACATTTGTGGTATTTTAATAATTTGAAAGGCTTAGCAAATGGCGTCAAAAAAAATAAATAAAAAGCAAAACATCTATAAAAGTAACCAGAAAACTTATGTTATGTATCCGATAGTATCCCCATCATTGGACGTGGAAACTGAAGAAGCAGGGTCTCGGCTATGTGAAAGTCCTATGCTCCAGTCCAGGCTTAAGCCAGAGCTTAGCTAAGCCATGGGTGTGGCTTAAGCCCAGAACTTAAGCCTACTCGGTTTCACAGTACTCAGTAAGCTGAGGCTTAGTTAAGCCGCGGATAAAAATTTTTAAGTTGTCAGCACTGCGGTAATTGTGAATTTTTTTAAAGGAAAATTGCCATTGTGGATTAAAAACTAAGCTAAAAGAAGAAGAACTTTTTATTTACCAGTTTGTTGTGGTTTTTATCTGGAAGAATATTAAATCCAAAATCATTGTTGCAGAATGTTTCGACAACGTAAACCATCAAAGCCGAATGTTTCTACAGCCGGAACCGAGAATAAAAATCAACGTCATCCCATTTCTCGAAATGTTGCGGGCGCCTCTTTATAATTTTTTCACGGGTCACACCTTGCGATATTATATTTTCAGTCTGTTAGACGAGAAATCTTCTTCGGATATTATATTATACATTTCTTAGTCTCTTATATCCTCTGCATCAAATAAATAACTCATTTTTGTCCTAAACTGTTTGGTTTCTTCTTAAAACGTCAAATGGAATGCTGACACTAGCTGCCAGACAGTACTCAAGACTGCTAAATAGATAACTATTTTTCCCTTGGAAAATTTCAATTTAGTTTTAAAATATAACTTTTGAAATATGCACGTTCATTTAATAACAAAAATTATAATATTTAGGCAAAATATATATTTAGCAATAATTTCTTATGCCTTCACAGCAAAATCTGAGGCTTAAGCCTTCGAGATGACGGGCTTAAGTTAAGCTTTCCTTAAGCCAGTGATTTCACTTAAGCCTTGACTGTGAAAGCGAAATATTTATTAAGCCTTGGTTTAAGCCATCGCTGTGGCTTAAGCCTTCACTGTGAAACCGGCCATTATATTTACCTACTATCCTCACATCCTCGCATTTTTAAATTTAAAATGAAAATTAATGGAAAAAAGTTAAATTTAAATTTCACTCAAAATTCACAAACTTTTTTATTTCAAAATCAATACAGCAAATAAACGGACTTAAACGTAGTTAAAAGAATTAATCAACACTCAAAGATTGTCAGCACTCACAACTAATTGCCGCTCTGCTCTTTCTGATTATTCTAATCGGCTTTATCAAATTGAATCATGATTGTTGAATAATTTATCCAGATATTTATAAAAAACACAATTAATCCTTTAGTTAATTCCAAACAATTGAATATGTTCAATTCGTACGGTCGCAAGGCCAGTTGCAGTTTAAACATTTCAACCTGGAAATATGTGAAAATTTACATACACTGTTAAAAAAAAAAGGAGTCCTGAATACAGAATACAACGCAATGATGCCAACAAAATAATGACGAAAAAAATGAGATGTGCAAAATTGCGTCAAGATGACATTTTGATACTTTCTGTTTTTTTTTTTTATAAGTATATAACGAAAAAAAAAAATGATTTTTGATTTCTTTTTTGTTTTTCAAATTCAAATTGAAAGTTTCAAAGTTTATTTATTACAAACGGCAAGGGTTGGGTACAATCTTAACATACATATGTCAACCACACTAATTATAATACATTTCCGAGAAAAATTTGACACTTCATTACGGTGATTGCGTTAAAATGTCAAAGTTCACCGCATACTCTTCATAGCAGTTAAGTATTAGATTTATTAGATTAATTCTATTGGGGACGATGCTTAGTTACTACAGCAAGATTGCATTCTGTTCCACGCGGAAAAATAATACTTACACTTCTTTGAAGCCTGTTGTCATGCTGAATATCGAAACTACTCAAATAATCGACATTAATGTGAGAGGCTTTCGCAACAGAATCCACAATCGCAACAAGAATTGTCAAACTAACGATACTAGTGATAGCAAATATAAAATGTGGTTTGGAAACTGAATTTTGAACATCAAAGAGTTTGTAGGTATTAAAAACCATTAAAATAAGCTCTTGCAGTATTGTAATCATATAAGCGAGTATTTGCCATTGGAAAACATTTTTGAATTCGTATGCCGTTTGGGAAATCTTCCAATGGATTGCAGCCATTTTGTCCAATTCATCACTACAATCGCAACATTTTTGCATTGAAATCTTTCGAATTTTACCAATTTCATTTAATTCCATGTAGATTTTTCGCATATACGCATTTAATTGCTGGTACTGAGCCGTTGTGACGATCATAAAAGATCCAAAAAATATCAGAACAATGAAGCGCGTTTGGAACACAGAGTAAATGAATAGAAATGCGAAAAATGTATACTCTGCGCGTGTTTGCAGACTACGCGCAATGCAATAATATAGGTATGTGGCTATTATTACCAATTGTACTATTAGAAAAATTAAAGCTTTTTTGCCATAAACTGTCGGATTTTGTGTTAATTTCAAAATATCTCTGTGATTTGTAAACAATTTTTCGAAAACACCAAATATATGGTCGGCTTTAGTTAGCAGAGTTATTTGTAATAGAATCGCATTAATTGTAAAAAAACAATATAACGGCAATTGTACTACGTTTTGAATAAAACTTTTGGTTCTATAATGTTCGTCACAGCATAGAAGATATATAAATGATCCGCTTAATAACAAGAGTGTCACAATCGATTGAAGCTTACACAGAAATTTGGCGATTTTAGAACTTTGTATCACTCCTTGAGTAAGATTTATGCGAAATGTTATAAAGGCGAAAATTCTAGTTAAATAATAAATGAGAAAAAATAAGCCGTGCACGATGTACTCACTATAACACGTCATGTTTACAAACTAACTAAATTTCAAGGCATAAATTTACAAGAAAAACTTGTGTATAAAGCCCCCCCCCCTCCCTTTCCAAAACCTTTTAAATGTAATGACTAGATTCGCGTTAAAAGCTTTTGCATTTTATTCTAATCATTAAAATTCTCCTCTTAATTAGACCACATTTATAATGTTTTTAAGAGGGGTGGGGGCAGGGGCTTTATACGCAAGTTTTTCTGATAAATTTATATACCCAAGATGAAATCGTAGCGTATAATAACTAGGTTTGATAAAGTAACGCTAATAGCAGAGTGATACCAATTAGCGACAGTATGAGGGAAAGGGAGGGATTTTCAGGATTATTCTATACTTATAGATGAAATGGCAATCTAATGGCACGCTAAGTGAATAAAAAGTATCATAAATGAATCAAAAAGAGTTCACTCTTTGTGTGTGTACGCTATACACAAAAACCTTCCTATAAAAACTACGAAAAAGTGTTTCCAAGGGCACAAAATACTATCAGTAATTCATGAATTCATTTGGTGATTTCCGTTAGACTTTCAGTTCAAAAGGTTTTCGAAAATTCTATTCTCAAAATTTCAGATGGATGTCAAAGTTGTGTTCAGCAAAACAAAGGCCGAAACACAGTGCGAGCTTACACAACTTCGACTCAGCCAAGGTGTGTTAATTTCGGCATAGTGAATTTTAGTTCAACACAGTTGTATACATTGACAACTTTTATTTTCTAACTTTTATCTTTTTTTTCTAGATTTCTATAATCCCGCCATTTTAAGTTATAAATTAACTCCATATCTCGCACCAAACTAATCAACTTTTCTTGAGAAGACACTTCCGAATTCACAAAAAACAAATCACCTACCGAAATCATGCTATCAAATGTCAAAAGCTGTGATGGAGTAGAAACTAGATCTATACCTCAACGTTTACTCACTGCAGAGGGCGTAGCCGACTTAACCATTCAGCAGCCCATACACGGCGAACATGTCATCCAACTTGGTGTGGCACGCATGAAAGCTTTTTCTCCACATACTTGTCAGACATATTGTCCAACAGCAGGACTGGAACGCATATCAGGAGCTGCTAGAACTGTAAACTACCAGTATTAACGAGCGTGACAAACTTAGTCCTACACGGTACAATATGTTGTCAAACACGTACCTCCGCCGCCCGCTAAAAATAAAACTTACTTGATTTTTGTCCAACCACTTAACATACTGCGTGTCACACCGTTAAATAGGCGCACAAGCATGGTCAAATCTGGTTGACAACATCGCGTTATACTATTCGAGTTGGCCAATATGAGTGATCGTGTATGGGCCCTTTTAGAACTTCTTCTTATGTAAAGGGTTTTCCAATAAAAGGTGTTATTTTAATTAGCCCGCTATTTCGGTAGATGTCACTTTTGGAGCTGTCATTTTTTGGCATTTGACAAGTAGAAACTACGCCATTAATAAAACGATACACGATTCAACAACGCATTGAAATTATTAAAATTCACTATAAAAATGGTGAAAATGTGGCAGAGACGGTTCGTAAAACTCGAACATTTTTGGGTCGTCGTGAAGCACCTTGTCGGACCGCAATACAGAAATTGGTAGAAAAATTCGAGCTGTCGGGACAAGTTAGTGATGTGAAGAATAAAACCCGTGCACGTCGCTCAAGAACAGCCGAGAATATTGCTGCTGTAGCCGAAAGTGTTGAAGAAAACCCAGGTTTGTCCATTCCTCGTCGTTCTTTGGAATTAGGCATTCCACAAACGTCATTACACCGTATTTTGCATAAAGATTTGGGTCTTAAGGCTCATAAAGTTCAGTTAACACAAGAACTCAAGTCGGCCGATCATCAACAACGTCGAGTTTTGCTGATTGGGTCCTTGAAATGCATGAAAATGATCCGGAATTCCATCGAAAACTCATCTTGAGTGATGAGGCCCATTTCCACCTCGATCGCTTCGTCAACAAGAAAAATTGTCGCATCTGGGGCTCGGAAAACCCAAGAGTTATTGTTGAAAAGCCTCTCTATCCTCAACGTGTGACTTTTTGGTGCGGTTTATGGTCCCGCGGGGTCATTGGACCTTAGTTTTTCGAAAATGAGGCTGGAGCAACAGTTACGGTGAATGGATTGCGCTATCGACAGATGATTAATGATTTTTATGGCCGGAATTGGATGGTATTGATCTGGACAACGTTTACTTTCAACAAGACGGCGCTACGTGCCATACAAGTAACGAAACCATTGATCTTTTACGGGAAAAGTTTCTGGACCATGTTATCTCTCGAAGAGGTGATCACAACTGACCACTGAGATCTTGTGACTTAACATCTTGCGACTTCTTCCTTTGGGGCCACGTAAAAGAGAAGGTCTACGCCAACAGCCCAGCGTCGATTCAAGACCTCAAAGATGGAATTCGTGAGGCTATCGAGGACAAATTTCATGAAAAGGATATGGTCCTGTAGGCGTGGTCGTGGTGGTCATTTGGCTGATGTTATTTCCCATTATTAACGGCGCATACCTTCCTCTTTACAATGAAATAAAGATCCGATCATTTATCTCAAAAATGGCATTTTTATTTGAATATCAAAATAACACCTCTTATTGGAATACCCTTTATTTTACAGTGTTATGGTCGCTAGCACTGCCCTCTGTAAGTCAAGGTAGAGCGAGGTACAAAATTCGATGTGAAACAATGAGAGAAGAAGAAGAGGGTCAAAAAACTATTGGGAAGGGGACTTTCCGAGTTTGTTTTCTTTTTGAACAATAGTTTGACAGGAGATTTCCGACGAGATTCGATCAAAAAGGTTTTGTTGTTGAGTTTTCGAGACTGTAGCGGACTGGACTGTAAATGCTGCTGATTTTTTTTTTTTAACTTGCAAGAATCACAAAAAAGAGGGAAATCCGATTTGAATGGAAACATTGAAGCCCGAAGAGTTATTAGTCGTGTTCCTCAGAAGCACATAAGCAAATTAATTGATTAAGGGGGGTATAACAGTTTTGGCTTCTGTCCAGCTGAAAACGCCCGAGCTTCGTTTTGTCCTTGTTATCTGGGCAAGTATTTTGTCAATTGAAGTGATTTTTCTTGTTTTAATTAGTAAGGTTAGAAAAATGTACCAAAATTTCACGTTTTTATTTTTTATTTTTTGCATTGAATCTTCCGTAACTAGTACTTGGATTTTTAAAGTTTTGGTTTCCAGTTGGATTAGGGAAAAATTTGAGTTGATTACTTTTTTGATATTTAATTTTGTTGAATCGTAGCACCAAAAAAACCAAAGTAAAAACAGTAACCCTTTTTTCAGTAAAAACGTTTTTTTTTTCTCTCGAAATTTGGTGAATATTTTTAAACATGTGATGAACTCAAAAATATTCACAGATGTTAGCTGTATCACCTGAAAAAAAACTTCGCGATATCTATTACATTTTCCGAGAAAAGATACATTTTATATAAAAAAAACGTGACTTTTCAAGAGAGCAATTTTTCTGAAAAATTCGTTTTTACCGCCGATTTTTTATCGTTTCATATCGATATGTTCGTTTCTTTCGTTATGCAGTTTTTTTTTTGTATTTCTACCTAATTCACAATGAATAATAATAACCTGGTAATATGAGAGTTTGTAATGAGGCTCATCGGGTACTAAATTAAACCTGGAGTGTTCGATTTCAAAAATTTATTTGACCCACTTTTAGTAGTTTGATTTGCTTAAAATTGGTACTAAAATGTCCAGAATTACCTCTACTTTAATAAAAAAAAAATAAAAAAATATTTTTTTTACCAAAACGGTTATGCCCCCCCCCCCCCCTCTCCTTAAGCGGCAGAATTTTTGTATTTTTGGTGCATCCGCGCCCACATTATATGTATATAGGCACATTTCCGTGCATCATCGTTAATATCAGGGATAAAATTAAAACCGTATCGGCATTTTTTGACACGCGAGGAAAATAGCAAAAAAATAAGTAAAAAACGAGTTTTCAAACAAAACTGAGGCCAAGCCGCATGAAAAAGTAGAAAATAAACTTTTCTTCACACACAGAGGTGGACTCAAATTTTTTGATTAGGACATTTCTCTTGAATATTCTTTCTCTTCATGAATCAAATCACTTATTACCTCTGATTGATCATACTGAAATATATCGGTGATTGTCAGCGAATAAAATCTAAGTCCACCTCTCTGTGTGAAGAAAAGTTTATTTTCTACTTTTTCATGCGGCTTGGCCTCAGTTTTGTTTGAAAACTCGTTTTTTACTTATTTTATTTTCTGCCTTTTCACGTTAACTAAATTGTTCTAATATCAATTTAACCGAACTTAATTTTATTTTTACTTAATTCTAATTTAATTTTAGTTTCTTACTTTCTTTTTAATTTTCCGTTTTTCTTTAATTTTTCTTATATTTATCCTTATATTTCTTTCTTTCTTCTTTATTTTGAGACAATTTTTGAATATTCACAGTGAAATTTTTTTGCGTCCATACGACTCGAGATTTTCCAACTGACTGACCGTACTTCGAACACAATCCGAACAGTTTCGATAACTCGGACTACGGTTTACTGAGGATTCGAAAAATTTGAAATTTTGAAGGCACTTACGATGAGATGATTGGTGCTACCGTTGTTGCCTGGAAGTTTTTTTTCAGCTTATCATTACCGACATTTTAAGTCATGTTTGGTGCCGATCCGAAAACATAAATTTTTCGAGTATCAAATCCTTGAAGTACTGCAACGGTTTTCTGAAATTCAAATTATGTTTTAAACAGCGCTTTTTAGCTGTATTCCAACTTGATCCCATATAACATGAATTAATTTTCCCGATTTTCCATGTTTTCCACAGACTTTTCCTATTACTATGAATTTTTTTTAAAAATTTACATGAATTTTCCTCGATTTTTCATGCAAGTTTTCATGATTGTTGAAGAGAAAGTATTGATGCCAGTAGGACGAAAAAAAATGATTCCGCATAGTTATAAAACTTGTTTGTCGATAAATTTTCCAGCAAAATTGGAAAATTCTGCATTTTTCCTGAAATAGATTTATCACTTATCATATCGATGAAAATTGTTCCGATGATTTTCCCGCTTTTCCGGGTTTTCCATGGAGTTTTCCACAAATGCAACTTTATGCAACTCATTTCGTTCTACAACTTTGTCTTAGGTTCCAAAACGCTCAAACGTTTCCTTGGTCGGAAAAACTCCGGAAAAGCGTTTTACATGAATTTTCCTCGATTTGTTCTGCAAGTTTTCACCATTGTCGGAGAGAAAGTAATGATGCCATCCTGCATAATTTAGAAAACTTTTTTACCGGAAAATTTTCCGGAAAAGTCGGAAAATTCCGGAAATTTTTTTTGGAAAAATCGGAAAACTCTGCATTTTTCCTGAAACGGATTTATCACTAATCAAATTTGTACCAAATTTTCAAATGATTTTTCCAGATTTTCCGGGTTTTCCATGGAAATTTCCGGTTCCCGCGACATGAGCCAAATTTAAGCTTGCTGTGATGACGAAAAGTGGGTCTACGAGAGTGTCGAAATTAGTAAAAAAGATATATCTAGATATGCAGACAAACAAATTCGTGTGCGAGTTAAAGGGACAGGAAATACAGATATTGCCAATTGTTTTCAATTCATTTAAACAAAAAGATGCTGCTGAAGAGATGGATTTGGAATTATTAATGGGTAGAATTAGGAGTGCATTCGAGAATAGAAGCTGTAGTTGCTAAGTAGGAGGAATGTGCAAGGCCGTGATGAGATGGTGGGTTGAAAGTTATAATTCAGGTCTCCAAAATTTTATATCGGAACAGCTGCTAATTATCTCCATTTCTCATCTTCTTCTTGCTCTTTTTCTTCTTCCTTATTTCTTTATTCTACGATTCCGAAATTTTTGACCACTTAATATTAGTTCGCGTACTCGAATATCTTGTATAGATGCTCGTGCACTGAGGTAACCGGAAGTGGAGTGCTGGATATACCTTGAACTAGAGAGTATAAGCAAAGTTATTCTTTGGTATAAGACTCATGGTAGCCTATGCATCTCTCTCTCTCTATCTCTCTATTGTGTGACGCCTGAGGATGCAAATTATTCAAACGAAAGGCTACCAAGTATACAAAAAGACCAGCTAGCTTACGGATCCTGGACTCGATTAAGAACTACGAGAACTCTTCAGTTGTACTGAACATGAATATAGTCCTCTAAGTGAAGGCCGCGAGTATGCTAATTATATATTATGCTTAGAGCGACATTGAGAGGGAGCTGGATGAATCATTGCCTTTTAGGGTGGAAGAAAAACAATTCTTCGGATTTTGTTTTTCGTGCACAGTTTCTTATGGGAAAACGTAGAATTAAAAATTGGGGACCATTCAGCATAGCTATCATGATTGTTTTTGTCTAATATGTATAAAGAGATGGCGCTGGTGTTTCCGTTTGTTTCTCTTTGATATTGGATTCAAGAATTCTGGTCCCTGCTCAAAACCATCAGGAAAAACTTCACCAGTTCCTCTATACCTTCACTACTTAATAATGGTAAAGTTGTTGACTCCGTAGATAAAGCTAATACTGCTGCTAGATTCGCTTCAAATTCTTGTCACAAACACCTGTTTTGCATCGCCCGTGTGAATGTGTACAAGAGCCAATACACATCCGTACGAGGGATGTGTTCAGCGTCCTTAAGGGTATCAACGCCTGCAAAGCTGGAGGTCCTAATGGTTTTTCGCCCCTGTTAATTAAAAGCTGTGCCTTGGCTAAACCTTTGCACAAACTATTCTACTTGTCTTATTCGACAGGAAAATTCCCAACTACTATAGTTGGAAGCTAGCTCACGTTCAGCCTATTCCCAAGAAAGGAGAGGGTAGCGATCCCTCAAATTATCGACCAATTGCGATCACTTCGATTCTTTCAAAGGTTTTTGAATCTATTATTACCTCCAAATTAATGAAGTATCTAGAAACTAATCATCTCATCAACAATCGCCAATATGGCTTCCGAGCTGGACGCTCATCTGGAGACTTGCTGACCTTTCTTATGGAACGTTGGAACCGTAGTCTTCACAATTTTGGTGAGTATAAAATCGTTGCCCTAGATATTTCAAAGGCCTTTGATAGAGTCTGGCATCCAGCCCTTTTAGCCAAACTTAAAGCACTTGGTCTCTCTCCTCCTCTTCTATTATGGATTGAAAGTTTCGTATCTAGTCACCAAATACGTGTTGTATTAGATGGCGTTACATCTGAACCGCATCCCATAAATGCCGGTGTACCTCAAGGCTCTGTTATCTCTCTAACTCTCTTTTTAATTTTCATAAATGATCTGCTTTCCCTTACTTTCAATCCCATCCATAGTTTCGCAGATGACAGTACTCTTGATTTCGCTTACTCCTTTGACACTCTTGCGGACTTCAGGGGGAATGCCGCATGTGTTAAACGAGATTGCATTAGATCATTGAATAACGATCTTAATAATATCTCCGCTTGGAGCAAAGCGAATCGCGTCGAATTCAATGCATCTAAAACCCAAAGCTGTCTCATCTCGTTAAAACAAGATCATAACTTAACCACACCCATTTCTTTTGATTCATTTCTGATTCACCGTAACTAAGCATTCTTGGCATATATATTTCCAGTAAGTTAAACTGGACAGATCACATCTTCTCTGTTACCAAAGAAGCATCGAAATGTCTTGGATTTCTGAAAAGCAGCTCGTCAAATCTAGCGCTCCTCTACATGTCCTACTTTAGACCTAGAATGGAATACAACTCCCATATATGGGCCGGGTCTAGTCGAACAGCCTTAGCTTCATTGGATATTGTCCAAAAGAGAGCCCTCAAGCTCATTGGCGATTTAACAAATAACTTGTCATATCGACTCACTCGAGCACCGCCGCAATATTGGATGCCTTTCGCTCCTTTATCGCTATATGCATGGTCAATGTTCTGATGAAATATCTTGTCTAATCCCTTGTAGAATGATGCCGCGCTGCAAACCGCGCACATCCTTTAACGCTTCAAATTACTTTCGGCCATACAGTAAAATTCCGTGATGCTTTTTTATCCCGAACAGTGTGAATGTGGAACAGCTTACTATCTTCTGTTTTTCCTACGGCATACAATCTGCGGAAGTTTAAGGGCGACATACATCGGCACCTCCGCCACTCTCCTCATATCCCCTAATCCTTTCCCTATCTCCTTCCTACCATGCTGTGCTTTTCATCACAGATATCCCCTAAGCTTGGCTTAATAATATAAAAAAAAACAGCAATTCTGTAGTAGTAGTAAAGAAAGCTCTGTTGATTAAAATACACTTTTTGTTATCTTCGCTTTTTTTAAATCTTCTATTATAACTAGATGACGATGTGATAGTTAAGTGTCAAAATTTTTTCAATTTTCCACTTGAACTACTTAAAAAAACGTATCCATGCTCTTGTGTGCTTTTTCTGTGTCTACTCTAGCTGCATGCGATCTGGTAAAAGTATCGGTAGTGCCTTCAACTAAAGAATGGTATAGCATTCCTCAGTAGTTGGGACTATTAATTTATCCTTTCTTAACGGTGCAATAGTGTCGTTAATATTCCCAAATATCTATTCTTCTGCAAAATAGTGCCTGAGACAACTGATCACATCAAATGTGTCCAGAATGAAATTATTTATATATGTAGTTCGGATTTATCTCACCAGTAACTAATAAATATCACCTTAATATTGTAGCTGTAAACTTTTTAATAGTAATCAATTGAAGTCAAGAAGGCTGTAGATATCAGTCCCTGAGCAAAATATCAAAGGCACCAGAAACAAGACAACAAAACCTGACGTATTCCGATTAAGATAGTCAGATAATTTAGATTAGGTAATGACATTAAATAGTAATAATTAGAAACTATAAAACAACCCCACTCAAATGAAAAAAAAAAATGTAGGACTAAAAGAAAACATGAAAAATTAATTCTTACCTTGCTGATCGAATGGCGGAAAAATCCAATTTGAAGCCGAAGATGAGAATATTCCGTCTAGATCCAGGTGGTCCATGATTGTTATCTCCACCACATAAAATGTTTTATCATTTAAACGTGACCTTCCAACATTTATTTATGATTACACGTTGATAGCACGTTGCAAAGCACTTTATTCCGTTCGTAAACCGTTTCCAACTAGAAAATAAGAAAAAAATCGGAATTAAATTTCAAGCACACTCCCATTATTACATATATCGATCATTGATCACTTAAATCTTAACTAAAACAAACAACATCGTCTTCACCTTCTTGTTATCACGACGACATTGTTTACTTAACTTCAAGCTAAACTCGAACCCATGTGCGAGGCAGTTTCTTATGAAATTAAAAAAAAAAAAAAATGATCGCGAGTTTGTTTTAATAATAGAAAAAAGATTCGTTAGCGCTTGTTAGGAAAAATATGTAAAAAAAAAAAAAAAAAACAATACACGCCATCTTAGCGGGTATCTCAGCACAGTAAGAGAAGTGAAAAGACTCACAATGAACTGATCTCGATCGAGACGATATTTTTTCGGGATCAATTTTGAAGAATGACTCGACAGTCGACACCCTCAATTCAAATACACATCGAGAATAACACACCTCTCATCAGGGCTATAGTTGTGGCTGGCTATATGTAAGTTCGTTTACAGTTTACATACCTACTTTTTTTTTTTTTGCCAGATCATAATATAATTTTGGACAAAATCCCACTCTTAAGTTAAATTGTGATGATCTTACCTAAAAATAGCACAAAAACAACGTGAAACACTCTTACAGTAAAAGTATGCGCGCGCAACTTCGCGTAATTTAATGTGCCAGCAACGTCAGCTGATTGCGTATCTTCAAATAGTTTTGTTCGCTTTGCTTTAATAAATTTTCAATTTGAAGCGTTTTTGACAAGCGTATTAGTCACACCGGGGCACATAAGAAGATGAGAGATTTCATTAAGAGCACCAAATGGCCCCACTATTTATGTCGGATCGGTCGGGGAATCGTCAGCCAGTATATATACGTCAAGGAATAACAAACGTGCGGGGTATTAACTGTTTTCGATTATTGCAAGCGCGGCTAATTTTTAAAGAAGAAGAAAGAGAACTTAAGAAACGGTTTAAATTGACTTTTACCGACACGATACGAAGGGAGTTCTAGAACTGAATCGCTAAACGCTGAGGGCGTCTGAGGAGAATTCCATTTAATGCGGTTTATTTGGTTGTTCAAGATAAGATATCGTACTTACAACACACGTACATACATAGAGGCGATTCTTTCTGCATGTGTTCAGATGATAAGACTAATCACAAATAATGTCGAAATCATTAACACAATTTCATTGTAACTCGAAAGGTCGGAATAGGTCGATAAATAAGGTAATTTACTTTCTTTCTATTTTTAATATTCGGATTATAAGAAATTTATCAAAAATTTTTAGGAGTCCCCCGAATGGATACAATTTGCGTCGATAATATTCGCCAAGATTCATTCACTTTGCACTTCCCCAGAACACTTTGAATAGGTGAAAATAAAAATTTCTTGGGTCTGATTGGGATCTCAGTGAAGCCCCCGAATTATACTTATTTATTGGGGTTTCATATATAGGCCAGGCAATGGGTAGGTTTTGACTTACAAAAGGTCAAGGAGTGTTCAAATTTGGTAGAATGCGGCATTACTCCCTACTATATAAGCTACACGGCAACATTCCTTTCGGATCTACCATCATGTTCAGGCTTGGTATGATATATATGAGAGTTTTGAGCAATGAGGTTGGAAAAGAAGAGCCTGGAGCATCTAGGTCATCGAAATGGAAGAAAAGACATCAGTAAATAACGAATCATGAATTAGGCTTACTAGCACATACAAAAAAAAAATAAAAGGGGGTTCGCACTCTATATCATGGTGGTGCGAAAATGAGTAAAAAGCGGTAGTACGTATTGAGTAATGGGTATTTAATGAAATTTCGAAAAAAAAAATGTAGCGATTTTGAAAATTGTAGAACTTTGCTGAGCTTGACTCTGTTATAACTCGTGAGCTATTTATCTCATTAAAAAATGTTTACTACGCAGTTGCAGGAAATGTCATGCTCTATAATTTTTGTAAAAGCTATTTTAACCTAGATGGCGCTAGAGAGAAGATATTCTCGAAAACCTGGTTTTCGGTATCATTTTTCAAATATTTCAGGCTCGAGCGGTGGTCGCTCAAAGTCGCAAAGTCTGAATATTAATTAGGACACCGAACTGTACAAATCTACCAAATTTAAGCACTCTTTGACCTTTTGTAGCGAAATGCCTGGACTTTAGAAAAAAAAAAAATTGATTCCCGATAATTTGATATCCACTAAAAAAGTGTTAGTCATCAACACATCTTTCATTTTAAATACAAAGTCTTATGACTAATGAAAAATATATTCCAAGAAATTCGTTGCCCAAATTCGTATAGTTCAAAAATGGAAGATTGACTATTTCAAACGATCATCTTCACCCATAAGAATTCATAGAGTGGCAGTAGATTGTAATATCTTGTCGAACTAACGTTGACACATCTACAGTAATATAATGGTCTGAATTTAAGGTAGTTAACTTCTTACAGAAATTTCAAATTAGCATAAGTTTGACAAAAAAATTAGCACTGTGCTCTATATTAAAAAAAAACTATCATTATTCCTCATATCAGGAAAAATGCAAGATATTCTCGATAGGTGGCATATATGTACACATAACAAATCCAAGAAGATTATTGAATAAGCCGATGATACAGTTATAGACGAATATGGAACTTCAAATCAACGAAGTGGAAAACCTGAAATTCTCAACTAGATATGAAGCTCAAGATTGTAATTGTAAGTAATCGGAATTTTAATAAAGATTTAGGGCAATGCTCACGGTTTTAGAAGTAAAATGAGCCATCTTTTTCAAAGAGACACGCAGCATAACTACTGAAATACTACAACCTTCTCCCGCAGTTTTATTTAACGCGAAAAAGTTTAGTTCATATTTTACATAGCTAAAAGGGATTTTATCTGAAGATGATCATTCAACAATTGCAAAGTAATAAACTGGTAAGGATTATTCAACATGTTATTGGGAGTACAAATGAAAAACCGCTGTTGCCAAATAGATGGCGCCATCAGTAAATGCTGGCCGAAAATGGCGGATCAAAACTGTCACACGATAAGGTTTTGTCATATCCTTTTTTGTGTGCGAATATGTCGAAGATTCAGCCAAATAAACGTCATTTGCGGGAAGTTTTGCTTTTTGCCCTCAATTAAAAAAAAAATCTGCAGCTGAGACACGTTGAATGATTGTAGAATCTTATGGTGAGCCTGCTATTAGTAAAAGAACGTGTCGCGAATGTTTTCAAGGCTACAAAATGGGTGATTTTGACGTGAAAGACAAGGAGCGTCCCGGACCGGTGAAAAAGTTTGAAGAAGCAGAACTGGAGGCATTTACTAAACGAAAATGCATGTGGAACGCAACAAGACCTTGCAGATTCATTTGACGTCAGTCAACAATCCATTTAACATTGTTTGAAAATCTTGGGAATGATACGAAAGCAAGGAAATCAAGTGCCATACGAGATGAAGCCAAAAAACTTCGGATGGCGTTTTTTCATATGTGAATAGTTGGTCCAACGGCAAAGAATGAAGTGTTTTTTGCATCGTGATGTCACTGGCGATGGGAAGCGGATTTATTTCGATAATCCAAAGCAAAAAAAAAATCGTGGGTATACCACGATCATGAATCAACATCAACGACCAAAGCAAACATCCATGGTTCCAAAATCATGCTGTGTATTTGGTGGGACCAGTTGTTGTATTATAAGCTGCTGTAACCGGATGAAAAAATTACAGGAGCTAATTACGGAATACAACTGTTGCGTTCGGAATATAACCAAAGACACGACAACGTGATTTCTGGACGACAACACTCAAAACCGACCTGGAAACACTGAAATGGGACGTCCTACCTCATCCGTTGAATTCTCTAGACATTGATCCATCAGACTACCACCTATTCCGATAGATGAGGTATGGCCTATACTTACATGGCGGTACTTGCATTCTTACGAAGAAGCCAAAAATTGGATCGATTCGTGGATCGACTCAAAAGACGAGCAGTTTTTTCGACGCTGAATCCGTATGGGAAAAGTTGTGGCTAACGATGGACAATATTTTGAAGAAAAGCATAGAATAGATAATGTACACGGGTATATGTTAGACTAACCAAAACCATGAGTCATTAAATACTGAATATGGGGGGTGGCCAATATAACATATTTAATTTGGAACGATGTATTGAAGGTTCGTAGTTCTACTGAAAATATAGTTGAATAGATGGTTAACGAACCTCTCAACGTTCATCTTATCATATTATTTGTGAAATGAGTCACATTATCAATAAAGGCGAATTCAGAAATGCAATCTTTGTTGGAGGCTAGGAATCCTTATATTAGAATTTATGTATGTAAGAAGGTGAAAGCCTTTGTAGTATTAGCGTTCGTCAAGAAACATAAACTTTAAATTGCTACGCCCATAGAAGTGCTCCATAATTTTGCATTCAAAAAATTTCTGTTTTCGACAATTATTTATTTGGAAGAATTCACTGTAAATCATAAACTATAAGTAGAAGATGACCCTCTTTTAGTACACCTGAGATAGGATTCATGGAAGCAGGGCCAGATAGGGGAGGGTGCCATGAGGGCGATATGATCGGGCAGAAAAAATTTTGCATAGTATTGTACCATTCTTCTTTTTGCCCTCTATTTTATAGGTATGTACCTATTTTATTTCCATTTGGAACGAGTCTTTCCTATAGGTTATATTTATGCGTATTATGTAGGCATAGGTAAATACTAATACTATTTTAATAGAAAGAACAAATTTGATTTTTTTTACACAAGACAGGAAAGGAAATTGCTTTCAGAATTCTGGAAATTTTAAAAGTTTTTGAACTTTTGACATCAATTTATGTATTGGGCAAGTATATGACAACGGTGCTAATATAGCAGTAAAATATAATGGTGTGCAGGCAATTTTGCTAGTAATTGCATTTTTTCCAGCTGCGAAAACCATACCTTGAGTCTTGTTGGAGTTGATAGAGTCGAAATATCCAAGAAAGGAATATTGTATTTTGGAATAATTCAGCAAATATATAATTTCTTTAGTCCACAGAGATGAGAAACTTTAAAGAAAAATTTAACTGCTTCACTTCATGCCACATCGAAAACAAAATGGTCTGCAAGCCTTGATGCAGTTCAGCCCTTTGCAAAATATTTAACTAAATTTTTTGATCTGCTGAAGATGAGGCAGAATTTTTAAAATTTCAACCACATGTGCGTACTGAATTACAATCTATTAGTCAATATTTGGGTACATTCGATGCGTCATTTTATCAACAATATCACATAAAATTAAAAAAAAAAATATATCGATCTTTTCAACCCAGCGATCAGAGAGGTCTCATCAGTATGGTTATCTCTGATCGCCTACCACAGAAGTTCAATGATAGAGAAATGAGAAATCTTGCTACCATATAATTCACACATGCTTTTGTTGAAAAATATTTATATGGACAATTGGGTGACCTCTATCGTTGAACTTCTGTGGTAGACGATCAGAGATAACCACACTGATGAGACCTTTCTGATCTCTGGGTCGAAAAGTTCGATTTTTTTTCTGTATCTCAATGCATTTTGTAAATTCATTGGGGAAAAAAACATTTTTTCCCCCAATGAATTTCAGTCTAATAAAGACGAAAACTTTCCAGCTTAAAGTTTTACTTGGGTTATCCGAGTTCCATACGGCAACAAGGGAATAATCACCTAATTTGAAAATTGCAATGAGAATTCTTGTTACGCTTGCTTTTGTTAAAAAGTATTTATGTGGGCAATTGGGTGACCTGTATCATTGAACTTCTGATAACCACACTGATGAGACCTCTCTGATCTTCTGATAACCACACTGATGAGACCTCTCTGATCTCTGGGTCGAAAAGTTCGCTATTTTTTCTGCATCTCAATGCATTTTGTAAATTCATTGGGGGAAAAAATTTTTTTTTTGCAATGAATTTCAGTCTAATAAAGACAAAAAATTTCCAACTTAAAATTTTAACAGTATTACACCAAAGAAACTAATTAATTGAATTTCATAACGAGACTATGGACGTCGAAATTAAGAGCATAGATAATGTTATTTTTAAAAATTCAGAATGTACGTGAGGAATAGAGCAAAATACTTTGAAAGTCAAGAGAGATTGCACAAAATTCAAAAATTCTGCCAGAATTTCAAATAACATGTAGTATTAAAACACAATACAACACCGAAAAGAATTATAGAACAAACGTTTTATGTACGTTTTATAGAACAAACGTTTTATATTATTGATTTGATTATATCTGGATTAACAAGGCGTTTTGAGTCCTTGCGTAAAATTTGTAATTTATTTGAAATCGTATAAACATTCAACGATTTAAATGAGGACGAAATAAAAACCTTAACGCATATATTATAACAGAAATATTCAAAGGAAATTTCATATAAAATATGCGACGAATTGATTTTTATGAAGAAATTTACATAACCAACTTTAATTAGAATTAACTATAGTAAATTTGCTACAGAACGCATTAGAAGCAAATTTAATCGAATTGTTTCCAAATTTGTTTGTAGCACTGAGAATTTTTTTTGAGAGTTTCGGTTGCTTCCGCAAAAGGGAGCTTTAGCGTTTTAAAAAGAGTAAAGATTTTTAATAGGTCGACAATGTCTCAAGAAAGGTTAAACGGATTATCAATGCTTCACATAAATTCTCACACTGCTCGGACAATGGACTTTTCAATAATCATTGAAGGAAATTGCATTTTTAAGTTATTTATTTAATTCATGTCACTCCTCACTCAGTCCAGTTATTAAGGTTATCTTTATACAGAAATATATTTTTAAAAATTTTCTGCAAATAAAGTTAAAGATTTCATTTAATTAAAATTCATAAATTTTTAGAAAAATCTTTCGGTATGTTTTATTATTTAGCTGACATATTTTTATGAGGGACAAGGAGGGGCCCCATTTTTCTGGTTGGACCGAACCCCATGTAAGCTCTCTTAGGCCCTGCATGGATCACCACAAACTACATCCATATAATCGCATTATTTGTGATGTGATCTTAGTTGAGCAGATATTAGGATCTAGATTAGAATGGAGGCTATTGAAATAATTTTCATTCAGTCACACTTAGACTTTACAATGGTCCATTCTACCACCTCGTTGGAACCTAGCTGAAAATTGTTGAAAGTGCGACGAGACTAGAACTCATGCTAACAGATGGTTCTGTCAAAACCTAATTTATAGCTTGCCCTTTCCAAAAAGTTCATCCACCACTTTATTTCCTGGTATGTTGCTGTGGTCAGGTACTCAGCAGATAATGTGTAGTTGTTAGGTAAGCTGATATTTCAGTTAGTCATAATTAATTACATAGATTGATAATGTGACTCATGATGTTTCCTTTCCAATTATTTCGCCAGAGAAGCTTATCCTTCTGCCACCAATGTTGATCCTTTGGCTATTTACCATTATTTCAACACTGCAATTTGCTTCTTCCGCCGATGCTTGACTGTAGCATGCCCTGATGTACTGAATATACGCCACATTCTTCTCAGATTTCTCCAAGAAAATTGGACCCTTTTCCAGATCGCAATCATCTCCTGATCAACCATCAACATGGTTTAGTCTAGCACAAAGCTCATAGATGTACTGTAGAATGTTCATTCAGACTTATCAAAGGCACTTGAAAGTGTGAATCATATTCTACTTCTTGGTAAACTCTTTAATCTTTATAAATGAGTGCTTGTCAGCTATAAATTTTCTCAGATAATTCCTATCTACTTAATAGCCATCAAAACGTCAAATGTAATCAATTGATATCAGATATGTTATTAGAATGGAGTAGTGTCACTCAGTAGTGAATACTTGAGCAACTACTAATAATCATCCATAAATATTTATATTTATGCATATGATATACAATTTTACTCCTTAGGAATATTACTTGAGGATTGTATTGAACGTATATTACTTGCCTGCCTCACTTTCATAATTTTCGAGCAATACCTAATCTCAGCCATTTCACATGAAACCGATCACCTTGGAACCCGACTATCTTTGATTTAACCTGGAAAACCCTCTGACCAGTATGCCACGTGATGCGATACTACCAGAGCTTCGTTTGGGCGTGGCTTCTCTGTGAGCTTTCCTGTAAGGGATTCGTGGACTGAGGTAAGTGCCTTATCGAGCCTTCTCTGGTCCGGTCTAAAAAAATTCACCAACGGCTCTCTCACTAATGTGGGAACTGGGGCGGGTGTCTACATTTCTGAGCCTGACATTGAGATGGAGTACTCACTTGGAAGCATACCACTCTCTTCCACACTGAAGTCTTCGCCATCTCAATGGCAGCGAAGATAACCCTTGATATACAAATCAAGGGGAAAGACATTGCTATCCATTCGGATAGTCAAGCAACCTTGATGGGTCTGAGTGGCCCGCGGATAACATCTAAGTTACTGGGCAATTGCAGGTCGTCTGTGGATAAGTTGTGTGGCTCTTCTGTGAGTTCCTGGTCACATGGGGACTATGGGTAATGAAAGGGCTGATCTTTTAGCTAGGACTGATTCTGATTCTCCGTTCCTCGGACCGGAAACTGCCATAGGCGTTGCCACCTTGAGTATCGCTTCTCTTCTCTCATCAAACCGAATGTTCATAGGAAGTATCAGCAGAGATGGGCGAACCTGAATACTTGAAGGTGCACAAAACTGTTTCTTGATAGGCCCAATAGGAATATATGTCCGATTTTCTCATGCGGCTCAGAAGGAAATAATGTAGAACTGTGGTTGACATTATCACCGGGCACAGTTTGCGTCACGCTCATGTAACAAGGATGGGAGTTGTTGACAGTCCTGCTTGTAAGGAGAGCCTGAGACAACCAAACACATTTTGTGTGCTTGTGCGGCCTTCGCCTGGAGCAGGCTGGATACTCTGCCCTTCTTTTAATTAATCAACTTCTTCCCGATTTTAATTCATAAATTATTAACATGAAGAACGAAGAAAACAAACCAAGACCTAATGCGCTTCGTTAGGAGGACAGGAGGGTTTTGGTGAATGGACTTCTAGAAGGTTATCAGAATGTGCCGCTATGGCCTCCGTGCTTGGGATGGGATCTCCTGTTCCCCGCATTAAAAAAAAAAACAAAACAAATCTCCGATTTGGATGAAACTTTCACAGTTTGTAAGACATATACCAAAATAGCTCCCCATGTTTTTTTTCTGTATTTTAATTTTGAGGCTATAAGCCTTATCTATCTAGGTGCACAAAATTCGAGAGTTTTTCTTTGCCGAATAATCTCTTCAGGGTCTTTGTCTGCTTGAACTCCTTCAGTTACATTCTAAGGAACTTCGAATATCCTCTCCTTTATATATTGCATACATCAGTACTTTTATATGCAGCGTAGCTTCCTTTCTTAAGTCTCTTTCTAGCCACTGGAGAGCTTCCCACTGAAACTAAGGTTCTGTTGAGTGATTCCAGTCAGGTCGAATAATTCCCTCGGAATTTCCGGTGGACGTGCTTGTAGAGCCTGCATTTGATGAAAACAGGCGAAAACAAAAAAAAAATATGGGTAAGCTATTTTGGTATTTCCTAAAAATTGTGAAAGTTTCACCCAAATTGGAGATGGTCGGGTCCAAAACAAGCACTTTTTGATCATACAAATAGCTGTGGCACGTAAGATCACTGGGGAACAAAAATACAAATTTTTTTTACGGCATTAGGTTTGGCAGTGATTTTAGTATACAATATCATTGTAAATACCCGACCTTTATTTAATTTATTTGGGTTTGTTTCGGACCCTTCGTTGTCTTCAAGCTTGAGAGGCCTTCTTAACGACTGGGCGACAGACCTGTAAAATTCTAAATACAAATACCAGTACAGTACCAGTACCTGGACTTGAAATATTTTAAGTACAAGTCCCGGTACTGGTACTTTAAGATTTTTCAAGTACAAATACAAGTACTGGTACTGATACTAGTACTTAAGTATCAATATACTTAAGTACTTTACAGGTCTGCTCCGTGACAAGCCGACAGTCTTGATATCTACAGCCAAGTATAGAGTAATAAGAAAGTCGAGATAAAACGACAGGTCAAAATAGCCGCAATTCTCGGGAAAATGCATTAAGGGCAGATGTAGGATAGATTGCAGATTATATGACAGATATGCCGGCTGCAGGTTTGGCTGCAATTAGCAACAGATAGCAGTTTTAAGGTCTAGCTGAGAATAAATAAGGTATCGAAAGGTAGAATTAAGGCAATTTGATTTGGAATCTTGAGTTGACGATAGCTAGACGGTAGATCGCATTTGGGCGGGTCTACCGGAATATCGGCCAGAGGAGTAGCAACTCTTAATGGACAGCTCAAAAAGGAGTTTGAAATGTGTGTTACTGCATAATGATAACAAATTGGGTTCGAAATCGATAGACCATTCAACAAAACTTTAGGAAGAATACGCAAATCTTAAATTTGTTTTAGAAAAAAATTTCGTTTGTTCAACATCAGTGATCAGTATGTGTCGATTTAGTGATGGTGAATTTTTTATTAGGTCAGCAAAGTGGATACATCAAATACTCCTGTTTTCTCTGTCTTTAGGACAATCGATACAAAACAAGAGCATTGGAGTAAAAAGGAATGGCCTATGAAAGAAAGTCTGACTGTGGGAAAATCAAAAATCATTCATGAATCATTAAGAGACCATGAAAAATTCATTCTTCCACCATTTCATAATAAGCTTGGGCTCATAAAACAGTTCGTCAAAGCCTTAAATAAGGATGGCGATTGTTTTAAATATATCTGTCGTACATTTCCGGCCTTAGTATGGAAAAAATAAAAGCAGGCGTCACAAATCCGTACCCTTATAAAAGATACTAATTTTACAAGCCACCACATGAATCAGATAGAATTTGATGCCTGAAAAAGTTTTGTATCAGTTATCAACAATTTTTTGGGGAACCAAAATGTAGCGTAGTAAGTATCCCGAAATATTTAGTAGGCAAAATAATTGAAAATTTTGAAAATTGGGAGCTAATATGAGTGTCAAAGTACATTTTTTTAAATAGCTAATTGGATAAATTCCCTGACAACATTGCCGATTACAGTGAAGACCAAGAAGAGTTTGAAAAAAAAAATACTATCCTGGCCAAAAACACAGTAGATTGCCATGTAGAAAAAGTTTTACTTAATAATTTTTGTATTTTCTACTTTTATGTAATTTATGCCATGTAAAATATCATTTCAATTTTCATTTGAAAATAAAGCTCTCAATATATATTTAATATATGTTTTACATCCTTATGTAGGTTGTTGTAATCTCAAAAACTATAGAAACGATTTAGCAAATCTGATATTATTTTCTTATTTAGCGGACTAAAATTACTCTAAATCGACTCTCAAACCCAGTGCCGGAGAGCCACTGTTCTCCAGCCCAGTGACATTAGTTATTATTTTGAAGCATACGTGCATTAGGTGGACCATAGGAGACCATGCTAGAAGACTGGGTGAACGATTTCTGCGGGAGCTGTAAGGATTCGGAGGATATCGAATCCGTCCAACACGTGCTTTGCGAATGTCCTGCTCGAATGAACAAAAGAGGTAGGCTATTAGCATAGATGACACAATAATTAGATGTCGCATGCAGCATCAAAAAAGTATACACAATTTATATGGCTGGGTGGTTCATTCCGAAATGGACCACAACATTTGAAATGATGTCGAGTGAATCATATTTTTTCGTATCTGAAGTATTGAGGAAGGCGATCAAATACAAAACTGCTATTATAAAAACATTTGCTTTCGGCACGCTCTAAAACATGTTATGGTCCATTCCAGAATGTACTACCCATTTCACAATCTGTATACTCTGCTCTGGTATACCATGCGACATCTAGTTCTTTTGCCATCTATGCTATTAGGTATCTACTTTTTTTGAAGTGTGGGAGAATTGTAAAGCAAAGAGTTCAGACGCATCCTGTGTTTCCTAAGGGAAATAGGATGGATTTAGGACTCCTCTTACCTAACATAACCTAAAGCACAAGTGCCACACTCAGTACATGATTTAATGGTGTCATGAATTTATGAAATATATTTATTTCGGCAGCGCACATTCATAAATTTTCCAATTTTTAAAAACATTTGGGAAAGTTTAGTCCGGTGACATTTTCTAAGTTACAAAGCTACATTTCGGTAGGTAGGTAGGTATACCTAAAATAAAATACTATCAAAATGCTTCTTGTAACTGGGAGCTTGGAAAGAAGAAAAATAGTATAAATGGACCCACCAATGCAACTCAGTTATTCAATTATTTTAAAACTTTCTGATAAATATTTGACAGAGCTTTTCAACGGAACGTTGACGGAAAAATACATTAAAATTGCACTTCCCTTACCAAAACTTTTTTTAAAAGCTTGCGCTAGCAAGAGAAGAAGCTTTTTCAATTTAGTCTTTACTTGTTATTTAGAAATTTTCTCACAAAACAATACAATGTGACAATATTCTAATTAAACGCAATAATTATGCTATTCTTAAGGCTGAACCACAATAGAAGTAAACGTAAGTACATTTACTTACGTAAAGCGAACGCTACCTTTAATTTAACAGGCGTACACAAATTAACTTTAACTCGAGTGAGGGGAACTTTCGTTAAATTTAAAAGTCAAATTGCAGTCAGTAAAGGTGCGGTAAGAATCGCTCATTCCGTAAGAAAGTGCAGTGTCAAACAGTTAAATTATTACTAAATGATTAAAAGTGCAATGTAAAACTTAAAATGGAATAAAAATGACACTGTGAATTAATAGAAAGCACAAATCTTCAATTACATCAACTTCCATTTGTTAATTTTTTCACTTTTACCACTTTTCAAAATTGAAAACATTAAATATCAAGATAATAACTCTTACGGAATGTGATAAATATTTAGGCTAAAAGTATCAATTTTTTGTAAGTAAACCTCAGTCTCGTTTAATTTCGTAAAGTTATTTACTTCTATTGTGGTTCAGCCTTTATCCTTGAATGAAACTATGTTGGCAAGAGCGGTTAACAAATATAAATATAAAAAATATTTTTAATAAAAACTAATATAGACTCGAAGCGTATTCCAGTGAGAAGCAGCTTTAATGAGCGTCTTAAGCTTTTGCCACTTCAATATCCCCAGGTTATGTTTGTTTACACATTTGTAAAAAGCTTCCATGATTTCATGATTTAGGAAAAGTTTTTACAGGGTGATAATGTAATTGGATGCAAATGTGGATGGAATTGAAAAAATTTTGTTTTTGTAATTTATTTATTTATTTTATTTATTTTTTGTATTTATTTATTTAAGATTTTAATTTTTTCAAGAGTTTTGAAAATGGGATGTTCGACTTTTATATATCATTCTTTCTGAGAACGATCTGTTAGATAGATTGAGTACTGTATCTAGAACGAAACCCAAATTAGGATGAAGAAAGAAAATTAGCATTAGTTAAATCAGCGATCAATCTGTCTAAGACGTCAAATACTAATCGATCTGAAATTCTGAATATTGAACAGGTGTCGAGTTTTTCGGGGGTCGGAAAGATTTTTCCTGTTTTCCAAATGGAAACAAAGGTAGCAATATTGGAAGTAAAAGTTTATTAAAAGTCATAGGTGAACTATCTAATGTATCCAGGTTGCCCATTCTGTAGAATACAATCAATTCTGAGACTTGATTCAGTTAAATAATAAAAATTCATTCCGCACAAAAAGTCTATAGATTCTGGCTGTGGATCACAATGCTTAAGGAAACTGGAAAGATGACAATAAAATTCAATCCACATGACAACAGTGAACTTTATTTTTGGTTTGCGTTTTTTTTTTTTTTATTCATAAGAACCACAAAACGGCGCTTAAAGAATCTGTTTAGATTTGTTGTGTATTAATTCGGCTGTGTGCTTTAGAAAAGTTTCTATTTTTTTCAACTTGGGTAAAATCCACTTTAGGTTAGGCTTAGTAAGTGATGTTCTGCCGGAGATATCCAGCCTGCTTCACTTAGACCTCCATCATATCCATTGTGCCCCTTGACCTGATGGGAAAACCTTTTTCGAACTGCCCTATAGATTAGATTAGATTTGTGAAGGGGTATATAGGCATTAGCCTCGCAATCACTGCAACCTGAAAGATCTATTGTGAGTCCCCGTCGAATTTACTCCATTTCTAGGTTCAGACTGTTAATAAAGTCTAGAACCATTCTGGGATTGAGGTTCCACACGTAACTTGGTGGAGGAAAAGCATGTTCAAGGTGGAGTAATCTCCACCTGGCCAATGCTTCGTAGTTGCAAAGCAAGTGCTCCGAGTTTTTGTGAACATCCTGACAGAAGCGGAAGGATGAAGTCTCAGCCAAATCTAGCTTCTTTAGGTGATACCTCAAGGGGCAATGGCCTGAGAAGAGCTCAGTAATCATTTTGAGCTCTGTTTTTCTAACGAGTAGGAGTTCTTTTGTTTTTCTGCCAGAGGTGTCGACAAATTTTTTGCCTGACGAAGTTCTTGTAGCCTTTCCGAATACAGAGATTTTTGTTTCTTCACCCCTCTCTGAGGTGGTAACACTTTGAAAACTGCCCTATAGATCCACCTGCTTCGATAAATTTCAAGATACATCTGAGTTCTTCATTTCCCAAATTACAGCTCATCTAGATTTGAAAATAGGTAGCTATCAAGTAGTCTACCTCTTTTAATAATCAGAGTGAGGCTCTCGCCAAGTACGTGTTGGACGAATGCAATTTCTTCCGAAATCTTACAGCTCCTGCAGAAATATTTCATAACTATTTCCAGTTTTCTAGCATGGTTTTTTATGGACCAATGACCGGTAATGACACGTACTAGATTCCTGACGTCAGTTCTACTACCATTTAGGAGTACTTTTGTGCTCTTCCTGTCTTACTATTTTTTTTTTCAAGACATGGGCAGGAGATCCTATCCTAAGCACGGAGGCCATAGCGGTGTATTGTGCTGTAGAGCCATACTTGCTTCGCAAAATGATAGGTTTCTCTATTGATCCACCAGAAGCTTGCATTTTGATGGCCGCCCCTCTTTTAGAGCTCCAATAGGGATTCTCACATAAGTTAGTACTACTGAACTATTCCATTTCAGAGCCACTTTTGGCCAACTCATCAGCCATTTCGTACCCAGCATAAGGTCACCTTTTACCGTGTAGTTAATACCTCAATGATGGTTTTGCATAACTACACCAGTTTTGATTTTACGAGTGCAGCATTGAGAGACTTAATAACTGCTTGAATGTCAGTGTATATGAGGCTGTACTGTTCAGACTCATACATACATACAGATACCAATAGTAACGCCCGGTAAATCATTGCAAGCTTTGGCTGATAGACATTGAATTTGTCCGGAAGTCTATAAGTGTCACTGCCAGTCTCTGGGATACACTCCAGCCTCTGTATCCGCATTTGTCTTGGATTCATCCGTAAAAATAAAAATATCAGATGTTACCACCATTTCCCATCCCATTCACTCCTGGTGAGCATCATGGCATCGACATGACACCACCACCGCAAAGTTTAGGGAAGGTATTTAGTAGTATTTTTCTTCCGTGCAATCACTACAATTTATCTGGAGTATATGGTAATGCTCAAAACCCCTCTCTATCCATCAGCACCCATCAGCATCCTAACCTAACAATGCTGATTGCCGCTACACTCTTGCAATGGAAATCTAATTGTGAAAAATCAAGCGTGACTTCCAGTGTTACAAACACAAAGTTCATGTTATGCCCCCAACACACATCGCACTTGGTGAATAATTAACTAATACCTCATTAGACCATAAAGATTCAATAGGCAACTGCAGACACACAGCGATTTCTTTAATTAAGTTGTAGGTACTGTCAAACTGATTTCGATATACTTATGACAGTGAAGAAGCGAAATGAATCGATTCAAAGCTATAAACTTTTTATTGATTATATTTTTCAATTTTACGATTTGGAAATGAAAAAAAAATAATATTAAAAAGTAATTTTGTGCTTTGCATTTCTTTGCATTTCTTGTTCTTATTTTTCAAATGAGCAGATGCACAGCGGAGCTTCAGATTTATATAATATGCCAAAATACAGTTAGATCTAGAATAATTTTCCTCATTAAAGCTCTAATGAAGAAAAAAAAAACACTTCATTATGATCTGATTTTCGAGTCATAATTATGAATACTATGTGACTCACGACATTTTAATGAATAATTAGTACTAATGATTCATTAGATCGCGCTGTGTGTCTACGGTATTCATTTGTTCTGATATATTTCAGTTCTAAAATTCCATACAAAGCTCACGTAACGTTTCCACGTTAAGTTGACGTAACTATTTAGCATGAAGTTGATGTCACTATTTTATGTCAACATATATCCTAGGATATTACTATAGGAAATACCACTCATATTCGACACATTTTCTCGTACAATTTCTATGAAGACTCAATATAATTTCATATATACAAAATTAAAACAAAATAAGTTCAAAATAGAACGATCCAATTTAAATAACGTTTAAATTAACAAAAAAAAACTTAAATAAGTGAGGGAATTATATTAGATTCTAAGAGTAAGATAAAACAAAAATACAAACTAAAAATGAAAATGAACAAAAAAAAAAACAGCTACATCAAGTAAGCTCAATAGGTTCATTAAAACTGTAATTTGTATGACAAAACTGCAAATAAAAAAAGTCATGCTTTCTCAAGGTGTGACACGGAGCAGAGATATTTAGACGGCCAATTAGCTTGCTGGAATTATTTGTACCATGCAAGCAATCAAATAGAAAAAGGATCCTAAAAATGTAATACCTTTTCTTAAGGGTGTCAATGCAATGCAACTTGAATTGGATTATTCCAAGGAAGGCCATGAAGAGCAAATCTAAGAAATCTGCGCTCAATCGCCTCAATCTGATTAATATCAATCAATCAGTTTATTTTACCTAATTTGTACACAAGACTAGAAATCTTATACTAGTACAACGAAAAGTACGGCTAGGTTAGCTAATTAACTACAAAATGAAATTAAAATAAAAAGAGAAAAAAAAAATAAAACGTAATACTTACAATATATTAGAAAAATAGTAAAAAAAAATAGAAAGGGAAAGAAAACAAAAACATACTGAGAAAAGAGTTCGACACAATCAGCTAGTAATTCGTAAAATACAATTACGTTATGAGTTGCTTAAATTCACTGGCAGAACTAACACTCTGTGCATGGGGGGGGGGGGGGGAGATTCCAAAGGCGTGCGTGCAAATTTACGTCCTCTCAGGGACTACAGAAATTTGACGTTACAAAAAAACTGAAACTTGAGGAACTCCACATGTTAAATGCATTCGGGAAGACGGAACGACTTTTATGACTACTTGTTGCGACCTATTTGAGAGAAAATTGGATATCATTTTAACAGCAGAAAAGGAGATATAAAAGTTTGCATATAACTTATGCAGCACAATCAAATTCCCTTGAGAAGTCTAACAAAATTATCACACCAAGATCTCCATCATCTGGAGCCAATCGCAAGTCCGTGGTGACCTTGAGTAATGCAGATTCACAGCTGTGGCGTACACGAAAACCATACTGATATTTCGCCAGGGGATCATTACATGTTACATAATTTTCAATTTGGGCTAGCATAAGCTTTTCCAAGACTTTGGCAAGAAAACTGAGAATGCTGATGGGACGGTAGTGTGCCAGCTCTAAAATTTCTAAAATTACTAATTTTAATAATTTATGAATAAAATATTTGCAGCGTCCAATACTGGGAGTCTTTTGAACCCAACGACGATACGTCTGAGCAGTTCTGTGACGCTGATTCTGTCAACCTAACCATCATTTTCTTATTTTCTCTGATCCACAGACTAAGAAGTAAAAACGCCAGTGGAAGCGTAACGCCAGTAAATATAAACAGTTTTTTGAATTCCAAATAAAAATCAGATTGTAAATTAAAGTGCTTGAATTAGAACAATTTCTAGTTGTAAGTTTGTTAAAAAGAATTGATTGAATTTGACATTTGAATTCTCCAGTCTTATCATTTTAAAACCAGAACCTGCTCCTTCATATGATTAAGCCCACATTGGGACTTAACACACATATCGACAGAGTAATATGGTATCCAAACAGGATTGGCATATTCCAATATCGGCACAAAAGCATAGAGGGTCTTGGTTACAAAAGGATCATTAAACTCCCGGTACCACCTTTTAACAAAGCCCAAAGCATTGTTGTTATCCCTATTGACAATATTTAAAATATGGTTTTCAAATGAGAATCTGGAATCAAAAAATAATGCTGTTAGGTCTGGACAATAAATTTCCATTAATGAAATAATTCAGATATGAAGGACTACGCTTACGATAACAAGACATAACAAGACACTAATCGATATTCAAAGGGGAAGCAAATTTTTAGCACACCAAGAGAAGAAGGTGTTCAAGTGAGAGTTAATCAGAGCCATAGTCTTCGTTATTTGAGATAGTTCGAAAAATTTTATTATAGAGTTAACAAGGAGCCATAACTAACTTCATAAATGATCACAGTGTCAAATGAACGTATTTATTTTGTCCAATATTTTTTGCTTTGCCCCATAAGAGACTTACGAGATAATTTACTGCTCCCGACATTATTTTACAGATTTTGATCGAAATAAGAGTCGAGTCGAAGCCCGGAGGATGCTGAAGAAGGCTAGCATGGGTCTGTCCGGTTGACGTATTTATCAACTAGGAAAATCATGGATGTCATAAGTCCGGATGGCACGAAATGGATATATTAAATAGTTTAAATGTTGTTTAAGAGAACATTCGTTGCTATTTGTAGCAATTAATTATTAATCCACTCGATTTAAATTCTTGGTCGCCTCAAAACAAATTCCTAATAGTCAAATCCAAAATTTAATCCCATAATTCAAATTTCAAATTGCTGCGAATTCACTAAGTTCAGTGGCTATAAAAATCGAAATTGAAATCAATTGATCAAGGCTGACAACCCCGAACAAGTTCAGAGAAGGTCAGTTATTGAGTATTGGCTTTTCATAGAAGTCGAAAGGTATTCTGTAAACTGTAACCAAAACAGAAGAAAAAACAGAGGATAAGATAAAAAAGAGGTGATAATGGGTGGAGGATAATTGTTTTGAGCACGGTTTAGAAGATCCCTAAGTTGAGTACCCATTTTTTTTTAATTGTGGTATATATATACGAAGTGTATATAACATATCGCAATTCGTTCCGTGATGGTTTAGTTTTATCATTCAGCTCGCGAGTTTCTTGATTCTCGTGATAATATTTTCAGAAAAAAAATCAAGTGCCGCCCAGAGTACTAATATTGAAAGCACCCTGGCCATCTTCGCTGAGCTACCAAAGAGGGTACCGTAAATCCTCGTTACGGACTGGTAAGGACTCCGTAACAATCTTGACGTCGTCAGCATAACAGAGAATGATGGTATGAGGTAATAACAAGTGTACATATGTCATTGATATAAATAACAAACAATTATAGGTCCCAGATGGCTACTCTGGGGTACTCCAGAAGTATTAAGGATTTTTCTGGATAGTAGGAGAAACTGATGAGGAAAACCCAGCAAAGTAAGCTTATGTAAAAGTATCTTATGGCTAATCCTGTCGAATGCCTTACTAAAGTCAGAATGAATACAGTCAACTTGTTTTCCTGCATCAATGGTAGATATAAAGTGTTTAAATAACTCCGATAAGTTGGTAGTTGCTGACTTACCCCTAGTAAAATAATTTTGAAAACTACATATAAACAGCTTAGAGGGGAAATAGTGTGCATCACAAACAATAGTCTCAAAAATGTGAGGATTAGCTAAAAGAATAGCAACTGGTCTCTAATTAGTTATGTCATTTCTCTTCCCATTTCCACGTTATATTTTATATTTGAATAACCATAGTTTCTCTGTAATGAAACGATAAGTTCAATTAAATATATGCTTTTACTAGTTCGATTTGTCATTTGAATCCCAAATATTCAAGCGGATAAAACCTTTGTAGAGAAACTTAACATGAATTGGTTCCAATAGTTTAGGGGAATGATAGAAAAGATCTTATCGCTTATAATAACAATGATCACAGCTGATATTCTTAACCTCATCCATATCCATCTTAAAGATGTATTGGTATCAAAGGGAAAGAGGATAAATGAAACAATTTTTTTTTCTCTCAACTCTTCCCTGAATAGCTTACTACACCGGAAGGCACTTTTTTTTTTTAATCTGAAAGATACTTATGTTAGGTAGGCATGTACCTGCCTACATTATAAAAGAACATGTTTTTCTTAAAGCGCATGATCGTATTGATCATAAACTGTTTCTATATCTATTCCCGTTTATAATAAATTTTTTTTTTTTTTTCAGGAAAACAACTCAAACATCCGGTAAAGAAATGAATGAACTCGCAAATCTCTCACGTAGATATAATTGCGATCAACAGTGCATGAAATCCTTCAACTCATTCAATCGAGTATTTTTTCACTTACATACTATGTTTAAGCTCAGTGACCGCTCACTCACTAATTACACTTAAATTATCATTTTATGTCATATTTCTGTGATATTTTTCATGTACCAAGTTTCAGATAAAACAAATTAACGGCATTTCTCCCACTCAATTCGCCAAAATCGATTGTCATTTTAATTAAACGTGGAAATTTTTTCAATACTAATTTAGTTTCGTAAGAATAATTCGTTCCATGTCGTTCTTGGAATTTATTTAAATTATAGCCACCCACTAGTTAGTTAGTAGATCGCTGACCTAAACAAAACAAGGTTTCAGCTGTGCTTTATAATTGTTGGTGTAATTTTTGTTACACCACCTGTAATTAGTAATTTGTATTTTGTTGTGAAAAGCAAAAAAAAAAAAAACCCCCCGCGAACCAATTGGAATCTACGTTAGCGCGGCCCATTTCTGTCTGATTGAATCGAAAGTCCAGAAAAGATTTATTGTTGAAACATGTTGGACTCTGCGGTCAATGTTGCATGCTGCATATAATTTGATTGTAGTCAAAGAAGGCGGAATACTATGTATAGGCTAGGCTTCATCATCTGTATCAATTATTCTGTCAACGTCGACACAAGTAAATACAATTGACAGCAAAAACAGTAATGTGGTAATCTCCTGGATACCCCTCTGGGATATTTCTTTCTGAACTACAAAATGAAACCACCCACCCACCATTCCCCACTAGGCAGATTGCTTGTTTTTTTTTTTTTTTGTATTCTGTTTCTGGTGTTGTGTTGCTTGTTGTTAGTGAGTGCCGTAATTATTCGGTTTTGTTTCTCATTAATAAAATCACACGATACTCTGCTTACTCAGCCGAAAAGAATTTTCCACAGCAGATATAGCCAGCGAAGATAGGCTAGATACTAGAGAGTCAGTACACAGTACACACTCTGCAGTAATTAGTTTATTGAAAATACTACAAGGTGAAACGGGAAATTTTTGTAGTCGTGTGATTGTCTGAACTGAAATCAAGAAAAAAAAATTGTTTTGTTTTTTTATCAAACAGCCGTGCGTTGGTTGTTTCGAACATTGAACCCACAAAATCAGTCATTAGTCGCTTAATTAGTATGTTTTGGGGCACCTCTTAATTGAACTTTTCTATCTATAAATATTTCGGAAATGACCCATAACCGCGCACGTTTTATTATAATGGTCTTCAAAAATTCCCATGAATAAAGATGTTGACACCTGCAAAACGTAGGTAGGTACGTAATCTGACGAAAAAAATGCAACAAGAATGCCATGTCTGTCAAGTTTTTCCGTGTTGTGTTGAGAGCATTGATTTTATCACATACTAGACTACTAACTAATTTATAGCTAGCCACAACCAGCTGATTTCCAAGAATCTCACTAAAGTGCCAATTGTTTAAGACTTCAAAGAGACTGCTGCGCATTGGAATTATTAAGCATGGCATAAATAACACCCAAGAGTGTACCCGTAGAGCTATTTCATTGTTGCTTTTGTTTTTTTTTTTTGTTCGTTATCTTGTTATTACCCACATTTACACGCCTTGGTTAGAATTTAGCACTAGCATGAAAATGTCATAGTTACATTTGCATACATATATTATAGGTGGTATATATAGAGGTGTGGAGATAAACCTATCTACCTAGTACGGGGCATATGGGGCGGCATGGCAATAAAATTGTAGACGCGGTTTCTTTTTTTATTGTTTTTCTTTAACACAACTCACATAGAATTACAAGAAGGTGAAAAGTTCAATGAAAAATATGCCGCGATAGTATCACAGTTAGATGCTAAAAGTCTCTGACACTGTGGCTATAGGTAGATATACATATATGTAGAATAATAGTTAAAGTCAGCTTTTATATTGTATGTTATTATGATGGAAGTTAGATAAAAGTAACGGGAAACAAACTTGACGACGTGCTTGCTTGGCATTCTAAAACACCAACAAGAGCTGCAAGAGACCTAAATATGTACTTAATCTCCTCAATGTAGGTAAAAGTCATTTGCATTTGCATTAATGAGCGGAGGTTAAAATATCTGCGAATTATAGTTTCTTTACGAAATAGATAATGACAGGCATTTAGAAATTCGCACAGACAAAAAAAAGCCTTCAAGCCTTCAAAGTTGTTTAAGAAGTAAAAACTTTGATAAACAGGATGTGCCTATGGTAAATGTAGTAAATATCATTTGTTTCTGACTAAATCTAATCTTGGTCTTAGCCGTCTTATTTATCAAAATAGCAATTTAGCTTCAGGTGTAATCATCTTTACGATTTCTGTAGAATTTAACATTTTATACTATTCGACTTATCTCCAAAGCCTCGTAAATCATAATTAACTTCATCGGAATGTAGTTTCTATTCATTTGTAATTAAATTTAAATAAAAAAAAAACTTCCAACAAATAAATCGTATCACAAAAAAAATAAAAATTCTCATGAAAGTTATTAGTTGTAGAAGTATCTCAAGGATCACTTTTATGGCCGATATTTTTTTTTTATCTGTGTGGTACAGCAGGAGTGGCGCGGCAAAATAGCTGCCGCGCGGCGATTTTGGAGATTACTCAAAAACACAATTTTGCCGCTGACACTGGTGGCAAAATTTCTTATTCATTCACAATAAGTCCGCGCGATTCGTCAAATGTGGCTTTTGGCATTCTAAGGTGCTCGTAAAATCGATCATTATAACTATTCTTTGTTTTTCATTATCAACAAGAGCTACTAATAAGAGAACTTCTTCATCGGAACTAGAATACATTATATAAATAAAAAAATAATAATTAATTCTTTATTAAAAGAGCACAAGTGAGATCAAGCTCATTAGTAGTTGTTCTATAATTTGCGGCTACTTCAAGTTAAATTCAGTACTAATAGAAAATTATGAGTTTCACAAAAATGTCGTTATACGTTAATATATGTTGTACTTACTTACTATGTATAATTAAAATTAAAGATAGATATATATTACAAGAGTTAAAAGCAAATAAAAGTGAATTTAGATAATTGAATTCAACAATTAACACTAATGAGATAAGCTTACATAGTAGAAAAGTGATTAAATGATAATCTCTTGAAGCTAATAGGACAGCGGGTTGTGCTAATTTCAAATAGGAGGGCATTCCACACACAAACACCGTCGACGAAAAACAAACGAGTGCTGAGATGCAGTTTATGTTGCGATACGAGTAGCAATCTGGTACGAGCAGATGTGAGAAGGATAACATTATCACGCAAATAATTAGGGCATCATATAGGTAATTCTAAATCAAATATAATTATCAAACGAGCAACCCAGTATACTGTTGGAGTATTTGGAAATATGTTCCGGTCTGCGAAGACCATAAATATATCTTGCTTATGAGTTATATGCAACATTTATCCTATTAGACATATAGATAGTGTAGAATGCATGTCGCCATAAGCCCTTTAAACCGCACTATAAATTTTTCCAACCTGAACATTTGAGTGCTTTTTCCAATTAAGAGATGTATCAAAATACACCCCGATATGCCGAACTGAGTCAGCGAATGCAATATGCACATCCTTTTTAGACATACAAGGTAGATGAGATTCTTTAAATCTTTAAATGTTACTTTACATTATTCATTTTTGCCCAGCTAGAATCTATATTGGCTTTGGTAACATTCACATGCAGATCATCTATTCTTGTAGATAGGCACAACTGGACATCATCAGTATAAAGTATAAGAGAACACTGCCTAGCAACTTTCACCAGGTCATTTATGTAGAGAAAAAACAGTAGAGGAGCCAAAATTGACCCTTGCGGTACCCCAAGTATAATATTTTATGTTGGGAACAATTCATTCCGTTTACAACCTTTAGCATGGGGCTTGAAAGCTTGTATTCAGTTTTGAGTTTAATGCACAATATATTAAAATTTATCGAATCTGAAATCAAGCAAACATAGAATTGTTGTCATATTATTCTCTGTGTTATTCCTAATATTTTCAAGTAAATTTAGCGAGGATGAGATTGTACTGTGCTTGGCATGAAATCCAGATTGGGTCCATACACATCAATATAACCTATAAGCTAGGAAAAATACACCGCTCCCAATGTGAACAATCAATTTTACCACGGCTACTAAAATTCATCCTCAATATTGATGACACACATCTGTGTACTTTAGGAAGTATATCTCTGGATCTTTGGTCTCTACATGTTCTATATTGTTTTCTGTATAAATTATGACTTCAGATTAAAAAAAAAAAAATTTTCAATTTTAGTTTTAATTCATTTATAATAAAACCCCCCAGATTTCTAGTCTACTGCCGACTAGCCGACTTCTCATCGAACGCTCGGCGACTCACGTTAGTTTTTATAGGCAAAGGGAGGCTTCCATTTGTTTTTTGTGTTGGTGCCCTTAAGGGATAGTTACGATACTGGTCATAGATGGCTTTTATTGTAGTATGAACGGAACACGACTTCATACACGACTATGTAAACAGCCAATTTTTATATAAATCTCCTTTACATAACTCAATTTCTCCTTAAAATTGAAATTGACACAATATGTTCTACTAAGATCAAATCAAAGTAACCATTGGTCATGGATGAGAGGGTATACTAAACGGATGCAATTTCACAAGGATGTATGTATCCAAGAGTGTGAATGAGATTATCGACCACACAAAATGGTAAATATTCTCCTTCGTAGCAATCCCTGATGTGATAACTTTAAATGATTAAATAATAAGTGCTTGTAATCGCCAAGCGAAGCCTTAAAATAAGAACGAACCAAAGTTGACTATCGTAGCTTTTCAATAACGGACATAAATTGATTTTGGAATTTTGAAAAAAATTTAATATCCTTCTTTTACTCTGGTAGAGATCCAACCGAATAACATAGGGTTAGTATTGCGATAATAGTTACCCACTAAAGTAGCCCGACCCAATATCATTATCTATAGTTACTGGTTTAAAATTGTTATTAACTGTCTAACTGTGCACCAGAAAAGTCTGAAGAGGATACCTGGCAGGAGTTATGCATACGACTACATGAGGTGACTTAATTAGTAAAAGTTGACCCCGATAATACTGGCTTTGCAGATGTGATTGGAATATGTAAATATAAGGCATCAGCCCAGTCACCACCAATGATAATGCTGATAGTTTTTCATCAATTTTTGTATTCCATACCAGGCACTGTACTGTAGTTATACTTCAACTATAAGAGGATGCACAGAGAAACTTCGGTATCCTCAGATTGAAGAACTCGAAGTCAGAACGACCATATGGCTATTAGTTGTCAGTTGAGAATTATGTTGAAAGACATTTTAAAGGACTTGATATATAGAAAGTGATCATAACATAACAAAACTAACATCAAATTAAAGATCACCACAACCAGGTACACAAGAAATGTGGGGGGGCAATGAAATGAAAAATCTTTTTATTGTATCACCAAAAAGCCTAATATAAAAATTGACCCACGGCAACGTGTCCATCTGGAATGACGTTCTTGCATAGATCACATTAACACGTTCGGGATTATCCTGGTAAAATCTACAGAGTCAGAGTTAAAGCATACCAGCGAATATCCTTTGATGGAAGATTAGCTTAAAGGAATGAAGAAAGATGCATTCAGTGCTTTTGAAACTTAAAAGACCGATCCGTTTTACAGCACAGTGAAGGCTTTCAACTTGATTTGGAAAACATCATGAAGATGTGGTATTCCATTGAATATAATCGAATTAATAAACGGTCTTTATAGGAACACCATAGATGTAGTTTTTAACATAAAAAAATAGATCATCTGATAGCAGTTATGTGAATAGTGGAGTACGACAAGGATGTGTGCTTGCCCTGCTTTTATTTCTTAATAAAATTCGAATATCCATACTTTAAATTTCTTGATTCTGAGTTCAACAAACTGGATCACTTATAGACGGAGAACTAGCGACCAAAATACTTGCGTCATTTCATAAACAAAATTTTCATCTTATTATACTCTCTTAACAACTTAGCGTTCTCAGTGTCTAAATATATAGTGAAAAACCAAAGTTTTGTATGGCAACGCTACGAAGGAGTTGCCCGATTGGTCCGATTTTAGAATTTAAATTTATTTTTATTTTTTTAAAGCCTGTGTACAAAATTTTAACACTTTAATGAACGCGTTCTCGAGTTATCGTGGCATGACGTAAGATAGCCATCTGTCACCACTTTCGCGATAGCCAAATTGTATGCAATTTTTACAATTAATCATGAAACATAATTCTCTGCTGTCAACCAAAAAATCAGTCTTTATGATATCACGTTTTCAACCGATTTTTTTAAGCTTTCGCGGCCATCCTGTAGCGCTCTTCACTACTGGAAGCCAAGCCAGGCAGACTTCCGAATTATAGTTATCAGCGATGTTAAGAGAGTATGATACCATGGAAAATTTTTCTTTTTAAAATGACGTAAGTTTTTGGTCGCCAGCTCTAAGTCTATTAGGTTTAGAACATGTGGCACCTTCCAAAAGTTATTTATTTCGTCGATTACTATCTATATATGGTGACTCGAAAATACCCTTTTTATTAATTTAAAAAAAAACTCAATATTTCAAACATAGCTTTCATCCAAGATCACCAAAAAGTATCCGCCAGTCTGTTCTATAAACTTAATTATGGATCTGATCTACCGACCTCCAACTGTTTCTGAGAAAAATAAACTGAAAGTTACCGAAGAATCACCCTATATAAATATTTGACCAGAAATTGAACATTATGGGTAGTAAGACTGGCCACCGAGTGTCAAGTATAAAGGACATGATTCAAAAGAAAACTCACTACCACACATTCTAATAATTGAAGGTAAAAGAAGTTGATGTAAAACCCTCGAGCAATATTTCCCAACTCATTAAACACACTCCCTCACTACCACATGAGAGCCCCAACAGAGTCCTAATATTCTAAAATTTTTTGCAGTGTTCTTATGTAAAACTGACAAAGGTTTGATTTGAATAGCTACTCCGCCCTAAAGTAGTATTCATACAGAAAAATGGTATTCTGATAATCCTAAGCTTGCTTTCATATCTTCCGAACGAAAATAAAATTTTTATACCTTTCCTAACCAATTTAATATTAAAAAAAAAATTATTTGAACCAAATGACTACGATTCCTCAAACAAAAACTCTCAGCGGATCATTTTATGGCGCAGTGTCGTCATGGCGTGCCGTGGGGTAATGATATCTAATGTAGCTGGCCTACAGATTCGGACTCCGGCTGCACATTACACATGTAATTATTACTCAGCTGAGAGTTAGTGAGAGTAAAATGGTAAGGTTACTTTCTAATCAAAACTAATAGGAAGTGTAGCCTTTGGAAAGGTAAGGAACCAAGCTGTAAATTACTAGAAGACTACTTTCCTGTATGTAGTAGTTTAGGCTCTATAGCATATATAAAGTCAATGTCTGACACTTTTCCATAAGTATCAACATAGAACATTTTAGAGAATCGGACCCCCAACCCACACATATAGATTTCTCTTTCATGACTTGAGAAATATTCTCGAGTGTTTTGGTTGATTCCATTGCCATCTGTACTCAAACCCAATCTTCTTTGCATGTGGTTGGATAAAGGAAGAGCAGGTCGGGTCAGGATAGGATTGGCATTAATAAATAAGAAGAAGAATATGAAATTGTAAAAGCCCGACGCCTGCAAGCAATAATAATAGCATTAGCCATTACCATCTGGATTGGACCTCATAAGGAGCTCGTTGAACTACTTGTGGAGAACGACTTTACAGGAAGCTGAAATAGCGTTGAAACATCCTGCAGTAAATTAAAAGCTACTTATAACATTGGTGAAGAGCATTTCTTCCACACACTTCAATAGAAATTAAAAAAGTCCATAATCAAAATAAAATTAATTAATTTTATCAAAGAATTTAAATTAATGTTTTTCAATTTATGCATATTTTACTATATTTTCCCACTTAGCACGTCAATCAATATGCTCTAAACATTGTTCACCCAAACTCGGCCAGACCTTCATCATAATGATGACCACCTCTCGCATACCAAACCTACTTTTCCCTAAAAAGGTGTTTTATATGTTTTTTGATAGCTGTTATGACTGCCTTTTTAATTAACCAAAGACAAAAACAAATGTATAAGGTTTGCGTAATAGATTTATTTATGTATCCAGATGGATGTTGATAATTAGGTGAATTCCGAACAACATCTGTGTGACTTCAGTTCGTAAAATATGAGGAAATGGTTGGAATGAGAAATCTTAAAACAACAACAACAACAGAAATATTGAACAGAACACGAAAAACGTGGGTTTATGCTTTTTTTTCAAAATGCAATTAAAAAGGCGGAAAATTTAATTAACTCAAAAGAACTCTTTTGAGTTGTCAACTTGAGATTAGGAGGTGTGTTTTTGTGTGTGTGTGTGTGTGAGTTATTGTTGCCTTTACTTTTCATACCTCTTGCGAATTTTATCGTGGGAATAACTTTCACCAAACAAAACACAATTGAATTTTTTGGGATTTCCTATTTGCCACCAGTATATTCGCGAGAAGTGAACGTCTTATGGCAATTTCAATAAATTGTTTTGTTTTTATCATTTTATCTCATAGCAATAAAAGTTTTTAGTATTTGACGTGGAATGGAAAGATAATCCAACCAGACCAGGGAATTGTTTTTATTTCAAAGAATTTTCGCTTTTATAACTTGCAAACTAAGTAGAGTTTTTGTCACTTAAAAAGTGTGTGATTAGTTAGGCTGCAGAAAGTGAAAGTATGTACAAATGAAAAACTCTAATGAAGGCATTTATTATGAAATGATACTTCTTATTTGCTTATAAAGTCACTTTAAATAGAAAAGTGTACAAAGGCTTGTTAGAAGATCGTGAGAAATTTCTTACTAAAAATAGGCACTTTTGTAACTTTTTTTTGCGCTATTTCAATTGGCTCTCACTCTCTCAAGTAAAATTGAAGGAAAACATGTAGAAAGTTTTTGTCATTTTAGACAACTAATGCGAAAATAATTTTGCAATAATTTTTGGTTTTCATCAAAATTTCGTCTCTTTCCTGTTGATATATTTAGCACAAAAAAAAACACAATTCAATTGAGTAAATGAATGTAAGGTCGTGTGAGAATATTTAAATTGTGCTGGTTTACCTTGGTTCGCAATCTTAAGTACTAGTGTTTGAGCCATCATCATCATCATCATCATTATTGCATTCTAAACCGTGTTGACTATAGTCACGAACTCGTTAAACATAGTCACTACTACATGGAGTGACCTCACATTATATAATTAAGAGTAAGAGCAAGCAACGTGATCTGAAACATAGAAGCTTGCTTTTTAGAGATGTAAGATTAAGAAATTCGTCCCTGATAGTGAGCGAAAAATTGCAGAAAGTAAGGCAATATTGGTTTTTTCACTAAAAGTGTAGAACGAAAAACACGTGATGTTACACTAACTAAAGTAGAAAAAATTAGTAACATCCCGGAAAATTATGGTAACCGTTGGAATAGCTGGGAATAAACGCCGTTTATATAAAATGAACATCAGCGGCCAGACTCTACAAACATAGATAGTTGTGGAGTTGAGGAGATGAGAGTTCTTTTGATATTTATTTAACTCTCCATTGGAAATTCTGTAATTCGGTGAATTTGTATTAAGGGCAGGGTAAGGTATTAAAAATTTTTTTTGTGTTTTTTTTTTATTTTTACCTGAATGCATAATATCTCAAGAATATTGTGTCAAAATTTCAAGTCGATTGGAGCAAAATTCAATCAATCAATCAATCAGAGTTCTTCACACGCGATTTACGAAACGAAACGAATTTTGACTGTCTTAAACCGAACCGATATCCCGGGATATTTGATAAAATACACGTACAGGCTTTAATTTTAGCCTAGGTTTCACTTTTGTCTTTGATACACTTTCACTTTAATTGTTCGAAAATTATTAACTCTAAGTTACGCGATGTCGAAAATTATTTACAGCTTGTTGCGCGACAGCAAGCTGTGTTCTTGTCATTATTTGATATTGGGATGTGTGGATTTAGAGGAATAGGAAAGTTGGATGGGAGTGGGAGGTTGTGGAATTGTGGAGCAAAATTGACGAAATTGTGAGTATTTTTATACCTGACGGATTTTTATACCTACCCGACCCGAGCGCGCTATTGTAACCGGGCAGATGGTTCGCTCTCTATACAATACCCGATCTTACCCTCCAGTTTTATTTCTAGAAATTTCAACACAAGTACAAACGTGCTTATACCTGTACTGTATATTTTGTCAGTGAAGAGTATAAAATTGGGTCTAGCAGTGAATGTTCTATCGAGCAGACGTACACGCGCATTTTTATACCAGATTTTTTAGTGTTCGAAACTTTAAAGCGATTTCCCCACAACTCACGTTTTCAAAGTCGGTGCCCCTCATAGCTGCAAAACTACTGCACCGACCCTTTTGAAATTTTGAACACTATTTCTGTATATAATTTACGAGGTAACGCTCAGGAGTTTTTTTTTTCAAATTTGTTAATAATTTTTATTTTACAATAACAAATTAGACGATTTTTTCGCAAAAAATCGCGTTTTTCCCTTCATAGTGTTCCAAAAAAGTGAAAAATTGAAATTTCGAAAAACCCTCCCAGAGTTACCTGGAGAAAACTATTATCTAACGAATGAACTTTGATTTTTTGATTTCAAATGATCCAGCGCAAGTTATGAGGGGCACCGCAATTCTACTTTTTTTCGAGACACGTCCGAACAATTGCTGCCATTTTTAAATATTTCTTCGTGAAAATTTTATACAATATTCTTTGAATGTCATACTTTAATGTACCATTAATTTTAATAACGAGATTTTAACTGTGTCGTCACAAAAAATTCACAAAAACATGCCTTGTTTTGTACGAATTAACCTTACCCTGCCCTTAAGAATTACCAAACTCTTTATTCCATTTGTAAAACTCTCGGCTGTTTTAGTTATGGAGCAGTAAGAAGAATATTTCTCAACAGACAGTATTGTATTGTGTTTTGGGAAGGTACCTAAGTACCTACCTAGGAATTCTCAAATTAAATTATGAATTCACCGCATATTCTGATTATATTAAAAAAAAACACACACAAATTATGGAAATCCATGGAATACTTACAGAAAATATGGATTTTGGTGTCTCAAGGTACCTGCTAAAAATTTTAAATCACGCGAAAACAGTCAATTTGATTGTCTTCCAGTACACAAGAGAGTATATAAAAATTTTAGATATAATAAACGGTAAAACTTGTATATGTAGGATAGAATCGCATCTACATTTTGCCACCTAATTAGGTATGTAATTTTTGATGCAATAAATGTTTTTGGAGATAACTACACAAACAGCAGCGCACCGAGGGGGGCGGGGGCAGAAGGTCGGTTTTTCTAACATAACAAATTCTCTATAAACTGTAATCTGTATATTATTATAATATTATTATAAAGTCCGATAAAATACAATAAATCCTTTAAATATATAGGAACAGTTCTTAAGTGATGGGCGCAGGACGCGACTCTAGCCCTATTTCTCCGACTCCTTTTGGACTTGAAACACCTACATGACGTATTTTAGATAATCCCCTATGAGAATGTACGCCCATCCACCCCTTCCCCAGCAAGTACCCCTTCCCAAATCTGTTCATCTATTTGATTATACTTTAAAGCCTAAATCCATTGAAAAAAAAGCCTTAATGCTCTACGATCCTCTCATAAAAAGTTAGGTGCCCGTAAATACTGCAACAACAAAAATTTACCATCGAAGACCTTCAAATCTGGAAATTACCGTTAATTGAAATAAAAAATAGTGTATAAAACCCATGCAAACACAGCTCCTAAGATAACCCCTGCGCCTTATTGAAACTCCTGCACTTATTTTTTTTTAATTTCTGCTAACCCTCTCCCACCCCTCATTTCCTCAACCTATCATGTTTGCCCGAGCTCATATTTTTTTTATACCATACATACGTTCCATATATACATTCCTCTCCATCTCTCCATTCTCCTGGTATACCGGAAAAACTTGAAAAAACCTTCCCTTAAGGCTGGGTAGTTGTCCTAAATTGGATAGCTTGGCGCACAATTGGCAAGATGGGGCTGGGCATTGAGATTTTTGAGTAAATCGCGAATTGATTAATGGAATATTTATTTAAACACCTAAGACAACAAAATGACGTTTTCTAATTTTTAATTTTGTCCCCCAATTTTTATTTGAAATTATTTAAAAATGAAAATTAAATAATTTTTTTTATTTAATTTCTCTGATTTGCGGAGCGGGGCTGCCAAAAATTTGAACTAAATTAAATAAATTTTTAACATAAGCTTTTTGAAGTTAATAAGCAGAAAATAACATTTCCGAAGGGTTCCGTACCAATAGTACAAGATTTAACACTATGTACTTTTTATTTTATTATTATTATTTTATTTTCTTTATTTTTATTGCTATAGCAGCTATGTATCTACCTATTACGGTTCAAAAGATACAGCGATTTTTAAGGTCGAGCAAAAAACGCCGCAAAAATAACGTTTCTTGTATGGGGGCCCCCTTAATTTTTCATTTATTTTATTTTTATTATTTGTTATTATGGAGGCAATATAAACACACACTCTGTACAAATTTCAACTATTTCAACTGTCTATCTATTACGGTTCATGAGATAAAACCCGCTGATAGACAGACGGACAGCGGAGGCTTAGTACGGGTACGGAACCCAAAAAATGAGCAAGGCGATGGCACCGAATACATCCTTCAAAAATGGGCGATCAAGGCGAAAATAGTATGACCTTTTCCTGAAATGCAATACAGAGCTGGCACATCGAATTCCCGAAGTCCTAACCGAAGCCAGAGATACGTTTTCTGAAGAGTTCATTCGAAAATGGTTAGATGAGCTGCAAACTTATATAAAGGAAATGAATGTAGAAGACATATTTGAAGTAACAGTGGTTTTTTCCTTCGTACGACTACCTAGGGATGTAGTCAATAGCTATGCCAAAAGACTGATTTTAAATGGATAAAGAAGAATTTTAAGAACTTTTTATTTTTAACGATTCTAAATCAAATTAATAAATACAAGAAGAAAAAACAACCGCCTCGTCCGGGGTTTGAAACCGGGACCTTCCGCTTGCCGGGCGACTGCTCTTACCACTGAGCTAACGAGACAGATGATTTTCCTTCTTGCATTTATCAATTTGATTTAGAATCGTTAAAAATAAGAGTTAAAATTCTTCTTTATCCATCATTGACTGATTCTAACAAGTGTAGGTTCGATTCCCGTCTGGGAAAAAATAAATAAAAACTGATTTTTAGTTCGTTCTGAGTCAGGCTGCATGAGAATATATCTATCGCGAATTGGATTAATGGTTACATGGTTAATTACTGAAAAAATTCAAAAACATGTGAAATTTTTTGTTGAGGGCCACAAATCTCACTTAACCATTGGAGCTATGCAATATGTTCAGGTGAAGAGGATAATTTTGTATACACATCTTCCTAGCACAATACATACCTATGCTACAACGAGCAGATGTTAATGTTTTCAACTAATGCTCCATCAAAAGTAAAGGAAGTGGTAAAGTGATGATCTTGTTTTAAAGAAATGAGTTAGCTTTGGATCTTAGGTACACGAAACTCGACGCGATCACTTTGCACAACCGAGGATATTGTCCAGATCATTATTTAATGATCTATACATGCAATCTCGTTTGACAGATGTAACATTCCCTCTGAAGTCCGCAAGGGTGTCAAAGGAGTAAGCGAAATCAAGGGTGCTATCATAGGCAAAACTATGGATGGGATTGAAATTAAGGTAAAGCAGATCATTGAAAATTAGGAGAAAAGATGGAGGGAAAATAGAGCCCTGGGGCACACCGACATTTATAGGGTGAGCTTCAGATGTAACAACATCTAAGCGACCAGATCAAAAACTTAATCCATAATAAAAGTAGAGAGGACCAAGAGCTTCAAGTTTGACTGTTTGACTAAAAGTATGTCGAACTAGCTTTATTATTCTAATATAAAATGTTGAATTCCATTTTATTATATAATTCTTTCTTGATTTGTTCCTTTTAATTTAATGAAATTTAAAAGATGATGTTATGTAAAACGACCCAATTTAAATTGAATTAGTTTTAATCTGAAGAATGTTATGTTACTGTGAATTATATCACAACTTACAATTTTTTAATGGCTTTTCTAATCAGGATAATGAAAACGTAATAAAGTCGTATCTTTCAAAACGAAATTTATTTAGCACCCCCATATAAAAGCAGTTTTTATAACTTCTTTTAATCTGGACGCAAATTGACACCTTGGTGGACACAAACTGGCTTAGACTGGACGCAAACTTGTGATTTTCGCATACACTGATATTTTCAATTATTATGCAGACTAGATAAATGTTTTGAGTTTTTAATTTAAATTAAAAAATAAATATTCAGCTTACTATTGTATTACAAAAGTTTAAACATCGACATTAAGTAAATTCTACTAAAAACTCTTCTTTTAAGGATGGGATTTCCTTAAATGGACGCGAATTGGTGCGTTTACCTTAATTGCAGATGCGTAGATACAAACAGATAAAATAAATGGTATAATGTTTTTACATTAGATCGCCACCTTGTTATGCTTTTTCCTTTAAATAAGTTTCATTTGATATAGGAAAAAAAAAACATGCGGCACTAAAAAATCCATTAACAACATCCACCTATTCCATCGTCACCAAGCTTTAGGTTAGCTCAAGACAAAGAAATTAAATAATTTAATAAATAAAAATAAAAAATACAAAAATTAATTTCACATTAACTGAAAAAATAATTCAAATTTCCAATATTCAAATATATTACGCATAAATACTCATATAATACTATCGAAACTCTACAAATTATTACTTCATTCATAAGCATCTAAAAATAGCAAAGGGCAAAGAACTGAGCCCAGCATTATTCAAAACAATCTAAATCAAATTTTAACTTGATGATGATAACCAAAACAACACCAGTCTTAACGAAGAGAATGAAAAATCCTTCCTACTTATACCACAATACTTAAAATGAATACGTTCACTATATGTATTCAAATCGTTCTACTTAATCAAGAATCTTAAGTTTCCGCAATTTTTCACTATCTGTTTATGTTTGGGTTTCTAATCCCCGCCAACTGAAAATAAACAAGAAATTACAAAACATTCTGTTGGCTAGGCCAGTGAAGTCTCAGCCAGCTACTGGAAAACAAGTTTTCCGTTAACCGAAATAGCACTAAACATAGTCTTTCGTCGTCTTGGAGAATGATTGCTTATCCATCCACCCGGAGCCTGAGGGCATAAACATTATTCATCAGCCAAAAAGAATAGAAGAAGGCTGGCTATACAACAAGAGACAACAAATAAAAATGTGACTTAAACTAAAACCGGATATACTTGATCTTAATTTAGTACATGTGTATATATGTATATTTTAGTTTCAGGGAATATTTAAAACAACAATAACAATTCAGGTAGAAGAGGAAAGGGTGTGAATTACTTAAGTTGATGAGAACTAGATTTTCGGCCATAAAATTGGGCTTTAAGATAAAATCTATTTCTAATGCTGGTAATAAATAATCAAATTTCATATACCTACTAGTAGGAGGTCGAATTTATAAGAAAAGTTGGTAATTAAAAATCAACAGAACCATAGCTTCGAATTATCATTGGGACATTATTTGTGTTTTTCATTGCTGAACATTGGCTAGCAATAACGACAAAGATAAACTGCAACAAAAAAAAACAAATTCCAAGCTCCTAAATTTGTTGCATTCTTGATTATTTAACTTTTCTAGCCATAAAAAAAAGCCTGGCTGAATACATGCTTTGTATACCCGCTTAAAACATTTTATAAATTACGTACACAGTTGATAAAAATAACAATGAAAAAGTATATCTAGGTATGAGTATGACCATAAAACGTTTGTTGCCTAATTTCCATTCTCTGTTCCTTTGTTTAGAAAACATTTTACAAGATAAAGCCAGTTTCATAATCGGTTCTTAGTTCTTCACGGGCCATACCAGGTATAAATAAGTAAGTGAAAAGCCAATGGACTATGGGTAGGTAATTAGGACACGACGAAACTTGAAAGATAAACACAATATCTAGGTCATTGTAAAATGGTTGCTTAATTAAAAAAAATTTATAGATTTACCTATGTAGTAGGAATTTTTTATTTATTTTTTTTCTGTCTTCTAACTGTAGTAACAAACTGGACAAAGTTAGTATAAAAACAAAGTTAAACACTCTCAATTTGAGGCAATCTGTAGACAATCTGTAGGGAAACAACAAGAGAAATCTTCCTTCCAATATTAATGGTTTGTTGTAATTTGATATAGTGCAACAGCGAAAAAATCACTGTTGGGATCAGACATTTCTTGCACTTCAGCTTGGGATCAGAGATGAATTTAGTTATAACTACAAACTACAACTACAATTAAGACACTCAGCATTAAAGCGGCCTAAGCCACAAAATTTCATAAACAAAGCTGAAAACATATAAAAACCGCATTTTCATAATTTATAAATGACAAAAATTGGCCTTTGCTGTAGTTTGAGCCGTCCTTAAGTAAGGGTGAAAAGTTTCTTCCGCTCTTACAAAAAAAAAAAAAAAAAAAAACTATTTACTAGAACAGCCGAAGTAAGTAAGTATTTTAAAAATTTGTGGCTTAGGCCGCTTTAGCGCTGAGCGCCTCAATTAGATTAGGTTAGAGAGGTGCCGCCAAGGAGAGCTTAGTCCATTTCACTGACGGGTCCATTGTAAATCATATGTCGAACTGATTCGATTTCCTCAGGACGTTTACAGCTACAACAAAAATTGTTTGACTCTAGTTTCAGCCGCTCTTTTAGCATGTTTGCCTATGGCCCAATGGTTCGCTAAGGGTGTCCCTACTAGTTTTCTGGTGTTATCTTTGCTTCCCATCAGGCATCAGGATCCTCATTATTTTCTTTCTATTGTAGTCCAATAATTGCCTCACAATGCAACAGGTGTTCCGATTGACCTACCGATGATTAGCCTTGACTTAGCTGTCGTTGGTAATGACGCTTTTTAAGGTAAAAATACATGATGAGAGATTTTTGGTTTCTAGTCTCCGGTTTACAGAGACTAAAATCTACGAAATGTTTACACGGCAAGAGACTTTTGTCTCTGGAGACCAAAAAATTAGGTCTCCGGAGTCTATAATAAAAAAAGTCTCTGTATACACAATATTTGAAGTTTGGTTTCTAGAGATCTCCAGAGATTTTTGTTAATTATAATAATTTGTAAAATTCACTCCACTTTATTCCTTCTCCTTTCCGAATAGACCTACACTTAATTGACCACAGCACACAAACAGTCTTCGGAGACCTGGAGACTACAAATGTACTAATTTCGGAGACCTAATCTGGAGACCTGTTTGTTTTAAAATACACGTCGGGAGACCGGAGACCAAAACAGTTTCTAGAGGCTAGGCCACTTTAGAGATTTTTTGCATTACCGAAGTGGATACACGGATCTCTGGAGTTCACTAGAGTTCAAATCGGGATTCTCACATACGATATTGCAACTAAGCTGTCCATTTTGGACCCTTTTTTGCTGGCTAATCCCCTATCTCAATGCGCTCGATTCTATGACCAGTTATCCAGCACGGGGTGATCCCGTGCCATATAGACATCTCTTCTAGGCTGTCTTTGCATATCTGTCAGTATACGAGTATATGCAGAAATCAGACTCTCTCTGCATAGATACCAGCAGTATTGCTTGATGAATCCTCACCAATTCTGTCTGAGAAATACTATATTTGTCAGGCAATCTATATGACTCCTACCAGTTCCAGTTGCTAGAGTACATTCCCGCTCCTATATCTATACTTATCTTCGATCCATGTGCCTGGTATTAAGTCTGTTCGGTGAAAATTTCCGGGTAAACATTTCTTGTATTTTGAAAAACCTAGGGCTACCCCGAACTTACACTGAAAATTTCTTGGGGTAATGGTTTGACATTTGTCACTTGAGAACTGTCACTTGCAATTTGTTGTTGATTCCGGCATATAAATTACTTCTTGAGAAAAAATAAGCATCCATTTTATAAATAACTTTTTACAATTAATTACACTCAGGAGAACTGTCCGAGAAATGTGTGATTACACTAGATTTACCCGGTGTTTTAAAAACTTGTTCGATGAACTCACAAGCCCTGGGTATATATGGGAGGGAAAATTTACACGGTGTTTTTCACGATGTTTTCATTGAACAAGCCAATTATAAATCTCTCAGTCCCTCTCACCCGCTTCTAGTTGGTATTAATATATTTGGTTTGTTTGAGGAAAATACCGTGTAAAACACCATGTAAACATTCCCCTCAAATATTTAACCATAGTTTTATCCACTCATAAGTTTTGAGCGCAATTCACCAAGCATATATCAGCACCATTGAGTGTTACAGAGAGGAAATAACTAGTGTCTGGCAGCGTTTTGTAAATCACTATGCACTTTGTTTTATCAAGATTTAGCAAAAGTTATTATCCATCGACCACTGATTTAAAGCTTCCAAATTCAGATTTATAAAATTTATAAATATTGGATCCTCAACAAATCCAACCGGTCTGGACAGGTGCAGCTGAGCATCATCTGCATATAGGTGTAATTGATAATGATTAACACGACCAAATATATCATTAACAAATATTACAAAGAAGTGGTCCTAATATGGAGCCTTGTGGTACTCCAGAATTTATTGCTAAAAAAGAAGAAAGCCTGCCATTGGAAAAGATTGCCTGAGACCGACCAATCAGGTAGCTGAAGATCAAACGAGCAGCATGATAACTAAAATCAAATTCTCTGACAAGTTTTTTGCAAAGAATTCCACGATCAATGGAATCGAAAGCATTAGAAAAGTCAAGGAATACAAGAGCAGTAAACATATCGTCATCTAATGCGATTCTAAAGTTATTTTTAATAAGGCAGTCATACAGCTATGATTGGCTCTAAATCCAGATTGGAGATCATGTAACAATCCATTGGTAACAAGGTGTACATACCTGTCATGCAAATAATTCAGGGCAAAACACAAAAAATTAACCTGCTCATCGACAGATGAATATGATTGAACAGTATGCCATGGAATTGACTCTGCGTCTTGAAATAACATTTGCAGATTGATGTGTTGATAACATCTGAAGGAAAATGTACAAGGAACATCTAAAAGTATATCATACGTAAGATATATTAAGTCATGATCAGATTTCCCTGGAAGAGAAATCTCATTATGAAATAAAATTCGACTCTCATGAGGAGCAAAAAAAGCATCGAGAAGTGAAGACGAGTGGCTAGTAAAATGTGTAGGCTCTTCATTAATACGATGTAAGTCAAGGGACGTCATTAATGCGTTAAAAGAGCAAGCAGGACCCAGAGGCTGCAGAAAGTTGTAATTAAATTCACCACTCATAATGATATGCTCATAGCGAGGGACTATATGGCATAAATCATTTTCCAGATTAACATGATTATATAGCGGAGGTTTGTACACGCACCATATTAAAATTATAGTGGGACTTAAGCCAAGCTCACAAAATATGAACTCTGCTCCAGTATGATTATCATAACTTCGTAAGACCGGTTTACACTTTACACCATCTCTGACGTACATAGCGACACCCCCTCCACGCCCTTTCGAGCTGTCACAACGGTACATTTTAAAGCCGGGAATATTAATAAAACTGTCACTAACCTCAGGTTTCAGCTAAGTTTCAAACACGCAAATTACATCGAGCAATAAATCACACAACATTACATAAATTTCATCCATCTTCGCCCGCAAACTTCTTGAATTAAAATTCGCAATCCTGAGCCCAATTTTCTGTTTACATAATATATTAATTAAGGTTTTTGTGCATACAACTTCGTCAACACCATCAGCATTATCCATTTACGAACATAATACGAGCACGCACACACAGTTGAAATAAATCGGGTATAAAGTACTCATCATCCTATGACGTGGCCGTGGCTGGGATAATTAATAAATTAACTATGATTGTGACTATGACTAAGACTACTTTCTTATTGAATAGTTTGATGAAGTTTACTGTGTCGATTTTATAAAAGTATTTAATGCTTTAGGTCGGGGATTGATGGGTGTCTTTGGCATTAAATATCGTAAGAAATTACATATCATGTGTAAGACAATTTTTAAGTACAGCTATATCTTGCACCATCAACGTAAAACATTTCATATACCTCGAAGTAGACGACGTTGATTGAAATAATTGGTGTTGTACTAGAATATTTACCCTTAAACGTGTTTCAGATGATGCAAAAATTGTAGTCGCTGGCGCCCACGCCTGACGTGCTATTATATTTTTATTAAATATATAACATGGAAATTACAGGGTGCTACGAGAAAATGTACGCAACATCACAAAATCCCGCTACTACCCATACCCTGCATTTTATCACCATCCTCCAATACAATTTTATTTCACATTAAGTGAGGAATCCTGCGTATACAGGAAAGGCGCGAGTTCTCCTATATACATAATTGTCTGTTTTTTAATTATTATTAATCGACTGAACCAGGCTCAGTAATTATTCGAAATGCAAATATAAAAAAAAAAACAATTATAAAACATAACAGCTTAAATTTTTCACCAGAGTTATGACAACGCTAAATTAAAACTAAATTTAACATAAAAAAAAAAAAACATTTACTATCATTTCAAGTAAATCACATAACAAACCAAATGTCTTCATATGAACCGAACAGATTTGCTCTATTAATTTGACAGATATTTTGACGAGCATTTTGATAAATATGTAAATCCTAAATGATAAGCTCCCTTTTAAATTTATCGAGGCGGACACTAAAAAGCAAATTCCAAAACAACTTCGAATTGGGCGTAAGCAAAAGATCTTCAGCCAGTTTTGTACGTAATTAATATTACTTAATGGAGAACGCTTTAAAAAACAAACCAACCTATAATTCGAAAGTGCTTCGTCAAAAGCATTTTGATATAATAATTAATTTTGAAACGTGATTAGCTTTCACTGATTTGGGGTTATCAAATTCCATAATCAGTGTTGGGCTGGAATAGTTAAGCACGGTTTTCCAAGAATGAAATGCGCAATTCATGCCCGCCTTACACAATAATAATAATTAATTCACCTGTAAACCTGTGAGTCGGATGATATCATTCTTACTATGATGCCTTACTGACTGCGACTTCCAATTATACAATCTTATAAACGCAATAAGCATTTGAAAATTCTTCAATCATATGTTAGAGCTAAGATGATTTCCGGAATTTCGAGAGGAAATTATCGATATTTTCATCATAAATTAATCGAAATCGATTCGATTTGGTGTGGTTTGATCGACTTCATTCATGAGTTTAATTAAAACTGGTTACGTCTTTTGAAAACATGTAAAAATGTTTTTTTTTTTTTAATTCATTACTTAATTATAGTTATCTAAATACGAATGTATGTATGCCTATGTGTTAGATTATAATATATACATTCGATATTAAATCTTAAAAGCCTATCGATTATATATACATGTGTAGGTAAAATCGAAATTATTGTGGGGCCAACCAACAATAATATTGTTATTACAAGACACATCGAAATTTTCTTGACTTGTTATGTTTTTTATTTTTGTTTTTCTTAATTAGTCTTACCGCCACGGTCTGTTAGCTTATCCTTATTTAGCTGGCAGTTTTTTTGCAAAAATGGTCACTACTACTTACCTTCTGTGGAGAGTTGAACTTGTAAAACAATAAACCGGCACCAGACCATTAGCATTTTTTTTTTTTTATTATTATTAATTAAGGAACTCTTTGGTTGATGAGTTTTATTTTCAGTTTATTGACGTTATTGAAAGTGAGAATAGAGTAACAGGAAGGAGGAATAATTGGATATACTATAACTCCGAATTTATATGGAAATCAATTAAGATTTGATGTTTTCGAATTTCATTGGTCAAGTTGTTTTTATTTATGGCCAATTAACACAACTGATGATGAAATAAAAATTTTAAAAAACAATTTTTAATTAAGTTATATCGAATAAGGAGGTTGTTGTAGATTTCAAACTGCCCACATAAACCTGTTGCCTTTAGTTTATTTGTATTTATTTATTTTTTATTAAAAATCACTAACAAATATCCACAACTGTTGTAAAAGTATCGAAAATATAAAAATCTCACGGTAAACGTTCTTTCCGATTGGACAAAATTAATCGATAGAATTGATAGTTTTTTTTAAAGAATATTTATTACACAGAAAAGATGCAAATTTTTGGATTAATCCAAGTGGAGGAGATAAATATATTTGAATATAATCGTTAACAGATGAAAGGTAATGAACATTTCTTTAGATCATTGCTTCCACAGTTAAGTTAAACCACAATTCGTTGCTGTATGACTATATAAAAAAAAAACAATTTGAAAAATATAGCTTGAAATATCACTCCTATTCGGACGTGTTGTTCTAAAAATAAAACTCCTTCCGGAGTATTATAATTTAAGCCCCGTATTGATTTGCTCATTCTTGAACACAGGGCATTGCCCTCTTTTCATACAATTTTAGGCCCAACGTAAACAGAAATGAGAGATGAAACAATGCATTACGATACTCTGAACATATTTTTTTAACAATGTTTATTTCAACTAAGCGAGGGAAAGCTTTGACGATAGGATTTAGCTTGAGCGACTTTCTTGGGTGATAAGTGGACTTTTCTACTTCTCATAATAGTGCAGATTTGGTGCATCGTGGAAAATGACTTCCTTTGAGAAAAAATGCTCACAATAGAGCACTAATGGCCATGGAAGAAAGAACTGATGCAAAACTATATGTGAAATCTAGTAACTGGGGTGTATGTGACCCAAGTGCATGAAAATTGGTTTTCTGGCGGTAAAAACGCCCAGAGAACGTTTTCTGAATCGGGAAAAGTGTACACCAACCGATAGTACTCAGCGAGATCTTTCATTTCATATGCAACATGCTGTATTGAAACCACGTCCTCACCTGCCGGGGGTTCCTATCCCCCACCCTTAAAGTATTCAGAGAAAAATTTTCTTCTACGAATTGTAGCTAGTAATGATCTGAGGCGAACAGTGCAACCCGTTTTCCGATCGAACATAACCCTACTCTGTTAGAGTCGATCTAAAGTATGAAAAATCTAGTACCTCAGTTCGAACAAAGAAGAGGGCAATACTAAAAAAAAGAGTATGGGGATCACTATTTAAACCTTCGAGTATAGGAGTGTGAGTACTCAAACTTCTTCTCAGGACCTGGAATATGATTCTGTACTAGATCAAATTTCCCACCCACAAAGCTTTTGCCGCTTAATTGAAATAAACATTGTTAATAAAATATGTTCAGAGTATTATAATGCATCGTTTAAGGGGGTAAGCCTGCCTGCAGACTTTCAAAAAATCTAATCTTTTTTTTTTCATAATATGAAAGTACAACTATTCAAGATTATTGTGTAAATATTTTAAGTTAACCTGATAAAAATTAAAGAAGTTATGAGACTTGGAATAGAACTACCTCGACCCAATTTTCGGAGCAGTATAATGCGATTAAACACAGTTTTTTTTTTTGTAAAAAGAAGTTTACAAAGTCGCCATTTTGTTAAAAATTCGCTTTTACCCAAAAGCTTCGATCAAAAACTGCTCTTGGGTGTTATTAATGGAATCCCATTGGGTTCTTTGATATCAGATGATTTTGCTGTCGTTAGTAGTTGTCACTTTGCTACAACATCGTCTTCCAAGAGCTGGTATCATGGGCAGAAAGTCGATATACATATATGTATAAAAATTAGATTTTTCAACTCAATTAAACAATAAATAAATCCCATGAATAAAGTTCTGAAAAATATTATTCATTTCATCAAAGAAAAAATCATTAAAATGTACATTTTTTTAGCCTTGCAGGTAGGCCCACCCCCTAAAGACATATCTCATGAATGTTCATGTAGGGCCTAAAATGGGCATTCCCATTTCATTTGATTTGAAGTAAACCCTTCACAAGGAATTGGTATTCTGCCCGAAGTTTTTGAAATGTCCCAACAAAACCTAAATATAGCTTCGTAGAAGCCTATTGAAAGAAGAGGGATAAAACAAGACTTAAGAGTTTCATTTGGTAGTTAGAATCTTTTAAAAATGGGACATGTCAAAGACAATGGCAGATTTATTTAGCTTTTGTTGAAAATGAGAAAATATGCGTCTAATGTAAGAGGGCACAGTTACTAAGTTCATTTTAAATTAATATTAAAATTGTAGACGTAGCATAGAATTTTAAGAAAATCAGATTAAAAAATAAAAATAAAATAAAAATCATAAACAGTAGCGGTCTAAGATGATTACCTTATGGCACATCAGTAGTCTTGTTTACTATGTCGGCAAGAGTTTTAAAACACTAAAGCGTTCAATACGTCCAAAATGGAATAAAAGAAATTAAAAAAATTTAGATAAAAACCCATGAGCGTACGCTTACTAATTTCAGCTGCCTTACTTTGGCCCAATGAATAATAGACAATATAAATACAAATCTTTGATACTTCCAAACAACAAAACTGGTTATTATTAGTGAATTCTATACCTCATATCTATGAATTGGTCTGTATCAGTTTCATTGAGATAAATATCTAAAGATTGTACAGTCCGAATTTGTCTATAATTTACACATTTCATACTTTTACTCTCATACATATCTTCCATTCCATTCGAATGAAAAAAAAAAAAAAGAAAAACTTTGCCTTACTCAACAATGACTTCCAAAAATCATTCATCTTTCTGAGTGATTTACATTGCAGTGTCTGTAACACTATTTTTATATACTATATAATACTTTTATTGAAGCTAACTGAAGTTAGATGATTTCTTGCAAACATTGTGCTTTAATTTTCATTATAAATTTTTATTTTCTTCAAAGTCATGTTTATGACTTACAAATTGCATAACAGAATTTTCTATTACCCAATAATTTTTTTTTCATTTCACCTAAATCACTCTCCCTCACACAGTCCATAAATTTACTTAACACTATAAAACATAATTCCTTCCTACGATTGAAAATCTCATACAGCAACAGCATTCTGTCAAGAGGAGAGGCGAATTGCATAAGAAAAACTGCCTTTTCTGTTCGAAATACTCTTGATTACCTTCATTCCAGAATTACAAAATCTTGCCTTGATATACGAAAAAGTATATACGAGAAAGCAACATCACAATAAATCTCAACGACCGGATGGATGATCTTTTTGCTACGAATGCTGTGAATATTACCATTAGTGGGTACTTTACTTACCACCTGGCAACTAGCATAGAAAACTAGCCAAGAGGTGAATGAAGCCTCAACCTTAATCAGAAAATGATTTCCCCGATAAATATATGGAAGCAGAACACTAACAATACTGGGATTGAGATTGGTATTGAATATGCCGACAACTGGCTAACAACAAGAAACTGTTTCTTGTTGGGTTGGAATAGGAGTCAAACTCGACGCCTTAAGTAAGTGAAAAGGAGATAAAATGAAGTTTTTATCTGGAAAAGTGTAAAATTGCCAGTCTTTCCTAACTAACTACATACACACATGAAGCAATGGATAATGGCTCTGGCTAGATAGTTACGTACAGCAGCAGAACTTGTACTTGAAAGTGCCTATAAAGGTGTGGATATTGTGAAGATTATACCGTCAGCATAACAGCATAAAAACATCATCATAGAGAGTATCCCCATAGTGCTCAAGATCGGATTAAACAACATCTTTTGAGGAGATGCAATGAACTTTTCTTGGGAAAAAAAACGATCATGACGATAATAGCAACAACCGGTTGATATGATTCCGATCATGAAAATTAATATTTAATGATTCGAGGAATATTTTTGTTTTTTTTTTTTAATTTTTCTTCATATTTATTATTTTATTTTATGATTAATTATTAATATGAATTTCATGCAGCGAGTTCAGTGACTGCTGTTTTTTTCACCATATCTTCAACAACTTATGTACTCGCTCTGATGTTTTGGGTTCTTTCGAAGTTAAACAGCTGCGAATAACTGGAAAAATAATTATTATTTTTCGTGCTAATTCTTAAATGCATTTTCTTCAGTTTCGCAATTACAAAACAACACAAAGTTGACTTACATATTTATGATGCATACCATGAATAAATACATAGCTAGAAAATGGAAACATTTTGCGATTTATTAAATTTAGTTTAACCTCGAGATTTGTTACTAGCCCAGACTAGGATTTGTAAAAAAAAAAAAATTAATTTACATTGAATGAGGAAATTAAAGTTTAACAAAAATGAAAAAAAAAATTTACAAATGATTTTATATAGCTCTAGAGGTTATTGTGCTGATAATGGTAATGGAAATCCAAATTGAGCACTGTTCTGCGTGTTCGAACATCGAATCTAAAAATTAATTAAATTAATTAATTCTGTTCAAGGTGAGGGTCAATAATCGAATTTCGTGAGGCACCAATTTACAAGATTAAATCAATCGCCTTACATAATTGGTCTAATTTTGGTACATTAATCCGCAACAGTTGATAATTGACACGTGGCTTTAATGGAGAAAAACACATATTTTTTTTTTGTTTTTCTTACCAAATTATAATTTTTCTTTAAAACAATATTCTGATAGACACAGACTTTTGAAGTACTGAAGTACATTGGTACTTAAGTACTAGTTCAAGTACCAGGATCTGGACATTTTTTTAAATATAAATACCAGTACCAGTACTTGTACTTATAAATGTACTGATACTGGTATTTATTATAAGTTCCATACATCATATTATTATTTACAAATTACTATCATCAATTTTACTCTGTTTAATCATTTCAACTGCTCATTATGAAAATATCAACACTTCCTTAAGCCATCTTAGTTTCTCAAGTATAATTTAAAGAGAATTCGCGCAATATAATATAAGCGACACTATGACAGAAATTGGCATGCTAATTTGATATCCACTGATGAAAAGATTGACAATCAAATTAAACCCCGCTGTCTTTGTCTGCACCTGTGGATCGTTAATTTTGATTTTAAGCCTTGTAAATACTCCACGAAAGCAATGATTATCTGATGCCACATTTAAAAAACTTGTTTGATAAAAAGCAAATTAAAATACAAACAACTTCCACAATTAAAAATTAAAACTATTAAAAAGGCCTGTACGATTAAGTTTCATTTCTTATTTTTCTACCACTTATTTTAATAATTTGTAAACACAAATCTGGCTGGCATTAGATTTTTCTGTATTTTTGATTTGAGTCCTTCAAAGCTCCTAAACCTATATTATTGGAAGGTGTACTTAAAAAACTAACAAGAACTTAAGTACTTGACAGTATTTGAAGTAAGTATTTATACTTAGAAAATTATATTAAAATTAAGTACTATTATACTTGAGAAGTACTATTATACTTGAACTTGGAATTTTGCAAGTCTGGATAAATAATCTTCGTAAATAATCCCAATGGCACATATACTTCATGATGTTTGCGTTTAAGAAATTATTTTTTAATTCCAATAATTAAAAATATCTTCAATACTTCTATATTTGCACTTTTTAGTGATTAACTTCTTCATCAAAGCTTAACTGGGTGAGTGATATGAAAGAAACTGTGCGTTACTTCTGTTTGATACCTTGATACGAGGAAAGGTAATAAAAAAAATAAATAAAAATGTGGACAATAATATACACAACTATGCAATCAGTACCTCAACATTTTTAGGACCTTTCCATCGAGAACCGCAGCCGTCTTTTATCAGAAATTATGATGTTGAAAAAAAAAAAAAATACTGTGAAAATCTACACTGCATTTTTATCTAAATAATTCCAGAAGTTCGCCCAAACATGTTCTTACTAATCCACAAAAGCCATACATGAAGAACATTCATGACCATCTCGTTAGAGATTTCGAGGTTGAATACGAAAACAGTTTAAACATATACTTAGTACAAAAACTAGAAGAAGGAACTGCTCCAACAATTTTACAGCAACTTTCGCCTCCAATTTGTAATTTACTTTTGATAAATTACCCAATTTGAAAAAATTTCCCGTACTTAAACGAATTGCCTCAACACTCTGCTCAAATTACGATATTTATCAAAAGGTAAAGTAGCTAATAGGTAGAAGAGCTTTTAGAAAAACTTTTTATTTTTACGATACCAAATCCTCGTTCGGACGAGTCGCGGTTGTTTTTTCTCTTGTATTTAATAATTTGATTTGGAATCGAATAAAAAGTTTTTCTAAAAATTTTTCTATTACATCTGACCGATTAAAAATAGCTAATGGGCGTTTCAGCGGTATTGCTCTCAAGGTGTGCGTCTTAACTGTCCCTGATTATCATAGAATACGGATCCCGCCGACAAATCATAATGGCATATTGACATTGTTAAAATGTATTTTGATGATAAAAACATTTTATAAAAAAAATCAAAAATTTCGAGAGGCACTACACGTCACAAAATTGGCAGAATTTTGGCAACTATAGTAGCTACGAAAATATTACTGTGGCGAAAAATCCAAGCACCTCAGAAGTTGGTATTTCTGCGATATTTGTATGGAAAATAAAATTGTACCTACGGAAAAATTTAAATTTCTTTCCATATGAACTCGTATTCAACTCGTAAAACAATACCAGAACGGCACGGCATCGTGAATCGAGTGCAAAATTGTTACAGTTCCACAATAACAACCCTGAATTTGTTTAGAAATTTAATCATGTGGGATGAAGCTTATTTAACCATAAAAATTATGTAAACAAGCACAGAATCTGTCGGGGGTTTAACGTGAGCACTTAGCAATTTAGCCTTAATCGCACGGCAGTCTTAATGCACGGATTAGTATTTAGGCGACAATCAGCACCCTCATGAGGCAGAATATGTTATATTCTGTCTGGATGATTACCGTTTATGTCAGTGCATGCTTAATATTGGACTTACTGGTCGAAGCGAGACCCATCAAAAATCTCTAACGATCTGTGGGTCACGGGACCCGGTTGATTTAGTACAACTCCACGCCTAAAACCAATCCTCTAAGCATATATTAATAAGCAACCGTCCTTCAAATTCTCGAACGCAGTATGCAATTATACAAAAGGACATACTCTTCTGATCAAAGAAGAATATCCGCCTAAGTCATGCAGACTGAGACAATCTCTCTGTGCCCACATATGGAGACCAAAACCACCACTATGCTCTCCCTTCAAGGGGCCTTCGCTATGTTGAGACGAATAGCACTACTATAATGGCACTATCCGGTGCTCCTCAATCCCATGGTACCAAGTTAGCAATGTCGGCTACCCAACTGGTATAGCTTCATAGTCCATGATCATAAAGCCATGGATACTCCCAGTGGATGTTCATGCTGATCCTTATACGAGACTGGCTACTTCGTTCGATCTTAATCATATTAGAGGTTGTGATCCGCCCTTCAAATTAGGATAGGCTTGAGACTACAGCCAGTAATCTTATAGCTTACCAAAGTACTAAGTCCAAGTGAAGATTACTAGGTCTTATATATGCAGGCTTCACTACAAACACGCACAATCATCAGCGTTCAGAATAGCTGTGTTCTTTCGCCACAAAGCATGTATACGGCCTTTCCCTTGCTTGTATCCTCACTTGGCAGCTCTGCGCATCACAAACTGCTTTTGCAGCTGCACGAACACAACAAGCACAATAGTCGATTTTGCTGTGAACTCGAAATTAATCTAGGAACAGAATCTCTACAATCTACACTCTCATAGAGGGAAGTGTAAAACTCCTTTTGGTCTGGCACGATAATTGGACCATTTTCTTTGAAAGTAGTAGAGGGAATGAGATAAGTGTTACCGGAGACCGATATTATTCAAGTCTATTAAATTTATTTTTTGTCGAAATTTTGATAACAAGATCTACAACATTGGTGGCACGAACAGGATGACGCCACATGCCATACAGCTCCTACACGAAATTCTAAAAAACGCATTTCCCATTTGAATAATGTCTGAATCAGATGATATCAATCTTGATGTTTTGAGAGATTTTGGTTAGATATACTATACACTGATAAGTCGAGAACAATCTAATAACCGAAAGCTAAGTAATCGAAAAACAAGTAACCCCAGAAATGTGCTCCAATATGTTGAAAAATGTTATTTAAAGTACCAAGATTTGTACCGCCGGCAGGAGCTTGTTACGCACTTTCTTCGTGCGTAAAAAAAAGCGTGCCGGCTAGCGTGGAGAAAGGGGTGGGACCAACAATGCAGTGGGGCGCCACGTGGTTTTAGAGTCCACGAACTCCGGTTGTATGTTGTTGTGAATCAAAGGCAAAAAAAAAAAAATGATGAAAACAACTTTCTTGTGATTAAACACGTTATAAATTTTTAATCCAGCCAAATCGTCACTACCGAATTCACTTCACAAATTTCAAGTAAAAAAAAAGTGGCAGACAAGGCAGCGCATTTTCTCCTATCTATTCGATATGTAGCTGTATAACACGCACAAAAAACTGTCCTGACGTATAAACTAAACTGAAATTTGGTTTCAAAATTAAAGGCAATACTTATCTTTCCCCAAGTACGACTTAACAATTTTATTCGTAGCTCTTTTCCGCCATCTTTCCGACTTTCCTAGTTTTTCCTTTTTCTTTTCTTTTTTTCTCTTTTTATGATACACTGCGTACAACTCAACACTTCCTTTGGTCCAACTTATGACAACTGAGTCCCTTCACCTACCAAGGTCATCGGATTTATAGAAAATCTCCCCCTATTTTGGAAATTTTCCAAAATACTTCCCAATTCGGACAACCCATTTCCAATCGGTCCGCTTAACTATTATTATTATTTAATTTTTTGTATAAAAATAATCTTATTTACATAAGCTTCCATTTGGTATCGTTGAAAAACTTCTTAAAATTCTTTTTACATGGAAATTCTTGAGTTGAATTTCCATTTGACAGAAGTTTTCGGAAACCAAAAATTATGTTACAGTAGCAATTTTATGTGATTATTTCCAACCGACATTTACCTTGGGCTGGGAGCAAGTTGTATTTACATTTTTACCGTCGGGAACATGAAGTTTGTACCAGCAAATTACGTTTTAGTTTTGCTAGGTTAGGAGTCGGTTTAGTGATCGTGGAAAGGAAAGCTCTGATCAGGTAAGTGGCAAATAATTTCTATTTATGACTCTAACCGATAAAAAAATAAGTACTGGCTGATGTCTTTGATTTTCTTCCTCACAGCTTTATGCGGGACCTTATCTGCCTTACATCATCCTTACATGTTTAAGGGTACGTACTTTAAATTTTCTTAAATAAATAATTTCAACCTTACTGGCTAAATTCCATAATCTAATTTTAATCTTTTATAATTGTAGACAACTCATCTTATCGAGGAATGTGCGAAGCAGTCGAATATAATACATCGCCAACATGCCGTGGAAGGTATTCCTTCTATAATTCTATAAAATAAGATTCTCGTTCCCAAATTCCTTCAAAGGTATTCCAGCGAGTTTCTGGTGGGGGAGCAATGTTGCACTCACTGCAGCGCTCATAGGTACTTGATGAATATATGCAATATTTTCTGTAAAATAAAAAGAATTTTCTTGCAGCATCATTCTAGAAAAAGGTGACAAGACACTGGACAAGCACACACACAATGCATGTAATAGTATTTTACTTAAGATTGCCCTATCTTTTTATTTTTCAACCTTAATCGACTATGGGGCTGAAAGACCCATAACAAGCTCCTCAGTTCTGTACCTTTGCTTTAACTAAATCCAGAGAAAAAATCCTTAACGATAGGCAATTTTTGTCAGTAATTTTTGATATTGGAGCCCTTATTGATGGATTTTCAATTAATAAAAGAAAGGTGCGAAAAATGAAAGCAGGGTTGCAACTTGGGGAAGAGCATGATGTAATAATACCCTAAATCTTACCATAGCTATCATCCCATAAAATATTTATGTACATGCATATCTAGAATATCCTGTAAAAGTCGCGTCACAACACTAGACATTGATTAAATGTTCCTCAAGTAATTATATGGTTGATAATAATACCGAAATAAAAATAGACATTTCGCACGAAAACATAGTATAAGCCTTCACTTGTTGTAAGTAAAGGATACCATATTTCTTAAATTTGACAATAGAATTTATATCAAAATATTAACTTTTTTAATGACGACAAAAAATTCGAAATTCGAACTTTTTTATAGTCTAAATTTATATACCTATACTTTAGTCCGAAAATAGTCTAAAGGTAGGGTTACAAGAGTTCTGCTGGAATACTTAACTTCTATAAGCATCATTTAGATCACCAAGTTGATCTTTTATACATAGACTAATCCTGTTTCTCTAAGAAATCTCAGCGCTCTTTTTCTACAGTTCATCTATGTATGTAGCTCCAAAAAAGAAGTAGTTTCCTAGTAATCTACTCCTTTTTCTTGCAAAGCTCGCCAAGGTTCACAAGGCACATGGGTTAACTGATTTGATTTCTTCGAAATCCATACAATTCCGACAGAAATCATTTGTGTTAAGACCCACGATACTAGTATGGTTTCCTATATACAAGTGGCCCATTATAACTCTTATTAGATGTATCAGAGATTCCTAATATCCCTGAGGAGTACCGCTTTATTCTGTTTTTACCAAAACATGTCTACACTTTTCTTGTCACTCCACAATTAACCCCATGTACATATTTACACCTGGAATCAACCTTTTTGTAAAGATCACTGATAATTTCCACCTTTACAGCATAGATCGGAACCTTCACTTAGTCCACTAATATGGAGGTATCAATCTAAGAACTATTTTTGGTCAGTTCATCTGCTCTTTCATTCCCAGGTATGGTCCTATATTCCGATATCCAACATACAGTCTGCCTATGGCATCTAGAAATCTAAATATACATATTTTTATATATTTTTCTTCGGAATAATTTTCATTAGGGAAAAAATTCACAAGATTTAACATACTGAAAAAATCCATTATATTCCAAGTAAAATTTTTGTAAATTTATTTTGTATTGCTCGTAAAAAATTAAAAGTCTGTACTGCTTCCGGTTAAAATCGGTAAAGACTCACGATCTCACTTAAGAAAACGGAAAAGCTAGAAACCATGGATATTGCGGATTAATTAAAAAATTCGTAATCAACTACATAATTAGAATTGCTACAATCATAATCGAAGCAAGTTCTCACTGCATTGACATATCCAAGGAATGAGGTGATCATATTTTTATCACCAAGATCATCTCGCATATTTCTTATAAAAAAAAAACAACTCTTTCAATAATTTTTTTTTTTGTCGCAAATCTTAATAAAGCTGACCCTGATTTCTTTTATTAAAATTACTAATGTAAAACTAACGGCGAGATATAGAAACACAACTCACATAAAAACAACTGTGCAAAGAAAAATTTAATTGCGACTACTTAGAAGCAACAACAACAACAACAACAACAAAGAGAACGTCAAAGTAAATAACTTGCAATTTTGTGATTCTTCAACTCTGTAAATTGTGATACTGTGATAACCGGTCAAGAGCTCTTCTTTTTTGCTATGCTAGACTATCTATCTTCATACTACCTTTCTATCTGTTTCTATAACTATTCCTATCCATACCACTTACCATATATAAGTAACGGTATCTAAGCAGCTTTTTTTTACCGCCTTCCATAACTGACAGATTAATTTCACGGATCGGTATCTTTTTAGACACCTATCTAACCACCATAAGGAATGTGCGAATAGTTAATATTTAGATAACAACTGGGTCGCTTCTTGTGTGTTATGTTGTGGGAGTGTCGTCATTAATATAAGTATGTAGGTATGTTCTTCTCTCATTTCATTGTTGAACTTTCGACTTTTCAGCCAACAACGATAAATAAGTCAAAAATAACAATACGAAAAATTTCAATTTTCATTTTGAACACTGAAAGTGTCGTTAGTTCTGCACCAATTTACTTAAGTCTAGCGCGCACATAAAGTGAAGGGGTCTGCCATTGTTAGAGAAACTAATGAAGAACGACAGACAAAGTAAGTACGTAAGTAAGTGAGTGAATGAATAATGGTGGTAGAGTGGGTTTCTCCGTAATGGAAAACCTTTTTGTATATACAATACAAGTGAAGACTTATGGTGAAGGTGACGCGTCTATCGTGAAGATCTTACCATATTCATTTGTATATGAAAAGAAAAGAAGTTCATAGCAATATTTTCGTATTTTGTAGGCGGTCGTCCATATATACTTACTTAGTACACTTACTTAAAAACCAACAAAAACAACAAAATAAGTAGAAACCGTTTGGTCGTCATTCTTCCATGCTTCATCACATCGGATAACAATGGGACGTTAACAACAGAGTCTACTTGGCCTCTTACTGCCGACTATAAATTCGATTCAGTCACTTAATTTCGGAGTTATAACAGGTCTTTGGATTTTAATTAAATGTGTGGGCTCTTGGAATTTCATTTCTGGTCGAAATCCATTTATATTTGTTTTTTTTTTTTTTTTTAAGGTTTGAGAAACATACATAAGGGTTGAGGTCAAATTTTTTCATTATTAAAAGAAAGGCAAAAAAGAAAGCATATCATTTCGCATTTTTATTGAAGTTAATCGAAATTTTTTAGAAAATTAATTAAAACCTTTTGAAGTATGCCTGTATTATGTGCCTGAAATGTTGGTGAGTTTCTATGATCAATATTATTGTCTAGTAATTTTTAGATTTGTACACGGTTGACAGAATATACCTCGGAATCACCTTGGAAGCATAGTAAGCATGCTGATAACTAACCAAAAGACAGCTCAAGTTAGTATACAAAAAATTACAAGGGCTTGCATGGCTAGGAGTAATCGGTACCATGAGTATGTGTCCAATTGCATCCTTGCAGGCTATAGTGGAACTACTGTCTCCATACATTTTTCAGTGCAATAAGAGTGCAAAGGATAAATCTTCTGAGTGCAGACAATCTGGTTGGCCAACTAAAAGTTCTACCAAGAATTTCTAGAAGACCCGATGGTAAACTCAATCTCAGACGTTATGTCGAAACGTCATACCTTTGAAACGCAATATTCAAATTTATTTTAGGAGACCGTCAACAGTGGCATTCTGGGTACCTACCCTTTGAAAAAGGATCTCTTAAATTGTGCACGGACGGATTCAAAACGGAAGATAATAGAGCAGGTATATATGTGTGTATGTGGGCCGAAGTACCGTCTGGCAAAGGCATTGGGGGCCTCTCCTACCATTTACTAGATAGGTATACACGCCATAGAACTCTGCGTTCATGAAATCATCTGTAAGAATATACGTAGAGCAAAAATGTAGATAATAACAAACAACCAAACAGCACTCATAGCGTTAATTTCGTTTGCCTTTACTTCGATGAGCTTATTCAATCGATATATTCCATAAAATCCTACCCAACAGGACCAGACTATCAATCATCCCAATTTTATCAGCAAATACGTTATACATGTCATTAATTCATCCATAACATCGTCGTGTTTCCCCAACAGCTGGAAAATCGCCACAGTAGGTATACTTGCTATTCCAAAAAAGCATTCTACAAAACACAACTGTCGAATTTTAATCCTTGTACTTTTTATCAAAAGTATTGGAGAAGCTTATGAACCGATCAGATGCTGGAATACATCGAGAATAATAATTTTTTATTATGCTGACAATCTGATTTTCGCTCTTCACAAAGCTTTAAGACAGCAGTCTTCTCGAATTCTCCAGAAACTGTCGAACAGTTTTTGCTTTAGTACGTCAGCCATAACTATGATACACAATTTCGCAGCCAGCGTGTTAAAATTAAAGATTCTCTTTCATCCTCTCTTCCGTCATCATGTGGAGTACCCCAAGGAACAATCCTCGGTCCCCTGCTTTTCATATGTCTACATATAAATGATCTTCCTAATGCAATGCAATATGTGAAGATTCATATGTACACTGATGACGTATAACTGTATATTAGCAAATGCATCGGTCTTGAGGATTGCGTAGCTCGAATAAACGACGATCTATTACGAATAAATGCATGGGCCCAACATAATAAATTAGTTTTAAATACAGTTAAGTCACAATGCATATTTTTTTATTGCAAATGTCGCCATTGAGATTTAATTGATTTTCCCGCAGTAGTATTAAATGAATTTCCGATACCCGTGTAAAGGAAAGTAACTAATCTGGGAATTGTGTTAAATAGGAAGATGACTTGCTGCGACTATGTTAGTTCTATGTTGAGAAAAGTCTATAGTTGCTTGCCATAGTCTGCGGCCTTCATCTAATATTCTGTCAACCGATCTCAAGTTAAAACTCATCAAAACACTGATTTTGCCATATTTTACTTATGGTATGATCATTTTTCCCAAAACTGGATAGTGTTTGTTACCGCAAAGTAGATGTGGCATTCAATGATTGTATTCGTTTCGTTTTTGGGCTGCGCATAGTGAACCGTGTTTCACATCTACGACCCCGGGTACTAGGTTACTCGTTGAACGATTATATAAACCAAAATGTTTTTTAATATTTTTATACAATCTCCTAAAGACGCGCAAACCCGATTATTTGAGAGTATTTTTCGAATTTGCCAACATCTCAGAGAAATCAGAACCTAATGATACTTCATTTCCAGGGATCGATTACGGGAACTTCTTATTTGGTATATTACGATTCGTTTATGGAACGTCTTACCATCCAATATTAAAACTGCGAGCGCTAGCCTAGTTTTCTCCATCAATTGCTCTTATAATTCCTTCTTATCCCTTTTTGAAACCACATGTAACTTGTACTCATAAAAGATTTCAAAATTGTGTGTACTTTTCCATCAATAAACGTATTGTATTTTAAGTTGGTTCGTCTACTGTCTTGAAGCAACTGACTGAAACAAATAAGGTTACGCTGTGTTGTGCGCCAGAACATTAAGGCATGGACAACGAAACCACCTTGGAAAGAAAGGAGCCAGATCTCTGTTTATTGACTCTGATCCTATTTTTGAACACCCAAAAACTCACTTTTCGGCACTAATCAGGTTTGGGAGGACACTGAGAAAATACTCCGAGGCTGAGACAAGTGAAGAAGTTCATTACGTATTCACAACACAAGACAAACGTATTTCTTACCCCCTGTCGACACTGGCCATGAAAAATTGCTTACCATATCTTATGGTAAAGCCCCTCTTGAAAAAAAAAAAAAAACTTTTGGTGTGGGAAAATTATGTTATGACATTTCATTTTTGGTGGGCCGATGGCGTTATCAGGACCGAAAAAGACTGCGATCGGAAGAATCAAAGAATTTGGAGCTCGCCGAGTTAGAAGAGATGAAAAAATTAAGAAAACGAATATGCACCTTTATAGCTTCACAAGCATTCATTTAGTCCATAAAAATTAATTAATTTAATTAGTTCCGAAAGCGTTAGCTTCATTTCAGCAATTTTGATTATAAACGTCAAATTTATGGTAAGCAATTTTCTTGGACATATATGGTACGCCATGTCTGCCATATATGGTCTACCATGAATTATTGTCTACACTGGCAATTCCGTAATAATAACATATGGTAGGCCATATTTTATGGCCAGTGTAGACAGGGGGTTATGCTAAGCAGGAAAGAATTACGGCTCATAACGGGCCTATTTACTGGACATCATTACCCACTTAGGCATAATCTTAAAATGATGAGTAAAAGCTCAACTACAATTGAAGTAAAGAACTTCCAATTTTGAACGAGACTGAGGTTTACTTACGAAAAATTGATATTTTTAACCTAAATAGATATGACATTCCGTAAGGGTTATTATCTTGATATTTAATGTTTTCAATTCTAAAAAGTGGTAAAAGTGAAAAATTAACAAATCGAAGTTGATTTAATTGAAGATTTGTGCATTCTATTAATTCGCAGTACCATTTTAATTTTTATATTACACTTTTAATCATTTAGTAACAATTTAATTGTTTGACACATCGCTTTCTCACGGAATGAGCGATTCTTACCGCACCTTTACTTACTATGTTTCCATGTTCAATCCGAATTGGATCCGAATTAGCGCTCATGGAAACGAGAATTGAGTTGAGTTTCGTTCAATCCATATTAACACCACGAAACCAGCCGGGTTGAGTTGGGTTTTGTGTAAGTATTAGTTAGAGTAGTGTGGATGGGTGGCTTCTTCAATACAAATCCAGAAACTTTGTATGCAATATATTATATGTCAACTCAATTCGCTCATGGAAATAGCATCGAGTTAACTCAGCCAGCAAAACTTAACGCTAACTCAATCCTAACTCAATTCTGGCTCATGGAAACATAGTAACTGACTGCAATGTGGCATTTAAATTTAACGAAAGTTCCCCTCCGATGAGTTACAGTTAATTAGTGAACGTCTGTTAAATTTAAAGGGCGCGTTCGCTTTACGTAAGTAACATTACTTACGTATACGTAAATTGGGGTTGAGTTTTAAGGTCGATAGCAAAACCTGTCGCTGACTGCTGAACACGTCCTCTACGATTATGAAGCTCTCGGCCGCATAAAGCGTGAAACACAGTGCTGGCTTTTCTAACTTGGCCGGCTTCACCAACTTTGACAGTTTTGTAGAATATATACATATGGGATCAGGTTATCAAGCTCCCAGTGACAAAGTGGGTGAGGCCGGGCAGGTTGAGGTTGAACTCGAGTAGGTCTACTTGTACTCGGCTGGAGCTTTGTCAGCTTTGACAGCTATTTTTTGTTATCATTTGATGCCAAATATTAGTTTATGGGAAAAAGTATACGGGAAATTTGTTGAAAAAAAAAATTGAGAAACATATTTTACGTGAAAAATTATTCCTGCTTTAGTAAATTATTACAAAATAACTAGAATTTTCGAGCTAACAACCCAATTAACTGCTATCATACAGAAGTTGCCAAACTTCGTATTTTGTGAGTTGCAAAAGTTTGCAAGGCTCATCAGGTTGAGGTTCTTCAGGTTATACCGAGGTTGAGGTTGGAAAAGATAGCACTGTATTTCTCGCATAAGGCTAAAACATCTAGAAAATATATTCCCATTGCCAGAGGATGTTGTAAAGATGGTCAACCAAAAATGCTAAATGTAGGTTTTGTAAAAGACCTCAAGTTCGAATGGACGCCTTAGGGCACTTAGAGGTAATGTCACAAAAGATCCAACAGGTCGCAGTAACTAGATAACAGGTGGTATCTCTGTTTGCAACCTTCATTAAATGATAATTGTAATAATAATAAGTGTACTGACTCTCGGTAAAGACTTACTCCTCTGGTGGAGGAAAATATGAAATGCATGAAAAAGTAAACGAAGGCTTTGCATGTAACTTCGTAAAAAACAAAAATAAGAAGTGTGGAATAATATTTGCGAATTGAGTATTGTTTAATGTTTTTTTTTTTTTGCTTGTTGCCCTCTAGTAAAAGTCCCACGAGAGCCATTGAATAGTAAAACCATCCACATTCGACATTTTGATTGTGTTTTAAAAAAATTTAAGAAAATTAAAAACTTGAACTTTTCCTATGACATCTGTCAATTTTCCTTGCAATATGCTACAGTAACTAAAGACTTCAGGTAAATTCATGCAAGAAAGAGGGGAAGCTGTGACGTATGCAAAACTCGTGTAATTTTCTATGCACGAAAAAGTGCACGAACGGAAAATGTGTAAGTTCGTGCAAATGCATTGTAATCACTGACATGTATATAAATGGACTGACTGGTCGCCTCTTTCATGTGGCACTACTTTTGATTTCAAAAAGTATGCTCCTCTCACTGGCGCTGTATTTAAATGATTTGGGAATTAATTTCTATATGCATGTCAGTGGGATTTATCGAATTTACCACAAAAGTACTTGGGACTATTTCTATTGTTAAATTTTAATTATGATCCGAAGGAAATGTTTTTCACAAGGCTGTTATGGTTGGAAAATATTTGATTACCAAGTTGCCAGTTCTGGAAATACCACTGAACTTCAAGCAATTTCTCGTTCCCAATCGTTACAGTTCAATGGGAAAAAATGCTCTCACGGAAAGAGACAGAAATATGAAAGTGGTGCCATTTGTTTTCATGCATTTTTGGTTTAACGAGCATTCCGTTTATATACATATCAGTGATTGTAATGCATTGTCCCAAAACTGACTACACGAACAGATCAATTGTCTGGTGATTCCGTGTGTGAGTTTCCCAGCCATATTGAAAAAATTTTTAAATCGCATTCGTTGAAACTACGAGAAATTAAAAAAAAACACCTTTTGCAGTACTCCAAATATTCTACAATTTTGAACAATTTCCGTAGGATTAATATTCATTAATTTCAAATTTCGTATTTTTTTCTTTTTTATACCCTAGATGAAATCATAGGGGTATACTAAGTTTGTCATTCCGTTTGTAAAACGTCGAAATAATGATGGTAGAGCAAAATGGATTGGACACCCATTCATAATATTAAAAGTTATTTCGATTTTTGCATGTCCGTTCGTCCGTCCGTCTGTGCGCACGATAACTTGAGAACGCGTACACTTAGAGAGCTGAAATTTTGTACACAGACTTTAAAAAAAAAAAGTAAAATTAAGTTCGAAAATGAGCCAAATCGGGCAACTCCTTCGTGGGGTTGCCATATAAAAATTTCGTTTTCCGCTATATATTTGGTCACTGCCTGAGAACGCGTCGACGTAGAGAGCTGCTGAAATTTCGCACATGATGTTTTTACTACATTAGCAAATAAAATGTCAAAAATGGACTAAATCGGGCAACTCTTTCTTTGTGTTGCCATATAAAAATTTCGGTTTTTTACGTATACTTTGAAAACGATCAGTCCAAGACATTTTTATGGTACTAAAAACTTCTGCAGAATACGAAATCCTATAAAATTGGTTATAATCATTTTGTCTGTGCGACAAACCGTTCTAGAAATATATGCGAAAAACAACTTCAAAATCAATACTTGAATAGATCGGTGACCATACGAAATTTAATATGGGCATTCATCTAGGGTATCCTAAGAATTGGTCTTAGACCAATTCTAGCTTTTTTACTTGTTCTTTAGCATTACGTTCACTAGAAATTCACATGCTGAACTCACATTTGGAGTACATAATTTCAAAACACATTTTACAAGTATGTAGTTAGTTAGCAATAAACATTCGCCATATTCACTCTACATAGATATCTCAGGAATGGAAAATGATATAAAAGAAAGTGACGTCAACCTATGTTTCTAGATTGCTCTTAGACGCTTAAAAGAGAAGCTTTTAATATGATTTATTAAAAAAACTCAAATGGTCATAAATATTTTGATTCATAACTTCATAAAATATAAATAAGATGCTTCAAAAATAGTCTCAAATTTATATTTACAAAAAATTCTTGAAGTGGCCGGTTTTATATCAAAATCAATTGCTGTCATTTCGGAGATCGAAATAACTTGAAAATATTTTTGAACAGAATATAATTTATGGACTTTAAGATTTTATCAAGATAAGCAGCTGCTAAGCTTATTGAAGAGATAAGTTGATTGTTATTCTCTAATTAATATTAAAATATCTCGAATGATGATAAGAAAGTGCTTCAGAATGTTATAAAACAATTTCGTACTTCAATTGATCTTGTTTCACTTGAAATGAAATATTTACTTAAAATATGTGTCAAAAATATTAAAATGTAAAGAAAAAAATAGATATTTAATTTTTTTTTCATATTATTAAGCCAAATTCAGGAATTCTTTACGATGAAGAAGTACAGCATGGCAGGAAGAAGAAAAGGACTATGAGACATGATAAGAGTAGTGAAGAGGTGCTTATGTATGTCACTCTTTAATTTTCGCAGATTTTTAGTCCGAAGAAAAACAGAAGATGGTAGTCTGTTCCACATGCGCTGAGTTCAGAATAAGTTCTTATTTAAACTCTTAACTATATAAGTAAATCTCTGTCAAGTTTAATACTACTTTCCAACTGATCTTTCAAGAATAAAGACAATTCAGTTAAATAAAATCAAGTGTTTCCAGCAACTGACATTATCAAAGTCAAAGGGGTATTGGTAGAGTCTATATAAAGGTGCACATACACGACAACATTTATGTCTAGAGCAGTTGTGTTGCACAATTTTTTAGACTAGATCGGTGTCGACACTTATGTCGAGATCAAGTGTTAGCAACATTGAATAACTAACTAAGAAGGAAGCGACATATCCAGTGAATACAGTGTACGTAAATAAGCCACTCACTGATATCCGAACCTCCCTTAATAAGTCATATTTTGGCGTTTCTGAAAGTATGCATTTCAGAATTCCGGGAGTCCAGCGACTTTTTTTTTTTTTTTTTTATTAATAAATATTAGAAATTTGAAATAGCTTTTCTAAAGCTTGAAGTGTATATTTTTATTCAATTTTAGTATTTTGCTTCACGAATTATGTCTTGGTTATGAAAGGTTTTATAAATAAACTTTTCTTATGTCAGCTGCAGATTTCGATATTTTGTTTGAAAAAGTTACGCCTGTAATAAGGGAAAAAGGTACTGTGATAAGAAAACCTATTTATTTCACTTGGAATAAGACTGACATTAGCACTTCGATTTCTGGTTGCAGGTAAGATTTTTAGGAACGATTTCCTGAGCATGATCTCATATTTATGTCGATATTTTTTTAATGTGACTGCTATCATTTGTGATGTTCAGGGTGGTTTCAGTGCAAACTATTTCAAAAACAATATCCTAAAATGATGTTTGACTGCATGCAAAGTTTTGAAAAATGAACATGTACGTAAATTTTTAGTGGTAGACATCGAAAGAATTATCGATAGGATTCGGCAAAATGGCTAAATAAAGCCTAGCATTCTGACAACGGAACTTAATTTATTGGATTTTGAATACGGAATATCTTCATCCCAAATCTCTATAAGAACTTTTATCAAAGGACTTTCAAAGCAACGCACATATGTACAAACAGATAGTCAAACTATACCAGCAGATGTCATAGACTCAGGCTGAATGTTTGGGAATATATCAGCACTTTATTGAACCTTATATTTTTCATTGGGACCAGCCTATCGCAGGTTTTTGGAGGATGTCCTACCGGAATTTTTGTTGGTTAAAGGTGACTTAAATTTCTAATTAAAAATTTTGTAAAATTGTGAAACAGCATAAATTCTACAATTACTTCGAACTATATTTTTTTTATTTCTTGTCTTAAGTTTTACTTCAAACATTATCAAATATTCCCAAAATTATTTAAGGATTATCCTACTACGGAAAAAACGTTACAATTTTATATAATTTAAATTCATAAGTTAACACAGTATTTCATTACAGTGCTGCTCAGTTAAGAGCTGAAAAGTTATTTATTTGATCGGAATCAGATAGATTTTATAAACTCAGTTTAGACGGGTCAGTACGCTGCTGCCTCTACCGTACGAAATCTGAGGGTGGGTCATGCGCCATTCCTGCCTCCAACCATCGTCTTACCCACTAGTTTTCGTTCGGCAGAGGTATCATACTGACTCGTTTAAAATGAATCTTAATAGAAAATCTATCAAAGTTGCATTAATCAATAATTTTCTTTATGGTGGTGTACCGCAGAGTTCTATACTTTCCCCCTTTATTTCTTATAGCCTGTCTAATCTATACCAATTTATGTCGGTAACATTCAAATAATATATTTATTTAGCCTCATCGACAGACCTAATGTAATACACCATTTGGATGCTAAATTGAAATTATTATTACCCGTCTAAACTATCTCCGATTTAAAACGGTCCTGTTCCAGATGAGAGAATTTTGCCCATTTTCTGTACAGCGATCCTCCATCTAAATTCTGCATAATCTTTTTTTTATGAGTTCTAATTTTTTTTACTGTGAGGGTTATTCCTCCCTTGGATTCTTGGATAGATAGATTGAGAAATATTGAGTTTCAATAGATAGAGATATATAGAGGTAACGCTGGACCTCTAGTGGGTCCATTATGCCCCTAGACCTAATGGTATAACTTTCCAAGCCACCCCAGATCCATCATGCTTCCCTTAGGAAACTCAGGATATATCCAAGACTCTTTACCTATGTAGATCCATCCTGCTTTTCTCAGAAAACTCATGATATATCTGAACTCTTTACTTTGCAGCTCCCCCAGACTTGAAAAGAAGTAGCTACTCAATAGCCTATTTCTTTTATTCATCAAAGCGGGGAATTCGCCAAACACGTGTTGGAACGATTCGATTCGACAGCTCCTGCAGAATTCATTCGCCGCTATACTCAGTCTTCTAGCAAGATTCCTTATGGTCCAGTGACCCATAACGACCCCTACCATATATAGATTCCTTAACTTTCAACACTACTAGGCTCATTGTTTACACATTGTCCTAAAGGATGTGCATTGTTAGAGATGCACTAAAATATATAGGAGAAAATTTAGCAGATATTTTCATATTTTAACAGGATCATTCTAAATTTCTGGTGTGAGAGTAGAGCTGTAGGCAACAACTTAACGTCTAAATTAAGACTATTGGTAATGACATTATAACACGCGGAGAAACAGACAGAGACCTTATATTGAAAATAAGGTTTTTTAGCACTCTTTTAGAAAAGTTTGTTTTTATACCCTAGATGCAATCATAGGGTCTACTAAGTTTGTCAGTCCGTTTGTAACGCATAGATTTAATGCTGGTAAAGCAAAATGAATTGGACGCCCAACGCATGATATTTAAAGTTATTTTGATTTTTGCATGACCGAATGACCGTCCGTCCGCCTGTCCGTACACCTGTCCGTCCTCACAATAACTCAAGAACGCGTTAACTTAGAGTCCAGAAATATTGCACACGGGCTTTTCTTAACAAAAAACAAGTAAATTTAAGTTCGAAATGGAATCAATCGGGTAACCTCTTTTTGGTGTTGCCATGCAAAAATACTGTTTTCAGTACATATTCGGAAACTGCCTAAGAACGCGCAGATGTGGACGACGTTTACATAAAAATTTCATATACAAGTTCAAAAATGGAGCAAATCGGGTGACGCTTTCTTAGTGTTGCCATAAAAACTTTAGTTTATTACAATACATTTGGACACTGCCTGAGAATGCGTCGACGTAGAGAGCTGGAAGTTCTTACACACAGCGTTTTTATACAAATAGTAAATGAAATTTCAAAAATGAACATAAACGGACAACCCCTTCTCGGTGTTGCCATACAAAACTTAGGATTTTCACTTTATTATACCCTAGATGAAATCTATAGGGTATACTAAATTTGTCATTCCTTTTGTAACACACAGAAATAATGATAGTAGAGCAAAATGATTTTTGTATGTAACTCGAGAGCCCGTTCACATCAAAATCTGAAATTTTGTACACGGACTTGACAAATCAGTCAACTCCTTCGTGGGGTTGCCATACAAAAATTTCGTTTTCCACTATATATTTGGACACTGCCAGAGAACGCGTCAACATAAAGACCTGGAATTTGGTACATAGTGTATTTATAGTAATAACAAATTAAATTTCAAAAAGGACTAAATCGGGCAACCCCTTATTGGTGTTGCCATATAACAAATTAGGTTTTTACATATACTGTGAAAACGATCAGTCCTAGCCATTTTTAATGTACTAAAAACTTTTTCAGAATACAAAACCCTATAAAATTAGTTATAATCATTTTTACTGTCCGATAAACCGTTCTAGAAATATATGCGAAAAACCACTTAAAAAATGCATAGATCGGTGATTATACGAAATTTTATACGGGCATTTATCTATGATATCAGAAGAATTGGTCGTACACTAATTCTAGCTTTTTTACTTCTTTAACTTTTATTTTCATCTAAGGTATAATATTATTGGTCTTTTAGACCAGTTATAATCTTTTCTCTTGTATTTTCACAAAATTGTTCGTGTGTAATATTTTGGAGGTGCGGAAAATCTTTAAAGGTATTTATTGTAATTTTTTACATTACTCTAGCACTAGGTAAACAGATGGGTAAAAAAAAACGTATCTCATTTGCGTCCACCCAAGTGTTAAGACACACTATAGACCCTATAGCGATTTTTAATTTTTTCCTATGTCAATTCCCAAATGTGGCTCCTCGTGTATCAGAGCGGATTATAGACAATTGTTTAACTTTAAATTAGATTAGGATTAAGCGTGGCGAGCGGCTTTTGTAATGCCTGCAACCATTCATTGGCTTATTGGGCACATTTTCTAACTCAGCTCTTCTCTTGAGTTCTTCTGCAAGCAGTTTTGTATAATCTCTGCTGAATCTTATCCCATTTATTTTACCTAAATAATCTAAATTTTATTGCCTCAAATTCATCGAAATCATAGCCCGATCACCTTGATCATATTAATTCGTTCTATATAGAACTGAGTCGGTATATAACCCTCCAAGTATACGCATAAAAAGTTAAAAACCGGATTTTCAAATTTGATATAATTTTTTTTCTTCTTTTTATTAAGAACAAAGGAAAGTCTCCTACGGCGAAGTATATACCGTAACCACGATAGCACAATTTTGGGGCAGTCAAAAATAATTTCTTTAAGTTATTACAAAGGCCAGAGGTGAGAGACAATTGTAATGAGTACAATGCTTGGCAAAGTAAGTATTTCCATTATTCAAATCATAGTAATGGAGAACTGTATTTAGCTTGGTTTTATCTTTCGGACGGGTATTCTACACTAAACTTTTCTTAAGTGTGTTCACATTGCCATACAAAATAGTTTTAGAGATAAGACTCCATTGTTTCGTGAGCTAATTTTGTATATTTGGATTTAAATTATTATAAGATTTTTGGATTTCTGTGTATACATTAGATATACATACATACAAAGATACTTACATTATTAATTAAGAAAAAAAACTCGATAAAACTGCAAACAAAAAACTTGTAAACCATTCTTTTTTTGAGCTTAAGGTAATCCAGGAAACTTAATCCTCTTTTCCTTGTATAGTATACCTATATAATAGTCGTCTGCTTCCTTTAATCAATGCGACACTAATTGGCTATATATTCTCACGCATCACTTGTAAACTATATCAAATTTCGTAATTTCCGCTATACCTTTCGAAAAACATAAAAGCAAAACAAAAAACAACAAAATCGCACCACACTCAGGCTGTTTCGTATACTTCTTTCTTATTAGTATAAGCACTAAGAGCACTCTTGAACTTGATCTTGTATAAGGAGAAAAGCACTCGGACAAAAACCAGCACCTCACTTGGTTGACAAAATTATGTAGACACACTTGGTTTAATCTAGGTTAGAGCATAGCACTTAAAACGCACCAACCAACATAGTCGTCGTCGCGACAGGTAAACGCTCGGAAAACTGAATGACACTGAACACGTTGCGTTTCGTTAAACAACCGTGAACTGTTATTTTTCTTATACGTAGGTAGGTAGTATACAAAAACACATAGAATTAAACTATCCCTGAGGTGGCTAAATAGTGGATTCGAGATCCGATATCGTCTAAACAAAGCTTTCCTATAATACTAACTATGCTAAGCTATCCACAATGTATCTAACGTCTACCTAACCAAAAGGATGACACTCCGACTCTTCTCAGAGCAAACAACAATGTTATGCCTTTTCACGTTAACGACTAACATCTTTTGCGTGGATTTCTTACTGACTTTCAAACTGATATTCTACCGTCTCGGTTTGGTGGTATAGGTTTTCATCGGACAGGTAAGCAATGGTGCATGAAAAATTCCACAAGAAAAAGAGACTCCGCAACTACATAGAACCTCGACACACAAGGTGTGCAAGTTATATGTTAAGTCGCCGTATAGAAACTCGAAGAATGAGTTTCTTACAATTTTATAATATGGGGTTACTCTACTACTACTCGCTCACTACTCGCCCCAGCTATCACTATCGCTCGCGTGAAGTATATTATTGTAACTCACCTGGTCACAATACAAACTAAGAAGGTGTGTGTGTGTATATATGAATGTGGAACTGTAGATTTGATACCTGTTGGCGGGAATTTAATCCAAGTAGTGGTGATTGCTGACATTGTTACTATCTGTTACTGTCTGTTGATTACGTAGAAAATAAGAAAAAAAAAAAACACAATTTCTGATTAGATGGGCAAATTTTCAATGGCGTAGATAAAAAAAAATTCTTCATCATTCAATATTGGACAATTGAAATTTATTAATTATTTTTTTCTTTATCTTCATAGGGCTGTGATTTATTTATTTATTTATTTAGAACTTCATCAAAGATCTGATTATTAAGTTTACAAAAAAAAAAAATATACTTATGTAAACTATGATTATGACCAAAAGTGTACAAACAATAATAATAAAATGAAAAGAAACTTTAACTAAGCCGATCTCTTAATTGACTTTTTGAAAGATGAAAATCAATGCAATCAAACTGGTTGTTAAAGAGATGAGACATGGATGAAATCGGCTCGTTAAAACCATAGTTCGTACTATGATGAAGAACGATGAAGAAGTCCTGGTTCCTCAAGGAGCGCGCAGGAATAGATATATTAAAAGTATTTAAAAGCTCAGGAGAATTTGTCGCTCCCTGTGTACACTGAAACGCAAAAACAACTCTGGAAGCTTTTTGCCTATTTTTAAGAGAATCCAATGGAAAGAGTTTAAGCCTATCAACATATGGAGGTAGAATAATAGGGTTATGGTAATGAAGTCCACACAGAGCAATACGATTTATGTATACAGCATAAAAGGGAGTACAGACCGGACTGGCATACTCCAAAATAGGTCTAACGAATGTGCAGTATAGGACCTTCGTTATAAATGGATCATTAAACTCCTTTGACCATCTCTTTACAAACCCCAGAGTAGCATTAGACCTGGCAACGATTGTATTAATATGATCCTCGAAGGAGAGACGTGTATTAAGGAAGACATCCAAGTTCTTGGTTTTGTCAAATCTAGATAATAAGCATCCATCTAAAGTATAACTGAAGTTTACAAGAAAAGGACATAGCAGTACATTTGCTGATGTTGAGAGGAAGACAGTTAATAGCACACCATTTATGAAAGGTGTCTAAGTCCAAATTTAGAATTCCACACTCGTTTTCATTAGAAATAATACAGAAGATTTTGCCATCGTCAGCATAGCAAAGTATTCTTGAATTAGTCAAAATCATAGATACGTCATTAATGAAAATAATAAAAAGGAGTGGTCCGAGATGGCTGCCTTGAGGAACCCCAGAAGTATTATCTATTACGTCAGAAAGAGCTTCGCGAAATATAGCTCGCTGCGTACGATCCGATAAATAAGAACGGAGCCAATTGACAAAGACAGAAGGAAAATCAAGAAGAGTCAGATTTTATGATTGATTCGGTCAAAAGCTTTACTAAAATCCGTGAAAATGCAATCAACTTGCTTTCCGCTTTCAATTGCAGAAATGCAGAAATTAGTAAACTCTAACAAATTAGACGTAGTAGATTTACCCTTCATAAAGCCATGCTGAAAAGAGCGCAGGAAAGGCTTACAGTGGAACGACAAAACATCGCAAATTATGGCTTCAAATATCTTACCAATACAACATAACTTAGCGACGGGTCTGTAGTTAGAAATGTAGCACTTATTACCCTTCTTGTGAAAAGGAATAATCATAGAAAGCTTACACTGTTTAGAAAAAACACCACAGGTTAAAGATAAATAAAATAAATAAAATAAATAATAATAAATAAATAATAAATAAACAAAACAGAAACGATGGACGTAGAACAATGTTTTATTAGAGTGGAAGGAACGCTATCCGGACCAATAGAAATACTATCAGCAATGCTTGAAATGTACTTGAAGACAGACGCTTCATCGAACAACAGGTCTTTAGGTTGAAGAGAAGTCGTCGGAAGCTTCGTCAAATGGATAAAATCGTTATAACTAATATCGCAGATGGCAGTTTTAAAGAAGTCATCAAAAAGATTGGAAGTCTCCAAGGGATCAACACTATCTATATTTCCAAGATGCAACGATGAAGGATATCCATCACAGTTGCGCTTAGAGTTCACAAACTTCCAAAATTGCTTAGGTTCCGTACACAAGGCCGACCTCATTCTATGTATATAATCATTATAAGAATCAGTCAGGTACGATATGTACTGAGTACGCAAATTAGAATAAGTTACGTAATCAGCATCGCTCCTTGAGGCACAGAACCTCCTCCAAGCTTTATTCTTCAAATTTTTAAGATGCTTCAAAGAGCCATTGATCCATGGTTGACAATGCGAAGTACGATTCGAACTAACAAGTGGAAATAGGATGTTATAAAACGAGCTCCCAGCTTTGTCAATGTCACGTACACCCAGAACACTGGTCCAGTCGCAAGCGGATAGCCATTCATTCATTTTATTAAAATCAGCTTTTTTAAAGTTATAACAATACTCGTAGTTACTAGAAGCATTAGATGATGAAGTTACAGGATCAAAAAACAAAACTATATGTAGTGCCGGATGATGACTTGTTTCAGGAACCATAGGAGTTAAACAACGCTTAACGAGAGTACCATTGGGATCGGACGAAAATACCAGGTCAAGAGTATTTCCAGAGTCATTAGTCACACCGCTAGACTGCATTAGGCCTGAAGAAATAATGTTGTCAATAAAAGATATGGCATGTTGAGGAGTCGCTATATTTATAATTTAATGAAATATTTTATCTTAAACCTGTAGATCAAAAATGACCAAATTTAATGGGGACTCACTAGTTTTAATCTCTAGGTGTACTAGATGAACCGGGTTTTTACCTTTGCAGGACCCACAAAACCAAGTATGAGTCTAAGAATACTTGTACTAATAATTTTGTTTTATTGGTTACTTATCACAAAAATTCTTCATCTTCTTGTAGGAAATTTTAAATTTCCCTAGACTTGTAGATTCAATGTACAAGTCTAAAATATGTATTTTTTGTGCGAATCGGTATGTATTTTAAACTTGGTTGAATGCAGCAAAGCCGGGTAGCCGCATGTAATGTCATAACAAAATAATGTCGAAAATTTGTCACAAAAATGATGAAATTATTGGGAAAACGAAGTGTCACACGATAGTTTGATACTTATATTGTGCTTCTATACATACTATTTTTTATGTAGCAAAATTTCGTTGTAGGACTAATATTTTGCTAGAATAACGTGCGATTAATTGTGTGGAAAATTAGTCGGGGGGAATGGTATTGAAAACGCCTGCCGTCCGTCATGCTATTAACTGACTATTGAAAATAAGAATTCAAAAGAAAATAAATTTCTCTTGCAAAAATATATTTAAATTGATATTATTAATTCCTCTCATAATTCCAGTTTCAATAGTTCTCAGATATGGTAAAAGTAGATATCTGCAATACAGATATTTCTGAGTGCTAGCCGAGATAAACTTAGCAGAAATAAGTAAAAGAATTTCAAAAACTGGTGTATTTTTTACAACTTCAGTTTTCAATACCTATGTACGAGTAATTACAGTTTAACAAAATTACGACATTGAAATGTCAAAAAGATAAGTGGATCAATTGTCACAAAAGTTATTAACATTACTGTGACAATCTCAAATATTGTTTACGTAACATATTATGTGACAATTGGTGTCAACCCTGACCACAGCTTCAAATCATATTTGCACCAAATAATTTTATGGAACAATGACAAAAATTTGTCATTGTTTTGTCATTTATATGTGATATCTGGCTACCAAAGTGCATGAAAATGGGTCTTCCGGCGGCAAAAACGTCCCGAGAAAGTTTTCTGAATTGGGAAAAAACATCTCGCGATAGTACTCGGCGAGACCTTTAATATGATATGCAACACGCCGTATTGGAATCACCGCCCCCCCCCACCGCCCGCCAGGGGTTCCTGTCGCCAGCTTTAAAGTATCCAGAGAAATATTTGCTTCTACGAATTGTAGCTGGTAATGAGCTGGGCTAAACAGTGAAATCCGTTTTCCGATCGATCGTAGCTCTAACGAGTTAGAGCCGATCTTAGGTACGAACCACTTAATACCTCAGTCTGAATAAAAAAGCGGGAAATACTAAAAATGTGAGCATGAGGATGGCTACTTAAGGCTCTGAGTAAGGGAGACCGGGGACAAAAGTGGAATTTTTACATTTGGCTCACCTGTCAACTACCTAATAAAGATGCAATTAAATAAATTATATATTCAAAAAGTTGGCTCAATTACAGTTTTCAGTTTTCCAAATGAAGCTGTTAAAGAACTATAAGAGTTTTTCGGAGACATGTTGTTTGTTACTTTCGTTCTGGGGGCCTAGGACGAAAGTAATATGCAGTGGGGTGTACCACTTTTACTTTTAAGGAAATTAAGTGAAAAATAATTTTAATAACAAGAAGAATCAACTTTTAGTATAAATAAAAAATAATTAAACTACCAAAACTTAATTCAAAGTTAAAGAAACCAAATATAAATCAAATATAATATCAGCTTTGTAAATTTTTCATTGTTTTAAGAACTAAATTTCAAATTTATATTATAAATAAATTACTTAATTATAAGAACTTACTAGCTTTACTTTTATTCTTAACACCCAGAGGTGTGGTGTTACCTTTTTCCCCGGTAATGGTTTTTAAAATTTTCAAATGAATATATCATTAACTAAAAACCACGCAGGAATTATGGAAATAAAAGATAGAGAGCTACAAAACCATTATTTACGAATGCACAGGCAAATAATCACCCCAATAGGTAACATAAACTATTAGTTCGAGAAAATTAATAAAATCAGGGGAAATAATTCGTGTAGTTTTGTAAATTGGTACAGTTAAACCTTGTGGTATCCAGATGAACATACTAAAAGTCCTCAAGGGTGGGTTGAGGGAAAGGGGGGTGGTGAGGGTGTAGGGCGGGTTTAATGTACCTTTTTTCATGCATTATGTTTATTTCTGACAAAAGTTTATACATAAAATTTCCTACAAATTTGGTCATATTTATTTTTTCTTTACGAGCAATACTTGAGGAGCTACAGGGTGTGTAAGTTTTAACAGAGAGATAAAAAATAGATGATTTAAGAAAACTGCGTTGTTTTTTCGTCATTGTTCAACATCACTTACATTTTTAGTTTAGTGCCATCAAGATCAATGACGAGACTGTAGCCGTCGATCCATTACTTTTGTTCCAAAGGATTTCGATTGCCAAGAAGGACGATAAACATTTGGTATCTCTTTTGTAGTATGAATTAGCACCCTATCCTTGTCTGTATTTAATGAAAGCAGTATGAGGAATACTAAAAAAGCAGCTTTGTATGACATTCTTCCCACAACCGACACTACTATCGGTTATAAAACTAGTGTCATGATCATCGATGGCGGGTTTCTTCTGCACCGAACCAAGTGGCAATTTGGCTTCTACTTATTCCGATATATGTGACCAGTAGTACATACAAAATCAATGCGGACCCAATTGTATTGTCGCGTTTGATGGCTACGATGACACAAAAAAAACAGTACAAAAGCATCAGAATAAAGAAGAAGACAAGCAATGAAAATGTCTGTTGACATAAATTTTAATCTTGTTATGAAGGATTTCCTATCAAATGCGAAAAACTACTGACAGAAAAAATGCAGTATGAAGGAATCGAAACACGAGTGGCTCCTAGTGATGCTGACTGTACAATTATAAGAAGTGCCATTTAGAAAGCTCCAAACCATCCCGTGGTTGCTGTTGTTGGGGAAGATGTGGATTTAGTAGTTCTTCTAATGGCTCTCTCTCCCCCGTACTAAAGGGTCAGCAAAATATCACGTATTACGAGTATTCCAACAAGTACAAGAGTCGCTGGGTAACGAAATACGTCCTGAAATGTAGGGTTTGAAGCGAGGAGCTAATGGAACCCTCGAGCCAATTATCACCACTGATTCTCCAGCTCCTAACACCGTGCTGACTTCAATTTTTGTCACTGCAAAAGTGGTTGCACTGGAAAATGCGGATGTCGGAAAGCCGGTATTTCATGCAGTCTAGTATGCTTCGGCTGCTTGGGTTCATGTACAAACGGTGTACCTGTAGATGTCATAGAAGAAGAAGACGAAGATGTCGATATAGAAGACGACGAATAACATAATAAAGACGAGCTGATTTGCTTTTTCTATTTTTAAATAAAATTTTAAAACCTATTTCGTTTTTATTTCTTAAATCGTCTATTTTTTATCTCTCTGTTAAAACTTACACACCCTGTAGTTCCTAAAGTATTGCTCATAGAGAAAAATAAATATTACCAAATTTGTAGGAAATTTTATGTAGAACTTTTGTCAGAAATAAACATAATACGTACAGATATTCGAGATATGAGAAAAAACCTGAGAAAAGGTACATTAAAGCCCCCTACACCCTCAGCACACCACCCACCCTTCAGGACTTTTAGTATGTTCATCTGGATACCACAAAATTTAACTGTACCAATTTACAAAACTACACGAATTATTTCCCTTGATTGCCCATATTCGGCTTAATTTCATCGTACTATATGGATTTCTAGAAAAATAAGAAAAATACAAAATTAGAAAAAAATTACATGAGTGGCACAAATATACAAATTCAGCTAAACTAATCAATGTTAGAAAGTACCGGTGTACGCATCTGAACTCCAGAGCAACACTTCTCAATATGTTCGAATACGCGTTAAAAAAGAGAAAGTTACTTTCATTACGCTGTTACTTTTGTCCCACGGTCTCCCCTATAGGAGTGGGGGAACTTAAATTTCTTCTTAGGACCTAAGGAATTCGATTCTGATACTAGATTTTCCAAAATATATAGATCAAACATATCACTACAGCTCAGCTACCTACCTTCTGAAAGTCATACAGCCTTATACAAAAAATCACTGTTATTCCACCTTTTTTTAATTTTTCAGATATATCCTATACTTTTACTTACAATATTCACCACTGTGCTTAAACTATATATTAGATTACGCTGAAACTTGGCACAGACGGATCTTTGCTACAAAATCAAAATAATATTTAGATATCAATGTAACCGTTAAAAACATATTTTATATAGGATTAAAATAAGTTCGTGGCAAAATTTTTGCAATTTTCATAGACTTTTAGTAAAAAACAAATACACTGCCCTAGATGTGCACGTGATCTTAAAAACTATCTTGATTTGTGCTAATTATATGGTAAAAATTTCAACATCATAGGTACTACCACTGCAACAAATTAATGTAAAATTGACGTCATTCATGAAAGAGTCGATAGAATTAAAAAATCAGAATCGTGAAAGTATTGCTTACTCGTCAGGTGAATATGCGTTGATGCATCATTTTTACAGTGCTGCACAAAGCAATGTCCGGGAAGCTGCTGAACTTTACCGCGAGCTTATATTGAGGAACAAGGAAGATCACAGAGTTTTTTAGATCATCGCTGTTTTTATTTAGCCGCACAACTCTTACATGGAAGGCGTAATATGTGTTACAAGATTCTGGTCGGAGGATTGCATATTATGAGAGATAAGAAGAAATTAGATCAAAATAACAAAAAAAAAATCCATCATTGAGTTTAAGAGAACTTTAAAGACGCGCTGGCGTCTCACGATCAGTTATTCAGCGATGGTTGCGTAGCGAAATAATGAATCCATTGAAAGCTTTTCTAGCTCAAGATTACGCAATTAGGGTAGAATTGTGCAGTAAGATATTACGGAGAGATCGAAAAGATCAAATTTCTTTGGACCGATGAATACAAATTCACACAATTTGGAGTGTTTCATATACATACATAGCACTGGTGTACAAGCCGTGCCGAATATCAGCGCATGTTATGGTCGTAGCATATTGCATGTAGCAATATGCTACATGACAGCTAGCAGCAGCACTCTACCCGCAAGTTACGTCCTATATGGATGGCGTGACTTGACTACTCGAACACACTAGAATCGACGAGAAGAGCGTTTCCACATACTTTTTAGTTTTGACGAAAGAAGAAGAAGAGTTTTTTTTTCTTCCGGCATGGTTGACGGAGTGAACATTTCGATTTTTCGAGACAACAGTTTTTGTCAATTTTCAAGAAAGTTTTAAAAAAAAAGAAAAAAACCTAAAGAGTGGAACTGCTGAAATTTATTCCTTTCTTCCGCATAAAAAGAAAAAAAAGTTATTATTCTGGAAAAGTGGACCGATCTGAATCTCAGTGGTGAGAGATAAAGAGGAGTTCTGCCGAAATGACGACATCCCCACATGGGAATTTGTCGCCTCGTTGGATAATTCGAAACCAGGTGCTGTAAATAAAAATATTTCTAATATAGCGAGATTCAAGGTCCTAAAACCGTTTAACCGGGAACATTCCCGCCCCTTGTGCTGATTGAAAACGTGATTGCCGGTGGGAAAGTAACGTCCACGTTGCACATATTTAATTGAAAGCTCAAAATTCTTCATCGACGGGAATATAATTGTCATGCTGGAAAGCAGTAAGCGAGAACTTACAACGTATTGCAGTAAAATCGAAATACAAAAAATAACCCCATTACGATATATCATCATTTCCATGCACTAAACGCATAATTCGTTGGAATAAACCACAGTACACCAAGAGGTTATCAACGGTAGATATAGATCCTAGCCAGGGTCATTGTACTATGCCACAAGAATCTATTTGGATTTAATAGCGACAATCTAATCGTAAATCAGACTCAGATGAAGGATGAAGTTCAACACATATCAAAACAAGCAATTCGTATAAAAGTTCGACTAGTAGCCGTCCCCTAATTTAATAGTATGATTATATCATCGTTCAGGCTTAACGATATTATTTCTCCTATTATATCATCAGATATTAGTAGTTTATAGTGTATCATTATAGGTCTGTATGTTTACTTTCAAGTAAAAAAGCCTGTGTAAAAATCAAGTAAAAACTTTCTTGCGGTAGAGGGAATAATACTAGATGAGAATGAAAAAAGTTAACAGACAACTTATGAGTAAAGCCTGGGTAAATCGAATTAAATTTGTCAACTATCAAAAATCAAGATTAATTTTTTTTTTTAATTTGTAACTTTTTTAATAAAATCGGACTTAATTTATTTTATTTATTTATTTATTTTACGACTTATTTCATTTTATGTACTTATTTTATTTTTTAAAAAATCGCCCTGACAACTGAAAGAATTATTTCAAATGACAATTGGAAGAAAAGAATGGATTTACTCATCTAATTTACCCTGTGTAAAAATGTTAACTTTTGTTGAGGAGGGGAAATGCATTCAACTGTCAAATTTTTCTAGTCCGAGAAGTTAACATACACATTATGGGTAAAAAGCTTTCGAGTCTGTGTAAAAACTTTGAAGCCTGGGTAAAAACTTTCGAGTAAACATACAGACCTTATATTAACTTTTTACTGGTGTGTCAGTTTCGAACGTCGTTTGCAGTATTTTTGTCTGATTGAATTCAAATTTTATTACCGAATATGCCAGGTACTCGTCAGCGTCACACGAAACTTCGGAGATGCAGTGGTAAGTACGTTTATTCTTTTTGTTGATAAAGTTATTGGCAGACGACTTCCGTAACATATTTTCATTCATTTGTTTTTTTCATATATTGTCTCCTAGCTATAGCATACATCAATTTATACGTTTGAATTTTGCTAGAATATATATATATATATATGATTTGCGTGGCTGAATTTTAGCTATAATACATATATGTATACATAATTTCCTATATTAGAATTTTAGCTATAGCATACATCAATTTATAATTTCTAAATTTGAATTTTAGCTAGAGTATACCTATCTGTACACATATGTTATATATTATATTATACCAAGGACACCTAGTTCCTATATATGAATTGTAGACATAACATGAGGTATTTAGAGTTCCTACGTGCAAATAATATCTAGATGATACAACGTAAGCATTATGTCGGTCTCTGTATTAGCTGAGGTAGGCGCTGTACCAAGTGTAATAAAGGAGTCCGAGGCTCAAGTTCATTAAAATAAGAAGGTTATAACGTAATGGATTCATAATTTTTGCATTTCCTCCTTTCATATCCCGGAGCCCCCTCTCATGAGATTATGGTCGTCTAGGTTCGCCTAGTCCGCTCTTAGCTCTCTTCACAGGTCAACTAAGGGACTTTGGACGATTGTGCCACCCAAAGTCAATGGGAGGATGGGGCTTGGCCAAGAAGGCATGTCATCTGCGCCTTCATGGAAATGCAGGTAAGTGACGTAAAGGTCCCTTCAGGACTGAGTGAGTGCAAGGCTTTCGTAGGTAGGCACGAACATCTTTTTTTGATTATGGTTTATGACAAGCGGCAGGTTATTTCGGGAACTCCCCCATACTCTCCGCCACCCTTAGCCGAGGTGCTTGCGTGCCGCCCTGTACTAACGCTGTCATCGAGTGATCTGTCAGCTCATGCTGGCAGTTTGGACTTCACGTCCTGACTCACTCAACATACTTCCATAACACGCAATCTAGTGAATCTATAGTGAAGGTAGGAAATTCTATCTAAAAAATCATAAATTATAGAATAAGTTCTAAACCATGAACTTTTGTATAAATCTATATGAGACTCAGAGGATAGATAGTGATGACCCCTATCACTAGTTTTTCTTTGGACCACTGGAAACGGGACACCCTGCGTAGGAAGTGTTAGGGCCATCCTACACCAAAGCCCATACTGCACGCGCATTTTTGATGATGAAAGACAGTTGGAAGGAGGAAAATTTTCCTAGAATACACCGTACACGACACTCGCAACACAAAAATTCGGAAGAATTTTTACTTTTCATTGTAAACGCGTTCAACTTAACCTCGAATTTAGAACAATCCAGAAAAATGTAAAAGTTACATGAGAGATTATTTTATTGCCGATTTGGTGTCAGTAATTTTATTTTTTTATTTCTGAAAGCAAAAATTGAATGTAATGAAAAGTTGAAATTGAAGTTGACACATCTCAAATGTCAAAGCTTTCCATCTGACAGCATATTTTTTCTTAGAATATATAGCAAACAGGAATGGTTGAATCGTGTAAAATTCGTGTACATGAGCGTAATTTGTCAAGAGCAGGAGATTATACATAGGAGTAAGTGAGATGCTGGAAGGAAGATTTGTCAAAGCTGAGTGCAGGATTGTCAAATGTGATTTTGTTTTGTGAACAGGTTTATGCAATCTAAAATTCTTTTGCGAAATTCCACAAAAGTACGGAATCAGTTTTTTTTTTTTCAAAACTAGGTACTACTTATTTAATTTTTGAAGTTTATTTTGTGTCAAGTTTTATAGTGACACTAGTGCCTGTTAAAACCTTCATAACAATTAAAAAAACAGAAGAAATGAAGTGTTCGGTAGGTGCTTGCAAATATAAATTGGATTATAAACTAGGGAAATCCTGTTTGAGGCAACTGCACTATCTAAATTATCTTTTTTGTTAATAGAAGCAAAGATTTATATAAATTAATTATGTGAATTGTTTCAAAATAAAGCAGAAAAAGATCATTTTTTACCACAGATGCTCCGCTCAAAACCTTTGTTTACTTTTTGCAAATTGACAAGTTGCTTAGAATAGGGATGGCGTGTAAATACATGTAAAAATGGACTACCAACACAACACAACCAGAAATTCATTATGCAAAATTTGGCTTATCACCATTCCTGTTTACTATATATTCTAAGTATTTTTTTCCAACTCGCCGTATAGGTACTAACCTAGTGTCGAAAATTCCAATCTACTATGTCTTTATAATTGCATGTCAGGCTGCCAAACAATATTTCTATTGTGAGAAGGGGTCAGTCGGCGATATTTTGAAAGTCGACAAACTATTTTGGAATAAATCATAAAAGCAATATCCATCAACTTTCTATCAATCGTTGTTCGCTTTAATCAGAAAACATTTTTAATAAAAATACGACACGCCACCACTGACTCTGTAAATTAAGACCCCCGCTTGAACGTGGAAAATGCTGCAAGTGTATATGAAAACATATGAAAATAAACCCTATCAAAGCCATGCGGGTCTGTGCTATGAATTCTCACGAATGATAGTGTAACACAATTTTTTTTTTTATTTAACAAGAAACTGGGTCCCACTGTTAGACCTAGGAATATAATTCGCTCCCACAATATTGATAGAGAGATATACCTACTCAAATCAGATGCTGGACCGGTCATTTAACAGAGAGACAAGTGGTCACTGGTCGATTTATTCATTACATTCCCACATACACACATACACACCTATATGATGATGGTTACCTGTTTTTTTTTACCTGAAACAATTCTGGAGACCATCGCCACTATACTTCGTGACTAATTGACGTGAAGAAGGCTGGTTACTTGCATGCTTGGTTGACTGCTTCGCACGGAATAGTGCAGTTCTATTTCGGACTCTTCGTCGGACTTGCTTAACGGCTGCTTTTCAATTAAAGACACTGAAAACTGGAGTCTTTCGTTTTTTATTTATAAAGTTACACGTAAAAAAAAAGGGGTTATGGCTACCCGCTGCATTTCTAAAGACTATTAAAATTGTTGTTATCGGTTTTTATGAGCGAAAATCCAGGGGGACTGATGGTGTACTCAATTCCTTTGTTTTCTTAAATAAAATTCTATTGAAATCGACGGCTCTTGCATGTAAAATTTGTTGAGACGATCGAGTAACTTTCATTTTCCATTCATTTCTTTTGATTGATGGAAGAGAGTTTTTCAATTTTCTATATGCAGGGAAACAAATTGGGTGCTCTTTTAGTTACATTTCATAGAAAACTAGATTACATGATTTCAGTATGATTCTCTAGATTCATACAGCTGTGCTCGTACCAATTCTTGGTTGACAAATCCAAGTTAGAATATTACAGCCAAACCAAGTTATAGTATATGCGTTACAGGAGGTCTAAGAAATACATGAAAGCGTTCGACTTGGGTACTATATTCTTTAAGCTGGTAAGCCATTGCGAGTCCTATTTTGCATTCACTCCGTCAAATTTTGATAGTTAACACTACGCTAGACTACGACTATCGTTCACTCTGCATTTTAAATGATCAAATAATCGACAATGAACGCGGTTATTGTTGCGACAGGCTCATAAGGATCGTCATTGGGTTTCAGGACAAATGTAGGTACATAAAGAGCAACAAATCGAATGACGAACTGGGCAGGCAGAATTTAGCGGTACGTCAACCGAACGAGTTCACGTATCGCTTAGCGTTATTATGAGATTTCCATTAAGTAATCTAGAAATGGTATGACCTAGCTATATCAAAAACAAAAGAGAAACACACACACACACATAACAATGTTCTAAATGCAGTTGGGGTCAGTATTGGAAATTGACTAGATTTCATTGACACATTGAAGTTGTTTCGGATATACTTACAAAGAGATGCAGGTAACAACTAACTTGAACTCCAGCAAGGTAGTCTGAGCTCAGCACTTAGTAGAGCAGCGCTATCTTATTCCGGGACGTAATTTTCGTCTTGTTATAGGTAGCAGTTAGTGACATCACAGAATTGGATGAAGATAAAGCTGTCCCAATTCAAGGACAGAGATCACGCCAATTAGTATAATAACAAAGTGCTTCTTCAGATGACAATGGCCAATTATCAAACCAGGTAAGAATCTAACATCCTTTCTAGTGTATCTTAGAAATTCCATAGTCTTTTCCATCCACGAATTGAAATGAAATGTTTTGCTTGAGCATGCCCAGCAATGCTCTTCTAGTTTCCACTGTGGTCCTATTTGCTGTAGATACACAGCGGTACCTTACACATCAGACCGATCATGAACATCTACTAAGGATCTACTAAATCTTCAAGTTAGTCCGTTAGCATTCCCACATTAGCTTTGATTAAGCGCCAAGAAATGCAACTATTAGCTGACAGTCAGAGGAGGTAAAAATGCTTTTGTTGTTAAAAGTTCTCTTTAGATTCTGGTAGATAGGTTAGAATGAGATTGCAGTATACCTCCAAATTCTCAGCAATATTCCGAATCTAAGGCTATCGTCGCAGTTTTTGACCAGTTCATGAAACAGAATAGTCCTTTTCTGTGGATAGACAGCATTTGATGGAACGATGAGGGTCTTGCTGGGACATACCAGTACTAGTTCAGCAATTTCATTGAGATCCTCTCCAATTATATTATGACCTTTTCCAATGTGCTTCCCTGTAAGACTTATTTTATTCATTCTGTACACAGCACCCTCTACCTTCGATTGGAGAGATGTGAGGTTTAGGAATATAGCGCCGATGTCCTCATGACACCAGTGATACTTAGATAGACCTACCGAATGGCATACGAAGTTTGTCTGAAAAGTTTTCGACCTCAACATGAAGATGGCAGCACTCCAAAACAAAAGTTAGGAAATGTATTTGCGCATGCTTTGAAAGGTACTCACCAAAATTTCAGCCACTTCAGCAGTGTTGTTTGACAATCATTTGAGTGAGTCAGTGTGAGTATTTTTTTTTTTTTTTTGAAAATGGAAAAAGCCGAGTATCGAGCTATTATTAAATATTTGTTTTTGAAAGGCAATACGTCTACGCAAATGATAGACGAGTTGGACGCTGTAAACGGGGACTCTGCACTATAGTTTACCACCGTGAAGTTTTGGTCAGCTGAATTTAAACGTGGCCGCACCAACGTTCGGGACGTCCAAAAACTGAAACCACTGACGATAATATCGCTCAAGTTCACCAACTGGTTCTAGCCAACTGTCGAATTCAAGACAGCAGAGGCTGTGAACATGTCCAAAGAACGTGTTTGTCATATATTGCATCAAGATTTCGGCATGAGAAAGCTGTCCGGGTGTTGGATGCCGCGTTTGCTCACTTTGGACAAAAAACGTCGTCTCATACCTCAGCGGTTGCCATGGCGAAAATCAAGGAATTATAGTTTGAGCTGCTTTACCATTCTCATTACTCACCAGATCTAGATCAAACGACTTTTTGTTGTTCCCTAATCTAAAAGTTGTGCTCGGAGAACAGGGGTTTTATGTCGAATGTGGAAACCATCACCTTCGTAAACTACTTTCTTGCATAGAAAGACGCCGAATATTATTTGGACGGGATTCGACGAGCATTGCTGGAAGAAGTACAGAGAATTACAAGGAGACTACATAGAAAATTTAAATTTAATTTACAGAAAAAATGTCTTGTATCTTTGTTAGGTCGGAAACTTTTCAGACAACTCTCGCATAGTATGTGGCATACCTAATCGTCTAGTATTCTGCGGGATTTTGACTATAGATGCAAATTCAAATATAACTTTAGTCTAGATGTGTCTTCTAATTATTGTTACTGAAAACAGTTGTTACTACAAACCATTTGTCCTTTTGTATTTTTCTAACACACTAGAAAAATAGCTATGCCCAGACAGGGGCGCACCGAGAGGGGGGACGAACGGGACCGGTCCCCGTCCAGAATGTCAGTTTTCATGTCATATATTTACAAATTACGTATAAAATGTGGCCTGTATATTATTACAAAGTCCGATAAAATAAAATAAAACCTTTTAATCTACAATAGCAGTTCTTAAGTGCTCGGATGGGTGCAGGAAGCAACTTTATAGTCCTATTTTTCTGACTTGTTAGGACTTGGGACACATATGGTCCCCCCCCCCCCCCCCTCCCACAAAGCCAAATCCTGGGTGCGTTACTGTGCCCAGAGCTTGCTGAAGTGATCCAGAAGAGCTGTTTCCATCGTTTTCAGAGAAGGTGCGATACTAGACTTTTCAACATCTACATATATAATCAGTTCAACCTGTAATTTTTACAGTCCCCCAATTTGAAGGTATATAAATATAGATATACCCAAATGCAATGGAGGCTGTATAAGCAATTTGCATAGAAGTTGCATTTTCTAGGAGTGCAGCTTAGACCGACCCCATCATCGGTACCCGAAGATTTTAAGGTGGAGCTAGTTACGCGACAAATTATATTCACTGCTCACCACAATGATTTCTCTTCTGTCTAACTAAATTTTTTACGAACAATATGCAAAACACTACTGCATGCCAAATGATTCGTATAGGCGGGCTCCAAAAAATCCAATCAAAAATGAAATAACTGTTTTCAAATTGCTTTGGAATGTCTGATTTTAATCGGATCAAAAATTGCATAAGCTATCTTAAGCGCACTGATTAATTCCAGCAATTCTCTGTCATCGTCCGAATTTGGTTGTTGCTCAATAACCGCAACTGGAATTTGGTAAAAATAAAAAAAAAATAAATTAATTAAAACTCTCTACCGGCGGCATGCCCAGTAAATTTCTCAGCTACATATCGTCCGCAATTTTCAACTGCAGTCAAGTCTCCCAGCTGTTATGGAACCTACTTTTCCTGCCATCAATGCCTGCGCATTTTGATGTAACTCGATGGTGTGACATCGAAACCAGTTCCTATGTAAACTTTGTTGTTTCATGCAATCAGAGTTAACTTGGGGCTCTGGCTTACTTCCCGTTTTCTTCAAACCTCTAAATTGGCTAAATCATGGCTAGAGGTAATAATCATAAACGTCACCACATTAAATCCGCGTAAACCTCATTCACGACGGGGCCTATATTCTGTTGATTTTGACTCACGAAATTTTTGTTTCTTTAAGCGTAATATTCAAGTGCGGCATAATTTCCAGCTTAAGTGCATATTGCCGGCGCGGTGGCGGTGAAAGGTAATCTGCACACAGACAAGTTTCTTGCTGAGTCAACTCTAGCAACAGCAACAGCAGCAGCAGCATTTTAGACGCAGAGTCTTGCACCTTGGAGATAAATGGTGTTTGTGTTGTTGTTGTTGTGAAATTCACTTTTTGTTAGGCAATTTGATTTCCTCAAGGGTAATAAGAATATAACAACTACCAACAGTGCTACACTCTGTTTCTTTTACTTCTTGAAGTAGCCTAGCGAGCCTAAGAGAGTTCCAGTTGCGGACTATTAAAATATTGCGGCGCTTAAGTTGAATGCCGTAATCCAATTCGAATTGGAATATTGCAGACAGGCAAACAGATATTTTCACCTGGACTTTCTGACGCATGGCAGGCAGATATGAATTTATTGATGTTGCATAACGCAACGTTTCGAAGAACTTCCAGGTATTGTTTAAGACTTACCGGTGTGCTTGAAGGCAATAACTGGCCATTTTTGATGCCTCTTCTTCTTATGTATGCAAATTACACGCGTTCAGAGCAAATTTAGATGGAAAGTTTGCAATTAGTTTCACCTTTAGTGTGTTGATGGAATCGTTTGCTAGTGCGGCAAGCCTTCGGGCAAGTAGAACGATTATTACACAACACTTAAAGTTATTATACAGAAGAAGATCTTCAGTTTTGATAAAATATCTCTTTTTAAAAACTCATTCTTATTCATTTCATGTCTGATGTATCCGCAGTGATAATTTTTCATATAACAAGAACGAGTAGTGCCACCTTTCAGGTATAATGCGGATTCTAAGTGAATTTGACATAATTTTCTTTTATCATAGCCCTTCGTATATGTGTGTGAGGAAGTGTACTGTTTAATACAACCTGATTTTTATAAGTGATAAGATCAGCATCGAGTATAGAAATATCATAATATTATGGTTCCTGAAGTCTGTAATGTCTGATCATACTGACAGAGCTCACTCGATATCTACCTCGAGCTCTTCCCTATCAATCAGAAATTTGCAACATTTGAAATTTCGTTCACATATCATCCAGTCACCTCAAACGGGGTTTTACGCATTTCCTACAACCTTCAAAATTTCCTTTACGGATCATTATGGGGGTCCTGAAGTTGATCGTTCTTGAAATTAGTTTATAAGGTTAGAAGTGCTGAGGTCTCATATATACATAGGAATATGCATGATTCACTGTATCTCACTTTTTTCCAAAATTATCCCATCTTGACTACGAACTTCAATCTATGTATATAGAGAACAGAAATTTCCCCACGAAAAGGCTCTAGAAGTAGGCACACATGTGCTTCTGGGCCTTATTAATTCTCGGTAGATGCTCTCCTTTAACTGAGGACTAAGGACTAGGGACGCCAGAGCAAACGTTTTTTGGGAAGAGCCTTACGTGGAAATTGCTATACACCATAAAAACCATGTAACTAATTTCCAGGTGAAACTCAAAGCCATCCGTGAAGCGGGAAGGCATCTTCTTAACTCAGACAAAACCTGCAAACTTGTATTGGAATGTAAAATAACCCTGAACTCCCTGTCTTGGAACAACAGGGTACTGGTACTTTGGGTTGGGTGCCAGGTCACAGCGACATTAGCGGAAATGGAAAAGCGATAGAAAAAGATATCCTCCTCCACAATTTATTGGGATCGCACCAAAACACTTTGTGTCTAAGGCCGGGCGCCCACTGGAGTGGTGTGTGAGCAATGTGGCAGTGGCGTGGCGATTAAATGGTAAGTGAAAAAATTTGATCCCGTAAAAACAAATAGAATAGCGCACATTGAAATAGAGTGGCGATGGCGTGGCATTTGACAAGTGGCGTGGCACCACTTGATTGCCACTAGTCTCCGACAAGTTTAATTTTCGAGTGGTAAGTGGCAGTGGATGCCACTTCTCCTTAGTTATTACTGTTGATGTTGACTTACTTAATCGATACGCTGCTTGCCATTTTGATGCGCGCTTAATAATATTAATACCAATCCGCCACCATTCTACTGCCACACCACTTTGTTACCACATCGCACGCCAAAACCACGCCACTGCCGCATTGCTCACACACCACTCCAGTGGGCGCCCGGCCTAATATCTCAGCTTGGGCCGACTTTCAATACAGTCGCCTTTTACGATTTTACGCTCATAAAATGTTCCCGCTCTTTTGTAAAAAAAGGTTTTTCTCTGAAATATTAAGAGAATTGTCCCAAAGTTTTTCGCAGGAATTCTTATGTTTGTTGGTGTAATCCCATGATATTTGTACAGCAAGTTTTTCTGTTTACATTTGTTTTGCTCGAAAGAGATTAAGTGGGGAATCTCATGCTGGATTCGGGGAATTTTATTTTATAGAAATTTTACATCTCCTTTTAGTTCGTTGTGCAATGCGAAATTTATCTTTTTCTTGACAAATGGAGGTAGGGTTACCCAATATACATTATTATGAATAGTTTGAAAGGATATGAGTTACAATGATGTCTTATGGCTTATTATTATTGTACACTCTTTAAGGCCTAAGCACAATGAGGAACAGAGACTATTTTAGTTAATTATGCAGAATCATAGTCACTAAAAAACAATTGATTCAGTGAAAGGATTATTGAAATCAGATAAAAACGACGAAGTTATAGCGATTTTAGTCCGGCATTCTCAAAAACGCGCTCTAACATGATAACGGCTGATGACGTCACGATACACAAGACTCGCGGTCTGAAGTCGCTGCGCCGCCGTGATAGAAAGCGCTCGAGATCGGATTTGTTTTGGATTTATTTCATAAAATGTCGTCTTATATGTATATATTATATTGTGCAGCCTGGCATCATGCGTATTGTGTATCGTGACGTCATCACCAGATTCGCGGGCCGCGGCTGTTTTCAATTTCCGTTGTCTTAAACTTCAATAACTTTGTCATTTTTTGACGGATTTGAGTCATTCAAAAAGAAATATACTCAGAAATGTATATTGTTTTTGATCTGATATATTAAATTTGAATATCTTGTAGTAAGATTGTTCTCCATTGCGACGGCAGACGGAGAACGACAACGAAATTCCGCTGTCAAACTTCTAAAATCACAGTCTTATCCGAATGCACCAAATTACGACGATCGACGGTAAGCGGGCGACGATGTTGCCGTCGAGATTGATCAAATTCTAATTTTGCCGTCGTCGCTCCAGTGTTACCAACAAAATTAATCGAATGAAATTGTTTTGGCATTCAGTTTTGTCTTTTTGAGGTGGTAGCACGCCGCGGTAAATTTCAAATAATGAGCTTTGATAATTTATGATTTGCAAGACAGGCAAGACAAGTGGACAAAAAAGACGTGGTTTGGATGGATATTTCAAAGCATTTAATTTAGTTAATTTCTGCATTTTCATTATTTTCCATACTTTGGTCCATTGCATTTCTTTCAATATAATATAAAATACTCTTATTAAAAATCTCCTTTTAAAACGCTCAAAACATTTAATAAATAAAATTTCAGTATCTTCTTCTTACACAATCGTCGCTCACCGCCTGTCGTTGCAATTGTGTTCCAAATCTTTCGACGGCCTGTTTTGACAACCGAATTTCTCGCTGCCGTCTGTCGTTTTCCGCTCTGCCGTCGCAATTGTGCTTAGGCCTTTAGGCAATTGATTTGGCTTCGCGGTCTACACCCCTCTAAAAAAAACGAGTGGACGCAGTTACCTCCATGGTAACTTGAAAATACTGTTTTACTTTTATAGTTCGTTTTTTTTATTCCTTTACGTTACATACTAAATAATCGATTAATTTATAAATGTATTACCACATCCTCAAGCTGATTTTTGAACTATGTTTTCAATCTAATTTTTATTTCACTCATAATTTTATTCGATTTTAATTTTATTCATTTTGTTAATCTGGTAACCCTACAGTTTTTGTTTTCAACTAGTTGTTTCAGTCGCACTACAATAATGCATAGCCAAGTACTTTTCTGCTATTCATGCAAAAGAAAAAAGCATATGCCATTTACTTGTTCCTTTCTAGAAAACACGAAAAATTTCCTATTTTGTTCGCCTCTGTCTCTACTTATCCTTATTTATACTTTGATATAGGTTCGATCACATCCGCAGAGCGAGGAACGAACGTTGCTTCAATAGTTGCTGTAGCTGCTACTCATTCGTCAATTCCACCATTGTTCATTTTTCCTAGAAAGAAATATCGATCCAGCAGCTGGATGACTGATCTCGAATTCTACCGCTTTATAGAACACTTCATTCAACACATTAAATTATCTAATGATTCTCCTGTTCTCCTATTGTTGGAACAATCACAGTTCACATCTATCACTGAAAAACACTAGATTTTGCAAAAAATAATGGCGTGATCATGATTTCGTTGCGGTGACATTGTTCACATTAGCTTCAGTCTTTGAATGTTTTTGTGTACGAACCATTCAAAAGGTATTTACCTGCTGCTCAAGATGCCTTGATGAAGAATAATGTCGGTAAAACTATGACAATTCATGACATTCCTTCTATAGTTCGGAAATCTGTGACGCCCATAAATATTATAAAGGGATTTGAACGATCTGTGGTATCTTTCTAATAAAGATGCTTTCGATAAAAGTGAATTTGCGCCAAGCTATGTTACAAACAGAGCGAAGCCTGCACATTCTGAGGTAGCTATAACAACGTTGTCAAGCCCTGCAAACAATTGGACGAAATTCCGCCATAGCGAAATGAACTTAATATAGAGGAAATGCTCGTAGCTAGTTTTAGTAGCATGCCCTAATTTCCGAGAATTAGAAATACTTACATTGGTCGTAGAGCTCGATTCGACTCATGTCAATTTCCGAATAATTCGTTAAAGCTAATATTTTCTATTCATGAAATTTTTCTTCGTCGGCATTTTAAGTAGATATTTTAATGAGTGAGTGCGAAGTGAGTATTTATTTTTTATTTATTCGATATCGTATTTTCTTGCTATTTGCAAAGAAATCATGCTGAAGATCACACTGTTAAAAAAATCGAATCCAAAACGAACTACTAACACATACAAGAACTTCGAAAGAACGTCGAGCTAGCGAACCAGTGTGGGTTTGTCAATACGCTTCGATATCGTGTTCCGTTTTATCTCTTGCAATTCGCAAACACGTCGCAAGCGAATTTGATTTCGAAGCTTGACTTTACCTAGTCGAATTGATTTACTTCAATTCAATTTTGAACCGTAATGTTTGCAGGGAGTTCTAAGGAAAAAAATATATGGCCATCGACGGTGGAACCTATACCATCTAGATCAGCATCCAAATTATTATTAGATTCCCTTCTCAGCCGTCTACTTCACAATCAGACCCTTAATCTTCTGTCGCCACAAAAAAATGGACCTTTGCCGAAGGCTGCACCTAGAAAACTTACTTATAGAAAGCGTCGTAAGACCACGATACTAACTGACACATCAGAAAGAGATGCTTTGATTGAAGAAGAAAAAAGAAAAGAATAAACAAAATAGATCATTAGCCAGGAAAAGCGACATAGAACGCAAGGCTAAAGAAGACCGAATAAAAAGAAAAAGAACATATTGCAGGAATCAAAAAACGGCTCTAGTTCTGAGGATGAATGCTTCTACCTGATTTGCTGTGAATCATATTATGAATGTCTACCTGGAGAAAATTGGATACAATGCAGCGTTTGCAAGGGATAGGCTCACGAGAAGGGCGCAAAGAATTTTGGATCCCTGCCATTTATTTGCTTAAATTGTAACTCGGATGAAGACTAATCTATGACTCTATATTTACGAATATTTTTATAGTTTTGAATAAATATCGATAAAAACATAATAGATTCCTCTTTTTAGGGTTCCGTTCCCAAAGGGTAACAACGGGAACCCTATATTACTAAGACTTCGCTGTCCGTCCGTCACCAGGTTGTATCTCATTAACCGTAACAGGTAGGCAGTTGAAATTTGCCGCTATAACAACAAATAATAAAAATAAAATAAAATAAAAGGGGGTCCCATACAAGAAACGTGTTTTTTGGCGTATACATAGTGTTAAAATTTTGTACGATGGTAGGGTTCCTCCGACTCGCACTTGGCCGGTTTCTTATTTTTTATTACCCATGAAGTCTTGCGATATTGAACGTCGCATATAATACCCCAACAGGTGAAACTTATTACCCCGGAAGAGGGGTAAAAAGTACCGAATGACTTGCACATTTAAAATCAATTAAAATAGTAAAATAATTAAATTTTTTATATAGTTATTCTGGTATTGGTACATGAAATCCTAAAGATTGGATGTTTAAATTATTATATAATTTGACTCCTAAGGTCTATGATATATTGATGACAATTCAAACAATGGCACCTCAAGCCCTGCCCTACCTTATAGTATGCTGTCACTTAATATTCTCTGGACTCCTGGCGGCGATTTTTGTAACTCGAAAACGAAAATTCAAAAAACGCATCCGGTAATCCCGTCAAAATCCAGTGACAAAAGTAACAGATAACAAGTTATGCTACATTGGTACATAATAAAAGATATTCCACCATATTGAAACAGAGAAGTGTGTGCCGTTGTTGTTTTTATAGCTTTGTTGTTAATTTCCATAAGAAAAGCGGCCTAAATCACGTCACGAGCTCATTACCAATTCTCTTTATTGCACCCTACCAGAGCTGGGCAATACTTAAGTAAAAAAAAACTTAAGTACTACTTAAAGTACATTTCCGTTACTTAAGACTTATTTTACTCAATACTTTTGAAATGCCCCTAGTTATTACTTGAACATAAGTACTTACTTCTATTTACTTGTACTTAAGACTTAGTTTTGTACTTAAGTACCAAGATTTTTACTTAAATTTTTCTGAGTCTATTAAGTACCTACAAATATCTTACTCTTCGAGGAAAGCAAACACAATCACTAGCTCAACTCCTTTTTTGTTATTGAGTTTTAAAGCACGCAAAGAACTATCAAAGCATGTGCCGCACTCACGCGTCAAGACAGAGCCTTAAGCTGGTCTCACACAAGGTGTGCATTCGTCAAATATTTGTTAATGCGTCTCATTTGATGAGGTGTATGTAAACGAGACTCATTGCCAAATATTTGACAAATGCACACATTGTGTGGGACCGGCTTTAGACTAACTAATAACATAAAAACAAAACTTGGCAAGTAGAACAAAAACTAGTAACGTCTCGCACGAATATAAAATCGACGATGCCTCGATTTGATGACATAACCACTGACATGTATAATATGGACTGACTACGTTCATAGAAATACATTGCAGAAAGTGGGGTCACTTTTATATTGCTGACTCTTTCGGTATAAGCACCAAGTACCAACTGAAAGAGAACTGAAAACACCAAATAAATTAGTGGATTCGTAGAAATACATGATTTTATTATTTATTTTGATTTAAGGTTATTACTGATAAAAACTGTTTTACCAAAGACAATATATTCATTAGATACACACAAGAAATTTTAAATGTTTTATTAAAATCACTTTCCGAGCTGTGTGTTCACTTTTTCAACTTCCTGCCAATGATTTTTTCAATGTTGGCACCGACATAAGAACTATTTTTGACACAAGCAAATGTGCCCGCGTGAAATAGAAAAGTAAGCAGTCCATATTACATACGTCAGTGGACATAACCAAGGGTAAGCAAGCAATGCTTCTCTCCTATATAAAATCAACGATGCCTCGACCTGGAGTGCATTCCAAAACATAGCTACAGTTGACTTAAATCGTTCCAAAACCCATTAGTCAACTAAATTATGTCAGCTGAGTTGACTTTTGAGCGTTCCGAAACATTTGAAGTTGACTAAAATAGTCAACTATCCCTGACTGTGCTCTAGACTGCTAGTTATCTAATATATAAACCGTGACGTGAGCTGTCAATTGAAATATTTTGTTTGGCGCGCTCTTACAAACGTTTTGCGAAATTCATTTATTTATTTAATTTTCTCTGGCTCATTTCGGATTAACACACAGTAATAAAATATTAGTTTTTAGTATCAATAAAATTATACAATTAGCATAAATGACAGTAGCTTACTCAGATCGTTCCAAAACCTCAAACAGCTTTAGTTAACTGCAGACAACTTGACATAGCTCTGACATAATTCTGACATTGCTACAACATAGCTACAGTTGTGTTTTGGAACGCACTCCAGATGTAGGACAGGCCTGAGTTTTTTCTTAGAAATTGACTGGAAATTTTTTCTTAAAAATTGTTATGCATTATTGGAGGTGATAATGAGTCCTTGGGCGGACATCTAATAGTTTTTATGAGTGTAGCAATGAGAGGCGAAAGTTTTACTCTACCTGCAGCACCGAAAACTATAAATAGTAGCCACTGGTTACTATACACATTATAGTTTTCAAAACGTATTTATTTATTAATATCTATTAACTGAACTCAATAAACTTCATTATATTACAGCCAATGTACAAAGCTTCTAAAAAAAGTACTTTAAAAAGTACTTAAAAAAGTAATCAATACTTTTTATAGACTTAGTACTTAATTATAAGTAGTTTTCATACATGCGGTACTTGTACTTACGCTGAAGTACTCATGCCTTCGGTACTTGTACTTAAGTACTTTTTCTTTGGTACTTGTCCAGCTCTGCACTCTACTGACTGACTGCTAACCAAAATTAACTTAATAACAAGTTAACAATCAGTAGAGCAAAATTGGAAAATTTTTAGTGTTTTTTTTAGAATGAAACAAGTAATTTGATATACTTTCGTCTTTTGCATAAATGGGGGGAAAAGAACTTGGCTATGCACTAATAGGTACTACCCCAACAAAAAGCTGTACGAGGCAGCAAAAATCCTCCCTATTGACAAATACTTTGTCTCGCAAGCCCAAAATCAGATGGAAAAACTTCCTCATCATCCAAACCCTCTCATTTTCAACCTGCCTGCACACACTCCACCTGCAGAATTCAGGTACATCTCACCTCTTCAACTTGTTGACCCTGAGAGTAGGGGCATTTACTATACTGGCGAAAGATTTACATTCTTTTGCAGCAAAGGTACCCATCATCGAGGATAGATCTCGGGAACAACAGCCATCGTCATCATAGCAGGATGCTCCATATAGGAACTACCTAGAGAAGGAAGACCCCCACAAGGATACCTGGTATAAGCTCCAGAGCTCCTCATCCTCTTTAACCATAGCCATCCCAATTTTCCCGTCTCACCCTCCTAAACAACATATAACCGACAACCGCCACGGAAACAGCTTAGTGTCGCGCGCGAAGCTGTAGTCATAAACAAACCCATATCAAACATAAAAGTTTGTTTTTTAATCAATAAATGTATCAAAAGAAGACAAAATCAAGACAATTGTGAAAGGACAAAATAAAAAGCCTGAGTGTTAAATCTACCCTACCATAAATCCTAACGAAAGTTAGGACTACACATTAATGTCAATTTATTTTAAATGCACAAGGACGACTCTGACTCTGATTCTGACTCTATGCACTATTGTAGTGCAACTGAGACAACGAGTTAGAAACAAAAATCGAGAGAACGTAGGATTACCCGAACGATAAAATCTAATTGAATCCCTCAAAATTCTATCAAACTATTCATAATAATGTACTTCGGGTCACACTACCTCCCATTTTTAAGCAAAAGAGAAATTTCGCTTTGGTCAAAAAATGCTGAAAGGAGATGTAAAGTTCCTCTCAAATAAAATTCTCATTTTTCCCGAAAATATCAGAGAATCCAGCATGAGTTCTCCCATTTAATCTCTTCACTCAGAGCAAAACGAATGTAAACAGAAACACGTGCTGTTCAAATTTCATAGCATTACAGCAACAACATTTGACCAAACTGTCAATATTTCAGCAAAAACCGGTTTTCACAAAAGCGCGGGAACATTTTATGAGATTAAAATATGAAAACTCCGCCCCTTCTCGTTTATTGACGAAAATGAAACATTTGCCATTCTGTTTCGTTGCATTCAATCTGCGCTTTCACATTTTTTATCTTTATTCATAAAAGTTTTAAAGAGAGTTTGATCTTTTTTCTTTTTTCTTCCTTTTCTTGCCGTGTGCTTTTAAATGTAAAACACTCGGAAATCTCGCCTGCTTCTTAACTTGTTGGTTAAGTTGACTTTGCTGCTAACCAATTCCAACACTTATCTCGTATAAAATAATCAACAGAGCCAAGCAAAGCCAAAGACGCAAAGGGCAAAAAGCACATGCGTCACTTACTCATTTCCCCATGTAGCATTAAATCGTGATGTTGTGTCTTTTTTGTTTTTGTTCTCCCATTTTAATACACGCGAGTGTGCGTCTGCGACTTCTTTTGCGCTTGCATTTCACAGAGTACCTACATTTACATTAGTTGTTTAATGCTTCTGAATTCATGAACAAGTGTAGTGTGGCGGCGCAGTTAAGTTAAACAAACACAACACAATGGAGTGGAGTAATGAGAAAAACTTAGAATTCATTGAAATTTATAAAAGTCATCCGGTTTTATGGTGTCATCGTTTTAAAGATTACAAAGAAAAGCTCTACAGAGTGAAAGCTTTACAAGATCTCTGCACGAAAATGAAGTGCGATGTGAAAATGGCTAAGGCAAAAATCAAGAATTTACGAAGTTATTTCCATAAAGAACATGCCAAAGTACTGAAGAGACGACTTATAGATCCAAAATACGATTCTGCTTGGTTCGCCTATAAAGCACTTTTCTTTATTCTTGATGATAAACAGGAATACATTCCCCAGCAGATGCACACATCTAAAGATGAAGAGTCAACTGCTGATGAAGCCCTCAGAAATGTAAGTGTAAGTAAAAAGAATTATGATTTTTTTTTAATTTAATTTCAAGTGCGCATGCGTGAAAAGCTTGCGGTTTCTTTCTGATAATGCAGCGTTGCACTGAATTTAATTCATTTAACCGTAATTATTTTATTTTTCGTTATTATATAAAAAAAATGTAATTTTAAAAGATTACTATACTAAAACAAAACGATTTTGTTTTTTGTAGAATTATCAACATTTGCATGAAGTACCACATGGACAACAGGAAACAGGAACAGATACATCTACTAAATTTGTGCAACATGAAATTGAAGATACAATAAAATTAAATGAAGATCACATGAGATGTCCTTCAACTAAAAAACGAAAAAACTTGCAAAAATCAAAATGTTCAAAACCTCAAAAGAACATAAGCACTTCGGCGAAATCTTCAACAAACATAAAAGAGTTACAAAGTACAATAATAGCGCTAAATGAAGTTGTCGAAAATTGTAAAACGACAAATGTTTCAAACATCACAAGCATATCCCCTCCCAAGGAGGATGAATTTGATGCTTTTGGACATTATATTGCACTGCAATTAAGAACACTTCCATTGCAAATCTCTTACGAATTACAAACTCGAATTCAGTATATGATTACTCAGGTGAAATTAACTGAATTGGGAGTCCAAAAAACTATGACAGTAGATCCGTAGGAAGATGTAGTTGTTTGAGAACTTAGATTTTTTTATGGTAGAAGTGAAGTGCACAGAAGAACCTGACGATGTTACTGAATTTGGAAAATGTTTAACTTTTACTTAAAAATTATTACTTAAAATAAAAATAATCTTAGAAATAAACGGATTATTATTTATTGGTTTTTCAAGACCCATAAAACTGCAAAGACTGAAATGATTTTACGAAAATCGTAGTAAATCAATGGAATTTTTTGCTCAATTTATTGCTGTGATTAGGTGAATTGCCAAAGATTGCAAAGACATTGTCTATTTTCGCAAATTTGTAGTTTCATAAATGAAAACTGGTTATCAGCTATTGCTCCAATGTCCAAGGATCTTGTACCTATTCCCAAAATGTTTGAATCTTTTTCTCATTGCAGTAGAATCTTAGAATATATAGCAAACAGGAATGGTTGAATCGTGTAAAATTCGTGTACATGAGCGTAATTTGTCAAGAGCAGGAGACTATACGTAGGAGTAAGTGAGATGCTGGATAGAGAAATTGTCAAAGCTGTAGATTAATTGTCAAATGTGCTTTTGTTTTGTGAGCAGATTTGGTCAACTTAAAGTTCTTTTGTGAAATTTAACAAAAATACCGAATCAATTCTTTTCAAAACTATTTATCTTTGAACTTTATTTAGTGCAAAGATTTATAGTGCCACTAGTGCCTGTAAAAATCTTCATATCAATTAAAAAAACAGAAATGAAGTGTTCGGTTAGTGCTTGCAAATATAAATTGGATTATAAACTAGGGAATCCTGTTTGAGGCAACTGCACTACTTAAATTATCTTTTTTGTTAATAGAAGCAGAGATTTATATAAATTAATTATGTGAATTGTTTCAGAATAAAGTAGAAAAAGAATATTTTTTACCACAGATGCTCCGCACAAAACCTTTGTTTACTTTTTGCAAATTTACAAGTTGTTTAGAATAGGGATGGCGTGTAAATACATGTAAAAATGGACTACCAACACAACCAGGAATTCATTATGCAAAATCTGGCTTATCACCATTCCTGTTTGCTCTATATTCTAAGGGCCGTATTCACCAAGCCATTTAATACAAATTTAATTTTAATTTAATTTTTATTGAGAGACCGCAATTAAATTTTTGTAGCTATTCACCAACCTTAATAAAATAAATAATTTCGGACATTTCGGACTATCAGCTGCAAGATTTCCGAATTTGGCAAGTGACAGTTCTCGTGAGAGTTCATGTAATTTAAATATTATTTAAAAAATTAAAAGAAGTTTTTATGTATTATTTAAATAGAAAGTTTTTATGTATTATTAAAAATATTTTATAATATATGTACAATTCATTTTAATTAAAAATAGCCCATATTAAGCAATTATTCTTCAAATTTTTAAATGCGCTATTAAAAATATGACATTTGACTGCATGACACTTCAATCAGCTGATATCGAAATTAAATTTATTTAAGAGAGGGTAAGGCCTCACTTAAAATTAAATTAAAATTAAATTTTCATTAAATCGACTCGGTAAGTGTGGTTGGTGAATAGCTTTAATTGAATTTTTTTTTAATTTTGCTTGGTGAATACGGCCCTAAGAGTAGAATTCGAATCTCCATTAATATGGTCTTATGAAAGAAAATTCAGCTCTACTTGGGAATTCAATTCAGATTGAAGTCGAAATGAAATTTTTCGAAACTATTATGATGATTATCGACATCGATTGTTGTAGACTGACTGATTGTTTAGAATTCGTCATAGATTTTTTAACAGTGTCTTAACGTTAATTTTATTACGCAGTGATATTTTAGAAATAATTGGTAAGCTGTCCTTGGTCAAAGAAATTTCGTGAACAGTTCAGTACACAAAATACACCAACAAAATTTACTAATGTAATGTTTAGTGTAGAAACTTCGAAGCGAAGAATCATTGTAAACATAGACCGAAATAGAGCCTGAGTGCTGATCCTGAATTTTTGTTGTACTTATAAATGTCCACACTGGAAATGAGAAAATGGAATGAACTTTTGTTCTACTTCTTTTATGTTTTTATTAAGCACAGCAAGTCTAGCTCACCACTTCCAATGCTGTTGTAAGTGTAGTATATTTACTTACCATAGTTGAAAACTTTTTTGACAACCACAAGACCAACAAATCGGTCGTACTTTCATGGTATATTTTGACGTTTATTTATTCACTATAATTTCATTTCAGTTCCTTTTTATATCATATGAGCAATGGTGAAAACTGGAGTTACGACAAAATTGTGATGAAACGTCAAAATAAATGACAAAATTTACGACAAAGAGTAGCACAAGATTTCAAAATCAGCACCCAGTAGATGAATTTCGAGAGGTTCACGTGGAAATATCGATCGTGTACGGGATAATACTTAAGAAAGAACCACAAGGAGGACGTTCTACTGAACTGAATATTCCAATAACAACATTAAGACGAATTTAAAAAAATTATTAAATTTATTTTAATATAAAATTCCAGGGATGTAAAATACTCAAATTTTGACTCAACGCAAGCAGTGAGTCCGCTCAACATTTGAGTGGTTGTTCATCGCTCGAGATTTGAGCGGACTCACTGGGACTGGTTGAGTGGACTCACTGGTTGAGCGGACTTAAGGCGAAAACCCAATGAACGTGGCAGGCGTCGCATCGCTTTGACAGTTCAATTGTATATACAGTCGAAACTCGATTATCCGTGATTTGATTAACCGGAAACTCTATTATCCGGCATGGATCATATTTCCTACTATTTTGATTTCTCTCCATTATCCAGGAAAGACTCTATTATCCGGGATGAACAATCCGGTAATATCGAGAAATGAGAAAAGTTGGTTGGTATTTCTACGTAATTTCGAAGTGTCGTTCCCATATGCAGAAGGCACACTTTTGCCCATAAGGTCGTATTTAATATACTGGTAATCTGTTTTAATGCTTGTTTTTCTCTCTATCGTAGAAAATTTGTTTTTGCTTGTTCTGTTTTATTTGTTTTCCTTCTATTTTTCGTAGAAAAATTTGCCTGTGGTTGAAACAACTAGTGTCTTATTACAGTTTTAAAATGCATATCGTCCTATAGTAGGAAAGGAAAACATCTATTGGGTTAATCGCGTTTGTGGAAAACAAACTAATTTTTGTAAAAGTTGCATTTCAGTAAAAGTGTGTATAATTGTTCCACAAATTTCTTGAAGTGCTGAGCGTTTCCAGCATTCTCTTTTTAATTGGTTTTTGAGGTAAGTTAATTTAATAAAACTATTAAGCTTGTTTTCCTAAAATAAATTTATACGTAGATATTTCTGCATACATTTACAATGTCGGAGACAAAACGAGCGAGAAAAGTTTTATCAATTAAGGAAAAGGTGCAAATAATTCATTCTTTGAAAGTTGGTAATACCGTAAAGACATTAGCAAAAAAGTTCGGCGTGGGAGAACAAACGTTGTATGATTTAAAAAAAAAAAATCAATACAAAATCCTAAAATTTTATGCAGAAAGTGACGCCGTTAAGGGCCTGGAAAACCGCAAAGTATTGAAAACCTCTGAAAATCCACAGGTAGACAAGGCGACTTATGAATGGTTCCGACAGGAACGTTTCCAAGGCACTCCTATATCTGGAGATTTAATAATTGAAAAAGCAAAAGAGTTTCACGAAAAACTAATTATACGATCAGCTTGTCAATACTCTCAAGGATTGCTTGGAAAATTTAAGAGCCGTCACGGTATTCATAGTCTTAAAACGACTGGTGAAAAATTGTCTGCGGATTATATTAGTGCAACAATGTTCATTGATGAACTGTCCAATTTTATTGAAAGCGAGACTTAAGTTCAGAACAAATTTATAATGCTGACGAGACGGGACTTTTTTGGAAGCTATTGCCGAAAAGAACATTGGTCTGTAGCGAGCGTTCAGCCGCAGGATTAAAAGAAAGTAAAGAGCGTATCACTGTTTTGACCTGCTCAAATGCTGCGGGAACCCACAAATGCAAGCTGCTTGTAATCGGAAAAAGTGCTCGACCAAGAGCTTTTAAGAATAATACTAAAAATCTCCCGGTGATGCATAAGTCAAACCGAAGAGCGTGGATCACACAGAAAATTTTCTTAAAGTGGTTTAATAATAATTTTGTACCTGAAGCAGAGAATCATTTAAAAGTAGTTGGTCTGGCCGTTGACAGTAAAATTTTGCTATTGTTAGATAACTGTCCCGCTCACCCAGGAGAGCGACAATGTAATCGTGAAGTTTTTACCACCGAATTGCACTTCATTGATTCAGCCTCAGGATCAAGGAATAATAAGAAGTTTGAAGTGTCATTATCGGAAACACGTATTGAAAAAATTTATAAATAACGAAACCAATTTAGATCTATGCTCCTTTCAAAAATTATTTAATATAAAAAATGCAATTTGGTGTCTCTTTAATGCATGGGATGATGTTACTACTGACGTCCTAAAAAACACTTGGGGTAATATTTTACTGGGAGATGAAGCAGAAACTCCAACTCAAGATAATGAGATGGAACGTTTTTTTGCAGATATACCACAAAGTACTATTGAGTTTAGTTATGAAGAGATCTCAGACTGGTTTGAGAGCGACCATAATGCTCCAATATTCGCTACATTATCTGACGATGAAATTCTAAATACAATCCTGAATCCTCAAAATGACGTTGACAGTGATAGTTCAGATAAAGGGTTTTCGAATAAGAGGTGTTATTTTGATATTCAAAGAAAAATGCCACTTTTTGAGATAAAAGATCGGATCTTTATTTCATTATAAAGAGGAAGGCATGCCATTAATAATGGAAAATAACATCAGCCAAATAACCACCACGACCACGCCTACAGGACCATATCCTTTTCATGAAATTTCCCATAACCAAATCGCAAAGTGGCTGCCCTATGTCCTCGATAGCCTCACGAATTCCATCTTTGAGGTCTTGAATCGACGCTGGGCTGTTGGCGTAGACCTTCTCTTTCACGTGGCCCCAAAGGAAGAAGTCGCAATCTCGGTGGCCAATTGTGATCACCTCTTTGAGAGATAACACGGTCCGGAAACTTTTCCCGTAAAAGATCAATGGTTTCGTTGTTTGTATGGCACGTAGCGCCGTCTTGTTGAAAGTATACGTTGTCCAGATCAATACCATCCAATTCCGGCCATAAAAACTCATTAATCATCTGTCGATAGCGCAATCCATTCACCGTAACTGTTGCTCCAGCCTCATTTTCGAAAAAGTAAGGTCCAATGACCACGCGGGACCATAAACCGCACCAAACAGTCACACGTTGAGGATAGAGAGGCTTTTCAACAATAACTCTTGGGTTTTCCGAACCCCAGATGCGACAATTTTGCTTGTTGACGAAGCCATCGAGGTGGAAATGGGCCTCATCACTCAAGATGAGTTTTCGATGGAATTCCGGATTATTTTCATGCATTTCAAGGACCCAATCAGCAAAGTCTCGACGTTGTTGATGATCGGCCGGCTTGAGTTCTTGTGTTAACTGAACTTTATAAGCCTTAAGACCCAAATCTACCGAAATAATGGGCTAATTAAAATAACACCTCTTATTGGAAGACCCTTACTTAAGAAAGAACCACGAGGAGGACGTTCTACTGAAGAAGACGAAGACGAATTTAAAAAAATTATTAATATTTATTTTCATATACTCAATACTCAAATTTTGACTGAACCCATCTCTCAACTCAAGCAGTGAGTCCGCTTAACATTTGAGCGGCTGTTCATCGCTCGAGATTTGAGCGGATTCACTGGTTGAGTGGGCTCACTGCTTGAGCGGACTTAAGGCGAAAACCCAATGAACGTGACAGGCGTCGCGTCGCTTTGACAGTTCCATAGTATATACGTGTTTAAGTTCGTGCTGGCCAAATGGCTGCCGCGCTTGTCGCTGTGCGTTCAGGTGCACGCAGAATGTCACATAATGTCACATTTTTACACACCATGTCGTTCGGGCGACCGAAGCGTTGTCATTTCCCCAGCACATCGGTGTGCACGGTTTGTTAGAGTAGGTAGTTTCTCGGTGCGTTTAATAGGTTTGACGTTTAGCGAAGTTTTATTCTTAAAGAACTTTCAAAAGTGACATTTCGAATCGAAGTGTACACCAACCGTTCAGGTATGTACTTTTCAGCACATCGGTGTGTACACCTGAACGCACGGCCGGACTCGACGCGAAAAACGTAGAGCAATGTTCTACTTTTACGCGCGACAGACGCTTTGACAGTTCTTTTGATTGTCAATTGTGTTGTCATTTTCAGATGGAAATGGATCTGACAATTTTTTATTATTTGCCGAAAGTTATGTTGAATTGTTTTCATAAATTGTTTGAAGGATTTTAATTAACTTGCGGGATTGTTATGGTCGTAGCATATTGCATATAGCAATATGCCACCACGGACTGAAGCGTGTATGCCCGGCTTGTTGTCGACTACAGCATGAAACCAAAACGCGCCCCGACCGAGAGAAATGCTTTCTCAAGCTCGGTGTCATGTTCAGTGACAGAAAGAAGAAGAAGACCATCGATATCGGTCTGTCATAGTTTGCTAGCAGGAAAGTAAGGTCGTTAAGATTAAAATCCCGCAAGATCAAATATTTCTCGCCGCAATCCGACGAAGAAAAAAAAAACCCTCACGTAAGTTCGAAGAATACTTATAGTTATTAATAAATTTACATCCCCACCTGGTACATTATTCGCACAGTAACCAAAGATTAATCCGCCAACGGCACCCCATAAAACTTGGCGTCTCCCTCCGGAGCCCCATTTATGAAATAAGAAAAAGGATCTGTTGGAATTCGAATCTGGTGTGGCGTACGTCAGGAAAAACCTCGAAAAGGTAGTTAAAAGAACTAATTTATATTTCGTTTTGTGTTAAATAATATCTCTTATTAGAGAGACGTATGAAAAGCAAATGTTTGAGGGATATTTTCATAATAAGGCATATTATTTCCACTTGCTGGGCAAGTTCTAATTTGATAAAGTTTTGAGCTTGGTACCGGACCTGGTGCATTTACATTTTCTAAAAGAGGGAAAAGAAGTAGGAGGGCACATTCCTCCCATATTGGAGGCCCCCGAACTCGAGCTAACCTTCAACCCGCGCAGCAGGAGATTCATTCCTACGGCACGCAGAAAAAGCGGGGAAAATTTTATTGAAACAATATTAACTTCACCAGGATCCATCTGATCACCGAGAAATATGTTTTAGTATAAGGAAAAAAATTTTTCATATAACAAGCGACATAACCCTAGTACCATCCCCCAAAAAGTGTTCTGGCGATAGAGCAGGGTAATCAAATTATTAAAATTCCAGTTAATTCTTATCCAGGAGGCAATGCTGAAGCGCTTCATCGTGCCGAGGATTCACATGTGAGTAATTTTGAAATATTACACTTTGTTTTTTACATACATATGTATTACACTTCGGTTCCGGCAGTGACTTGCACTGCAGAACCTTTTTGATATGGTTAGTTAATTTTTGCACGTTTTATATATATCTATCTTAAACTTAAGATTATAAGTACATACATATACGTATAGCATTGCAGAACCTTTTTGATATGGTCAAGTTTTGTGCGTTTTATATATATATATCTTGAACTTAAACTTATAATTACATACATATACGTCTAACTTCATGGGTACGCCTAGCTACTTATGTAATTTGGAATCCTGACTTGATTTTGTTAATTAGATTTAGGAGCATAGTTTTGAACTGTAAGATATGCATGTGCCTAGTAGATATGACCGACAAGTGCACTAACAATCCTCGATCTCGAAATTATCGCCAAGTAAGGCTGTCAGAGGAAAGTATTTATGGATTAAGTGTCAAATACTATGATTATTGTAGGATATAAGCCCGTATCTTAAGCAAGTTCAATGTGTAGTGCCATTGAATTTTTGTCGTTAGGATCTTTTTTTTAAAAATGTGACTTGGATATAGTGTCTGTAGTAAATAGACATGTAAGAAATCAATGCATCATAAACAATGATTTAGAATTATGTAACGACTGAAGCAGTCGGTTAAAGTATTCTTTTATTTTTCTATTCGGGGTTTGTCGCAACGTTCAGGTGTAGTAATAAATTCTTCTCATAATACTTTGAATTATAACAAAAAAAAAAAAAAAAAAAAAAAAGAAAGAAAAACGGCAGTAAAGCTTTTAAAAACATTTATTTTCGGCAATGCAGGTATAAATATTATTATATAAAGAAAGAACAACCATTGAAAAACCCGCGCATCTCCTTTGAGATGGCTCGCGTACATATATCAATACCATTTCATATACAAAACGAAAAGTAAGCCATAACTGAAGAGAAAAGAAAACATTATTTATATATTATATACTATTAATACCTCGGGATATATATCATTGAGCGTAGTAAGCCATACGGTGCATAAAAGGTTGTGTCCATAAAATCTACTATGTACATAAGGTCAGAAAATTTTTGTGAATTTAGAAAAGAAATAATCAAGTACGCTGTGGACGATCACTTTAGTAACCCAAAGTATGTACTTATGGAATTGAATTAATAATAGAGAATGTATCTATTTGTAGGTTAATAACAATGTTTATATATGAGCCTATTTTGATCATTATAACGTAAATATGGATTGAATATTTTCTTTCTTCCTTCACATCCTGGAGCCTTTTCAATTCGGGGTCGCATAGGTCCGCTCTAATTTCTTCCACAGGTCAGCCAAAGGGACTTTGCAGATAGTGCCGAGCAGAGTCATAGGGAGGATGGGGCAAGGCCATGAAGGCAGAACATCTGCGCCTTCCACAGTAAGTAGGTAAGTGACGTAAGGGTCCCTTCAGGACCGAGTGTGTGCCGGCTCTTTTGTATGCAGGCATGAAATTTTTTTGATTATGGATGATGACAGCGGCAGGTATTTTCGGGAACTCCCCCACACTCTCCGCCACCCTTAGCCGAGGTGCTAGCATGCCGCCCTGTGCTATCGTTGTCATCAGGCGATCTGTCAGCCCATGCTGGCAGTTTGGACTTAACGTCCTGGTCAAGTCGCTTCACATACTTCCATAACAAAATGGCGCCCAACGAGGGGCCACCTCAGTTAGACTTCGGTGGTCTAAATATAAATTTTACTGGGGACTGAGACTTTGAGAGAGATGATCATCTGGTGTCTGCCAGTTGATTGACCTCAGGTCTCACATCCAGTAGAAGATATGGGTGGACCTGAGTCTAATTGGTTTTGTTGAAAATTTTTTTTGTAAAGTAACGTACTAATTTTGAAAGTTTTATTGGAAGTCTTTGATATTTTGAATTTTTGGATTAAAGTAAAGTAACGTTTTTTGAATTTAATGAAAGTTTTTTGGAAGTTGAAATCCGGCTTTAGGTTTGACTTCGGTCAAGCCTCAAGCCTGAACAGTTGTTGATTTTTTTTTGAAAGTTTTTGGAAATGTTTTTGGATGATCTTTCCCGCTGGCCTTCTGCCATGGAAATGGTAGGTGGCCTCACGAAATTTTCGTTTGAGCTCTTGTGGGGACATGTCTCTGTTGGGCAACTGGCTGGACAGAGTTATGAATCTGCGAGACAACTTCTTGGCTTCCAGCTAATTAGTTGACCAGACTCATGACTCTGCCCGGCTAGCGAACTAGCTGGACACGACGATTCGGTGAGGAGAAGAGAACGAGTTCTCGGAGGATGGGATTGATGCTGGAGATCTTCAGTGATCAGGAGTTGGCATACTGCTAACTGCCTGGCTGAAGAATCTCTGGCAGCATTCTCAGTCTTTGATACCTCCGACTTTACTCTTCCCAGATTTCTGCAAGAGCTCTGACTTTTTCAATGCACACACTCACGTCACTTGCCTGTATCCTGTTTTTGACCTTGGGGGAGAGAGAGCGACCTGACCTCTTATGTGGGAGTTAGCTTCGGGAGGTGAGGGAGAAATTGTATGATCTTTGTTGAAGGATTTTTTTTTTGAAACGCTTGAACTGTTTTCGTGATCTGTTGGATCCTTAGTAATCTTCAGATTTTTTTAATATTTCTATTCGACGAGGCTGTTAACGCTTCCCGAAATTGGTTTTTGTCTTGGAATTCATTCTTTACACTATCTCGATTTGAGAAGCCTTAATTAACTTTTCGAATCCTTGTTTTTCTAATTTTTTATTTCTTCGAACGTTTGGGAAAACTTTTGTCTGAATTTGAGTATCTCGCCCAAGGCCTTCGACTTTAAAATAGTATTTAGCCATCATCACATTGGAAGGAGCGTGTCTCTTCCAAACGTGCAACTTCTAGAATTTTTTTTGGGATAACCATCCTAAACCCTGATTTGACAATTTTTACCTGACTTACGTCTAAATTCATTATGGCTACAGTGAGGACACCACCTCCAGCGACAAACGGTATGACAATGCTGCCTGAACCATGTTCTATCTGCCGGGACGCAAGCTGGTCAGTAGATCGGAAGCCGGTCATGACTGTATGCGAGCACATTTTTCACCAGGCATGCCTGCAGCATTGGATAGGTGAACATTCTAGTTGTCCTAACTGCCGTCGTCACATTACGCAACAGGACTTCAGTGAATATTCTGGTGCAATCCCAAAGAGACCGAAGAAGGTGAAGCCCGCGAAATCGACAAGGCGCGACTCATTGCCAACCTTTGATTTGCCTAACTTTGACTTACCACCTTCGAATCGACGATCCTTGTCTCCAGGAATGCCTGACTTACATTCAAGGACTTTTGTAAACCCGAGTCCTCGACGTGATATTCCAGCGCGTACAGCTCAAGACCACAACAGGATTAAGAGTAATTAAAAACCAACGATTGAATGTGAAAGTGAATGAAGTGGATACATTCATTGGGTACTTAATGAGCTATATCAAATATGTAAAAATTTTATATATTATTCGAAAACGATTCTTTGTGTGTTATTATTTTAGAAACTAGGCATCATCTGCGATTTCAGCAATTGGGAGTGGAAATGAACTTCGAAGCCCGTATCGAGATTCAGCTTTGTGAAGATAGTAAGTAAGTAAGTAAGTATTTATTTTCAAAAAAAGTACAATAAAACAGAAGCCTTTTTATTAGTATACTACTAAAGTTAACAAAATCAAAACTAACTAGAGCAATGCAGGTAACTATCGAGTATTAAACAAATATGAGTAGTGAATGATAATAAAGAGAAATTAGAAGGAGAAAATATAAAACAAAAAAAAAGGAAACAAATAATAAAATTATAAATACTAAAATTCATGATACTATTTCTGTAACTATAAGATAGAAATGAGAAAATATAGCATAAAGAGAAAAAAAAAGAGGATGTACAGGACGACCTAAAAATGGAAATTTTGACCAAAGTCCATTCAAAAGTAAGTTAAAAAAATATTGAGAGTAGTTAGTCAGTAAGTTAATGTATTTACACTGTTATAAAAAACATAAATAACAAAAATATCATATTTTGTTGTCAAATAAATATTGGCATAATATTGTCCCTTAATTGGATTGCGGACCGTGATGCATTGTTAAAAGACACTATTTTACATTTTGAAAGCGGAAGAGTTTCTTGTCTCCAAAGGGCTTCAATAATTACATCGCCTTCCAATCTATCTGCATACTCTGGGGGACAATAAGTTGAATCCGTAATTTTACAGAAATTGTGCAGAACAACACCTACCTTCACTATTTTTTCTGCTGATTCTGGCGACATATTAAGTGTATTCTTGAGGATTCCACACTTTACTGTCAAAATTCCAAACGCGTTCTCAATTGTTCTGCGAGCACGTGACAAGCGCTTGTTAAAATTTCCCATTTCTTCACTAACGACTCTTCCAGGATACGGTCTCATCAAATATGGCCGCAGCGGAAAAGCAGCATCTCCAACGAAGTAATAAGCAAATGTCAAATTTGAGTTATTCAGTTGCGTTTCGTTCGGCAGTTGTAATTTTCCTGTAAGAAGTACTTGTCCCAAGTGAGAAAAATTCTGAATACCACCATCACTCTGGCTTCCATATATGCCCCAATGTCAACCTAAAGTGAAAGTGTAGTTGGCATCGCAAACTGCCAGCAAGACAATGCTGTATGTTCCTTTATATAGTTGTAAAACTGTGAACCTGAATTCGGAGGACAAGTTATGTTGACGTGCTTTCCGTCAATAGCATCAACGCAACCTGACAGATTCCAGATATTCTCAAAATCCTCGGCTATTTTTTTCCATTCGTGGGTGTTTAGTGTTGACAAGTATATGTTATAGTGCTCTTCCCATATATCACCACAAGTTTGATAAACAATTCTTCTCGCAGTAGTTAAACCAATTTTGATTTGAATGTCATAGATAAATATTGTTTACCACCACCATGCGAAAGATACCTAAGTAGATATATTTTAAGTCAAAAATTATTTATTTGTAAATAAAGAAGAGCTGGCATTCAGGTGATATGAGTGTTCTTATGCTTGTTTTGGTTAATCGGTCTTGTAGAAGATTTAATAATACATCGAAGGTTGCAGGCATCATTATAGTAGCTATATAGAACCGTTTTGTATCCCTTTGCTTTAAATGATGGAACGATCGTTCAAACAATCCATTTATCCTTCGATCGGCATACAATTCCCTAATCCAAAATCATCGTCTACCTTTTCCTTTTTTAAACTGTTTATATTCTTCGTAAGCTGCAAACACAAACGCTGCCACATCTAGTAACTCTGAAATATCCATCATTTCACTTTTAACATAGATGGCACAAGAGCTAGATGTCGCATAGAGTACCAAAAAAGTATACAAATTTTATATGGCTGGGTGGTCCATTCCGGAATGGACCACAACATTTGAAATGATGTATACGACGAGTGATTCATATTATTTCGTATCTGAAGTGTTGGGGAAGTCGATCAAATGTACACAAAACTACTATTATAAAATCATTTGCATTCATCACAATCTCAAAGATATTATATTCCATTTCAGAATGAACTACTCATTTCACAATGTGTATACTCTGCTTTAGTATGGCATGCGACATCTAGTTCTTGTGCCATCTATGCTTTTAATCAACAACTCAAACTTTTCTATCCCTATTTGTTTTTATAAACAAATATCCAGTGTACGAGCTGTCAAAATGGCGGGACACGTTCATTGAGTCTTGCTCAAACCCTACACGCCTCTGCCGCGGAGAACTGTCAAAGCGACGCGACGCTACCGCGTTCATTGGGTTTTCACCTTTACTGGTTGAGTAAGCGGACTCAAATCATATTTTAACTAACATAATCAGAATCAGAACTTGTTCTTGGAGTATAATTTTTCCACAGAAAGAAACCTCGAGAGTATTTCAAAACAAACGTTTTTCCTTGATAAAAAATCATTTTACCATACAACACAGCACTGCCTCGTAGTGCTTCGATGGAAAGATTATTTAACATAGGAAAACTGACGTTAACTCCTATGTAATAGATGTCATCTAAATGCTGATGCTGATACTATTGAAAAATATAAGTACAATTTCCTTGAATTGAATTATAACATTTTCAATTGTCATACTGCCCTTACAGGTTTTACAAGTTGTTGAATTTGTACATCATATTAAGAGGAAGAGAAATGTTGGCTAAGAAAATTAACAAAAGCTAAATTAATATAATGATTGACTTATTTGTGAGCTTTTCTTATTTGATTGAAATTTCAATTTCAATTTTAATTAAAACAGATTCCCCTTATGTTAGTAAAAACATGATATGAGTCAGCTCAACTCAAATGATGAGGCGCCCAAATTTCGAGCGATGAACATCCGTTCAAATGTTTAGTGGACTCAAGTCTTCAGTTGAGCGATGAGTTGATATTGACAAATGAGTCCGCTCATTTACAACCCTGCAAAATTTAGCCTCAATTACATTACAGCGAGAAACCATGGAAATTTCAAAGCATGTTTTTCCACAACTTTTCTTTTAACATTTTTGTAACATTCATTGGCCTACTCGTTCACCAGACTTGGCTTACTGCACCAGATTTTCTTTTTTATAGGTTTATTTGCAAGGAAAATGTTGGTTAAGAACTAAAAAGTAATGTTGTCAGTTATATTATCATAAAAAACAAGGTGTTGAAACTTGGCTAATTATAATTTTGCTCTTTTATTTTCTGTGCAGGCGGTCAACTCTATTTTGACTCAGTTACGTAACGAGAACGTAAGAACACACAATGCGGTATGTCTTAAGTATGTATACGCATCTATCGATCTTGGTTCATAAAAATCAAGCAAACATGTAAGTAACTATGACGTAAAACAGTTCAAGGCCTTGCCCAATTTAAAACAATATTTACCACAGTATCTGCGCTCTCTTCCCATTTCTTGTTTTCCAAAATATCATTTATTTGCATAATTGGTATCGATTTACGTAGAATTACTTTGAGTCGTTCGAGTTGAGTAAATACAATAATTCTTTACGCAGGCAAACTTTGAGTCGAGTAAACAATACTTCGGAGAAATTTATCAATCTTTTCGTATAAAAAGCCAAATCCAATCCTTCATATTCAGTGTTGGTAACAGGTTCCTACTAAGATGTTCTGCTTATTGTTCTTGGTCTCTTATCTTGGAGTTGCAATTAGTGCTCCAGCTGAAAACTTGCCTGTTCTAGGGATAGTTGGAGGCGTAAAAGCACAGCAAGAGCTATTCAAATATCAAATTTCCTTGGAACGCTCAAGAATGCATAGCTGTGGTGGAACATTAGTCGCACCGAATATTGTGCTCACAGCGGCTCATTGTACATACGGAGCTCCTGCGGGAATATTCCAAGTTCGTGTAGGATCAGGCAGCAGAGGAATTGGTGGACAAGTTTACCAAGTCGAAAAAATCATAAATCATCCTAGCTTTACACTTGAAAGACTCCGGGCTGATGTTTCAATTTTGAAATTGGCTACCCGTGTCACATTGGGCAAAAATGTTGGAATCCTACCCTTAACTACTAAAGAGCCTGCAGTCAACACCCAAGCCGTGGTCAGTGGTTGGGGACTCACTAAGGAAGATGGCAAAGTATCAGACGACTTACTCCTCGCAAAAGTTCCCATAATGGATAGGAATGTTTGCCGTCAACGTCTCCAGCTCTTCACTGAAGAGATGATTTGCGCTGGATGGAAGGAGGGAGGAATCGATGCTTGTCAAGGTGATTCAGGTGGACCACTTGTTGCTAACAAAGAACTTGTTGGTATTGTTTCTTGGGGAAGGGGATGTGCTCGCCGTGGTGAACCTGGAGTTTATACAAATATTGCTCACCTCAGACCATGGATTATTAAAAGTATGAATGCTCTAAATTAACTGGAGGAATTGAATGTGATGTTAGTTTTTAAGCCGGTGAATAAAATTTAATTAAGAAGAAAAATTATTTTTATTTTTAACTATTGCACCACTTATTTATTTCGGATAGGTATGTCGGCGTAGATTTGATATTGCCAAATTTATGAAACTTTATTAAGGCCATAATGGGCATTCCTAATTGTTTGAAAGCTCATTAAAGTAACTCGATAACAAGTAGTTGGAAATGACGTAGTCTTTTATTATTATGCCGGCCACAGTGTGTTTTTAAAATGGGCGTTTTCCCAATATTTTTAACAAGTCATTTATCGTGTTTTAATCCTGGACAGCGTAACGCCATCAATCATTGGCTATGAGAATCAACTCGCAGTAGTGACACGTTGAACAAGTTTTATTTTAGCGTTAGTAAACTAAGGACCTGTCCGAATCCAAGTCTTCGTCTTCTTATTACAGCTAGTGACAAAACATCGAGTCAAGCTCTATCCGAATCCATGTCTATGCCACCGAGCTTCGTTACTTTGTATAACAGTTTAGACATCTGGTTAGCTTGATGACCGAGTGAAATAGCTTATCGTAGTAAGTGCAATATAATTCATGTCGCCAAAAATTTATAACGTTTTGGTGAATTTTACTGCATTTATGATGGTCAAGAAAGGTATGACTGCCTTGTCCCAGCTAATTTTGCATTTCAAAGCCAAGAGAGCTGGTTTTCAAGTGTTTTCAAGTCGACTAATGCACGGAGGGAGGTATACATACAAACATCAAGTAAAACAGCAGAAGCTGTTAACAAAACGTCAAATTTCAACTGAGCACATACGAATTCGGACAGGTTATCTTCGTTTTCGATAACTATTTTAATAGCTGAGCTAGTTGTATTACGTCACTAGCTGTAATAACAAACCGAAGACGAAGACTTGGATTCGAACAGGCCTAAAACACCGAATCAAGACATTTAATAAATATAAACAAAAAAACTAAGTATTATTATATATGAACGCTTTTCAATTATACATTTTTGGGAACGTCAATAGGTTGTGGCTTTTACATGGAACAAAGGCAGTCTATTTGAATTGTGACTACTACCACCGAAAGGACTATGCTACACGGCATGTATGGAAGTCACATCAGCATTATTAGAATATCTTTAGATGTTTTAACCGATTCATGCAAAGTATGGAACTGTCAATGAATTATTCTAGGGTAGATGCTTAATTGGTGAAACGAAGCAAGCTAGCTCTCTACCAGACTCAATTTGGTAGATATATATATGCCTCAAAATGAGTACAAGTCAAGAAGTGGTCTAATACAGATATTTTAGAATCTTAACGTCATGGAAGGCTGCTGTAGGAACGTTTTATAAAACCCTGGGGTAGAGCTATAAAGTCAGATTTGCGGTTGCATTTGATACTTACTTAAGTCGTAAACAGAACCCACAGAATGAATTCTGGAACCTGCACATTTATAGTCAAAAGCGTTTGGGATCTGAATTCTGTAGAAACTCTTAACTATACCTTGCTGATATTCCGGTCTTTTCTATTGATCTTATACCAAGAGTAAAATCGATGCAGGTCTATTTGTAATACGGGATTTTATTTGAGAGAAAGACTTTACGTCATGAGCATAAAATGAAGACTTTACGTAGTGTTTCCCAAAAACGGACAAAGTCGTCAGTGAAATGAATGAAAAAATTATCCTTGAGGTATGTCAGATGAACCCATCTATAGAAATGGAATTATGTAATGAAACTTTTGTTAGTTTTTTATCAGTTCATTTTAGAAATCCTGACCTTTTCATTTTAAAGCGTAGAGCGATAGCTTGTCAAAGGTCTTACTGTAATTTGGTCGCATCTTCCGAGATCTGCTCGAAGAAAACCAGTGTTGGTTTGTTGAGAGCAAATTCTTACAAGAAATTTATAGCACAGAGTCGAGTAAGCATACGAGAAAAGTGTGCAATAAAAATAACTAGAAACTAGTTTAATATCCGTTTTTCCTACTTTTTGAATACTGGTGATGACTGTGGGAAACAACAATTACGACGTAATTTGTAGAAAGTAACTGTCAACGGATTCACCAGAACATTGGACACAACTTAATAAAGGACTTGGAAGAATCCCATTAGAATCCATGCGAAAGACATTTGGAACCCCTAAATATGATCAAGTGTCATGGTAGCGTTAGGTTTAAAGATTAACCATGATAAAACAAGAATAACCTTCTGAGCAATGGTAGAGATAGCGAATGGAAATCTGTACATTGCACATACTTTTGTATGCCAAAGTTACCATTTAGACAATTCAAAAAGTAAAGGCATTATCAAAAGATGGGGCAACAATTTTGCATATTTTAGACTGGCCTTTTGTACCGAATGTTATCGGGTTTAAGGTGAACCTACACGACGAGAGACTTTGGTCTCCAGAGACCACTTTTTTGTTCTTTGTAGAACAAGAGACCTACATATGTATACACTTTGGTCATACAAAAAATCTTTAAAGAGACTAAATCTCTAGAGACTTTTTTGGTCTCCGGTCTCCTGTCGTGTATTTCAAAACAAAACAGGTCTGCGAGTTCGGTCTTCGGTCTCTGGAGTTTGATCATTTTCATCTCCATTGTGTGTTCTGGTCAGTTGAGTGTAGATCTACTCAGAAAGGAAAAGGAATAAAGTGTAGTGTGTTTGACAAAAAATATTAATAACTTTTGAAAAAATATTCTTTCTAACAATCTCTTGCTTAACAATTAACAAAGATCTCTGGAGAACTCTAGACACCAAACTTCAAATTTCGTGTATACACTTCGGAGACGTGTCTCTAGAGACTTTATGGTATCTAGAGACCTAATTTTTTGATCTCCAGAGACAAAAATATTTTGCCGTCTATTTTTACCTTTATTGTCCGTTTTCTAATGAACTTTAAGAAATTGATAACGTCCGGCTTTGTGTTTCTGTAATATGCGCTTACCTTTCATATCACGGATATGTGACTTATAGACAAACTCAGACGCGGTACAAGACTTTAAGTGGTGCAATAGTAAAAAATAAAAATAATTTTTCTTCTTAGATAAATTTTATTCACTGGCTTAAAAACTAACATCACATTCAATTCCTCCAGTTAATTTAGAGCATTCATACTTTTAATAATCCATGGTCTGAGGTGAGCAATATTTGTATAAACTCCAGGTTCACCACGGCGAGCACATCCCCTCCCCCAGGAAACAATACCAACAAGTTCTTTGTTAGCAACAAGTGGTCCACCTGAATCACCTTGACAAGCATCGATTCCTCCCTCCTTCCATCCAGCGCAAATCATCTCTTCAGTGAAGAGCTGGAGACGTTGACGGCAAACATTCCTATCCATTATGGGAACTTTTGCGAGGAGTAAGTCGTCTGATACTTTGCCGTCTTCCTTAGTGAGTCCCCAACCACTGACCACGGCTTGGGTGTTGACTGCAGGCTCTTTAGTAGTTAAGGGAAGGATTCCCACATTTTTGCCCAATGTGACACGGGTAGCCAATTTCAAAATTGAAACATCAGCCCGGAGTCTTTCAAGTGTAAAGCTAGGATGATTTATGATTTTTTCGACTTGGTGAACTTGTCCACCAATTCCTCTGCTGCCTGATCCTACACGAACTTGGAATATTCTCGCAGGAGCTCCGTATGTACAATGAGCCGCTGTGAGCACAATATTCGGTGCGACCAATGTTCCACCACAGCTATGCACTCGTGAGCGTTCCAAGGAAATTTGATATTTGAATAGTTCTTGCTGTGCTTTTACGCCTCCAACTATGCCTAGAACAGGCAAGTTTTCAGCTGGAGCACTAATTGCAACTCCAAGATAAGAGACCAAGAACAATAAGCAGAACATCTTAGTAGGAACCTGTTACCAACACTGAATATGAAGAATTGGATTTGGCTTTTTATACGAAAAGATTGATAAATTTCTCCGAAGAATTGTTTACTCGACTCAAAGTTTGCCTGCGTAAAGAATTGTTGTGTTTACTCGACTCGAACGACTCAAAGTTCTTCTACGTAAATCGATACCAATTATGCAAATAAATGATATTTTGGAAAACAAGAAATGGGAAGAGAGCGCAGATACTGTGGTAAATATTGTTTTAAATTGGGCAAGGCCTTGAACTATTTTACGTCATAGTTACTTACATTTTTGCTTGATTTTTATGAACCAAGATCGATAGATGCATTTGCGTACTTTTTTCATAGCGTATTGTGTCAACGTACTTTCTCGTTTCGTAAGTCAGGCTAAATGGAGTTTGTCGCCTGCACAAAAAAACAAGAGAGCCAAATTAAAATTAGCCAAGTTTCAGCAAATTTGTTTTGATGAAAATATAATGGACAATATTATTTTTAAATTTTTAACACTTTTCCTTTTAAATAAACTTATAAAAAAATATTAATCATTCAGATCTGGTGAACGTCATCTATATACTTTCCATACCAAATGGATTCTACTCATTTCGAAAAAGGCTTCAGGCAATATACTCGTAGCATCTAATTTTCGTCCTATTAACATATTTTGCTTTTTAGTTAAAATACTAAAAACTTCTGGCATATGTTGAAAGTAATAACATGCTGACATGTTAAACGTCAGATTTTCGTGCAAATCACAATTATGAAAGGGTATAATTTAAGATCACTAAGAACCTACGGAAAATGCACCATGTTCGCTTTAATATGTATGATTCGGATTTCTTACCTATACCTTTCGGAGTTCCTAAGGGTTCTGTCCTAGGACCGATGTTGTTCAACTTATACATCAACGTCTTACTTAGTATTATTCAACAAATCAACATCCACTTTAATATATATTGAAGTTGTCCAGTTATACAGTAGTGGACCGATATAGCAATTCGAGGATTCCTTGGTCCGAGTCAATGAGAATCTATGACAGGTCTCTAGGTAATGAATGATGACCTAATTAATGCTTAATTCTGCCAAGTCACAGTCTATCATTTTGGGTGATGATACTTTGACTAAAAATTTACCCTTCGTATTTCTTGGGGTACAATTTTTATAATTGATTAAGTCACAAAACTCGAAATAAGGTTCAATGTAGATATGAGATGTTTTGGTCATATCAAATCCGTTTTTGGGAAAGGTCGATTATTGTAAGCTATGCAGACTTTGACTGTCGGCACAAAATTTTAAAGAAAGAATACCTAGCTGAGGCTTATCAAAGTTTAAAGAGAAGCTTGATTTACCAAAATTTAATTCCAACTGACTACGCCAGATCATCAACATTGACTTCAACGAGATTGTGTGAGATTCATCTTCGGTCTTCTCAGATTTGACCATGTCTCTAGCTTTAAAAACTAGGCTCGTTGAATATGGAAGAACCTGATTATCTTGTGGATAACATCCAACTCCTAAATTCGTCCCGCCACGAGTACGATTCTAATTTCATATTATCGTAAAGTAATACATACAGGAAGCTTTACTTTGTTAAGATACAAGACCTTCGGATTTGCATACCAATACTCTATACAGAGTATGCGCGTATACAGGGGAAGTGTCACGGGGGTCATGACCACACCCAAAGCGCCACCTTACCTACGGGGTGAATCGAATGTGGCGCTGGACTGTAGATTGAGTGATAAAAGCTTAACGCGGGCCGATTTTCGTATGGTATGGACACAATGTGTAGCTGATACCGGCGATTAATGCTGGTGCTGTAATACACGGCTGGGCGTTTGTTCTTCTTTTTTAAGTATAGTGAGTCTGGAGTGGGTATAATAGTCATTCGCTCGTAGATCTTTGTCTTTGAAACGTGTACGATTTTTTTAGAATTTTCTTGTGTTTTATAGTATAGTGTCGAAAAATCATCTATCATGCCTATCACAGGATGGTAAGTAATTTTGGAATACATACTACATATTTATTTTAATGTTCGATGGTTTAGAAAAACGCACGCAATGCTTAGCAGCCCGGTTCTTACAATGCTTTTATATTTTTGTTGCATCGATTACTTCTATAGATGAAAAAGCACACTATTTCGAGATGTGAAAGTGTTATTGTTTCTAAGAATTTGGTCAGCGATCATAAATTTTCCAACATAAAATCGATGACAGGACAACTTGATGGAGAGCTCGCAACAGAAGCTTACAAACAAACTTAACGAATTTTGAGTTAGGGTTCTTTCAGTAGAAGCCTAGTTCCATGCAATCATCAACGTATAGCCACCCGTTGATTTTTCATAGCGACACTGACTCAAGCCTGAGTAGTGGTTAAAAAAATTTACGTTCCTTAGGAAGCATTAAATTTTTCTTAGAAATATACTTGCAAATTGTTCTTAAGAATTTTAATGAAAACTATTCACCGACAACGGTCCAAACTAATTGGTGGATTGATTCTGGTGGTTCACTTTTTCGGATAAGAGCACAAGCATTCAGTTTTCTTATAATGATTCGTCATTTTTCTTTAGATGTTTCATGCTCTACTGGTGGCCAACCATTGTTCCAAAGAGTTATATTGATTCAGGTACCTTGGCTAGTCTGGGTCGCTGAAGATATTTATGAGCGTTGGAAAACATACATTTTGTTCTTAGAAATTTACTTGAAAATTTTCTTTCGAATTTTTATACCCTATTTGACGTTTACTTTTAATTTGCTACACTAGTTAGCGATGGAGGTAGAAATAGTAGCGAAAGGGGAAAGCAGAAGAGTGATAAGACCGCTCACAACTTTTTCAGAAGAAAGCAAGATCAGTAAGTTCCCTAAAAAGAAATAGTCAGTAACATTTCATGAACTCCTACTCCGATTCCTTAAAATATAACTCAAGGTGCAAGCTCACACTCAGTCAATTACTTCAACCGTGACAGAATCGGTTGCGTCAACATCTATATTTCTACAATTTCTGCACGAGAAGACGTATCTCATTATGAGTCCTTAATATCCACCCTGAGATCGAAAATTGGATTTTGTTATATAACGTAAATATGATTAAAAAAAATTTAAAAGCGACTTCTTCCGACTATTTCCTCCCTCTCGCACATTTCAGTTGCGACCCCCCTAGGCTGCAGGTCCGGATACGCGCCTGATACAGAGTGTGAATGTTGTTGAGGGACTTTCAACGAATAAAATTGTTATTGTAACTTTATTTTATCAATTGTTTAGAATGTAATTTAGAATATTCTTGTAATTATAAATTACACAGCATGCTTTAATGCCCTTATTTAGCTAAAAGTAGTGCGTAAATATTTCTTGTTTTTTATATTTTTACAAGTTTAAATAGTTTCCATTATTATTAAAATTTCAATCCTTACGTTCTCCAAAGTGTCCACTAAGAAGACATATCCTAAAAAAAAATTTAGAAAAAAAAATAAGAAATTTCAAAGAAAATTTCTACAGAAAGAATCTCACATTCTCGTCTTCAAGTTTTCCATCAAAACGATTTATTAGAAATTTATAAAAATACTTTTTTTCCGCATGAATTCTATGCTGGCTGCAATCAGTGAAATATGAAACCAGTTTTCCTGTGCCAGCAATAATTGCTTCAATAATTATCCGATCCAATCTTATTATACAGCCTCAAGTTAATTTTATTAAGATCTCGGAATTCGATACGGAATTCAACTAGCCGGGAAATACCGTTTTCTTGGTGCAGATTTACGCTCACCTGGTTTAATATTGTAACGCGAATAGTGCAAATATTGATGGTGATTAGATTCCAGATTAGCCACAGCCAGCTATAAACTCGAGATTGGAGCCAGCCAATGTACGCAAGCATAAGCAAATCGCATAATAAAAGCCGACAAACCAAGGAACACACCATCGTCAGACAGTTTTATTGCTAGTGTTTTACAGTCATCAGGTTCAGTTGAACTAATTTTGAAAAATTAAGACCAGAAGCCGGTGGACGAACCAGAGAGAACAGCTCATTAAAACTTGCAAGATCACGTTCAGAAAATCCGAAAGCATGTTAGCAATGAAAAGATACAGTTTCGGAGACGTCTTCAATATGATGTGACATCTCATCATCTCAAGAATTCGTCATTGATTGTAATTAACGATTGTGTCTACTGTGTCATGGGAATGCTTAAGTATGCCATCTAAGTAATCGATTTCTTTTATTGGTCGAGTGAACCAGTGATAATTACCTAACTGTGGTCTTTCAAAATATGTAAGTACACTACTCACTGCGCTCAGTGTGTCAGTAAAGAAGGTAAATGGAGCTATAGCGCATGTCTTGAAGATTTAATTACACAAATATGCTTTATGCTTAGGTGAGATTAATCAAGGCAATATGGACCCTGATAATGAATGATTGTAAATCTAGATGTACCATCGATTATAAAAGACGGGGTGATATATGTATGTACATATGCTTCCTAGATTAGACTAAACTTCAAGGAAAATATGAAGAAGTCAGCAAAATTTATAAACTTAGATATACTCTAATAAGATGGAAGACCGCACATTGCCGATTGTCAATTGATTGTCCAGTAAACGACTGGTCAGTTGTCACTCGCTGATAGATTTTTAATCGTTGCTAATTGAATGTCGTTGCATATTCGCATATTGTATCATCTTCTGACAAATTAATTAATAATCGAGTCAAATTGTTATGGAATTATGCTGTTGAAGTATTGGTTAGGACGTGAAGTCCAGACATTACTACAGGGCGGCACGCAAGTTCGGCTCGACTATTGGCGGAGAATGTCGGGGGGCTCCACGGAAAACCTGCCGCTGTCCCATCATCCTAAAAAAAAACAAAAACAATCGTGCCTGTTCACACACAAAGAACGGAGCACACATCCAGTTCAGAAGGGACCCTTACACCTTTTACCCTTGCTCACTTGAAGGTGCAGATGTTCTGCCTTCACTCCTGTTGCACATCCACCCTTATGACACTGAGGGCAGTAGATTAATTTTCAGCGTCCCCATTGTCATGATAACCTGCAAGAAAACGGAGTAGCGGACCTAGTCAACCTTCATCGTGAGGAGGGCTCCAGGAAAGCGAGAGGAGAAATATTAAGAAGATCAACGCACCCAGTAAGACAAATGGGATTTATTTAAATTGAATATATTTTAGAATCGATTCCAATACGAATATGATGAATCGATTTTGGAATCAGAAATTTGTTGGCAAATAACTGGATCCATCCATAATCGATTCAGTTCCGATTCCAAATAAATTTTCGAATCTTACCTCGCAAACGTTCGATTAGTCGAATAGGTCATAAAACAAAACGGAAGTAATACTTAGTAGCAAGTTTGAATTGAAAGTGTAATGTTGTTGAGGTAAGTGAAAAATAATTAACCTAACCAGAAAGAAATTTGTGAAAAATACAGTTGCTGCTGCTGTGCCAAAGGTATGTTCGTGGTTAAATTATGTTCATAGAATTATTGTAAAACTTTCTCATTTTTATCAGTTTCCATTCTTATGGAGGCAAATAAAAGCCTAACAAAGAAGGTAAACAAATTATCCGTGATGACATCCCGGCTCTGTGATTTCTTAATGCCTGCTAAAGTAGCTAAACTGGATGATTTTGATCTTACTCTAAAAACAGAGCAACTTCTAATGGAATTCGATAACAAATTGAAGGAAACAGATACTAAGCATAAATTTGTAATACTTTCAATTACTGAATTTCTTTTGTTTTTTTATTCTATTATGTATTTGAAGTTATATTTTTATTTCTGAGTAGTAATTAAATGAAAATAAATTTTTCGATGTTAAACCATAGCAATTTTAAAATCAAGCATTGAGTGCAGCCGTCCCGACTAATACCTTATGATTTTCACCAAAAATTGAAATTATTCTTTTTTAATATGGAAAATCTAAGTCCATCGAAATATTGCATGCATGAAAATCGACTCTATACCGATTTCAAATATATTCCAGATCACTTATGAAATATATTTTTCAATGATTCAAGAATCAATTTGTATTCGATAATAAGATCAATTTTCTATTGGGTGCTGCTAAAACCAATCCAGGGAACCGAAAATGCGGATATTATCCATATAAAATAATTCATTTTGACACGAAATAGAATCAATCCTTCGATAGCTAAGAATTTATTCCGTATCTCAGAAGAATTGACTCCTGTCTCACTGAGCATCTTCAATTCATTATAATGTTTATTTTAAACAAAAATGATATGGAAATTTCATGACGTTGTACAAAAGAGAATACATTTACAACTTACAATTTACAGTCCCTTTCTTTTCCTGTAACATTTGTCAACTATTCTGTAATAATCCTATTATCTTCAAGAGTACGTAAGTGGAAACCACGAAAACGACTTTACAACAATATAACAACTCTTCGATACGATCATTATCATCACCTCAAAAGGTAGCTTTCCGCGTACAACATCTTGCAACGAAGAGGGGTTAATATTTCAGAGTGATTCCCTGAACAAAAAAAAATTGTTCTTTCTTTTGTTTACTTTAATTGTTTGTCCAGACGTTACTGAGATTCCAACCGAACCCGATAGTTAACTTGGAGGACACTGGGGTCCCAAATGAGAATTCTACAATATTATTACTACTGAATTAATACTGAAGGTAGGTAGGTACTTACAGACACTATTCCTCCAACCTGATGAAGCATTCCAAAAAAATTTGATTTTCCTTGAATCACCTTCTTAGGCGTCCAAAATCGAGAGTAATTAAATAGTTTTAAAATCAGTGCCACCAAAACTTAGTATCTAAGGACACAATCGCAAGCGTTCAAATAAACTCTTACTAAATATCAGTCAATGGTTTTTATCTATTATCTATTTTTTATCTATTTCCTTGATATAGTTATCTCGTGATAATGGCACTGTGTGCTTTACGCGGTTGGATTGTTACAGCTTCCTTTTATAGTAAATTTAAACTTAGACCGTTTAGGCTAACCTGATGGCGTTTAGAGCAATAATAACCTATGTTACATATATATGCTATGTGTATTTTCAAAACTTGATCAAACGAATTATCAAATGTATGACAGGGGGGTCCACATAAACCGTTTGGGAGTTACAGGGTGGTTAAGAAAAAAAGCTAGATTTTCACATAACACCCTGTATCTTAAAAAGTACACAGAGTACGGTCACAATTAAGACTCATTGTATGCAGAGCGTCATGGCATTTTCAACGACTGCTAAACCAGCTCAGTACCCCACTCGTCTCAAGAGTTAAAGGGGTCTAAAATAAAAATTTAGGATTTTCTTACCTTTTTTTTTACTTCGGCCTCTTTTTTTTTGCAGAAAAGTCATTAACATACTTTTTTTTTGTAAAAAGTGTAAACTGTAGACTTTCTTCTTTAATTTGACCTATTACATCCTATGTGCTACTTGCAGCCGTTAAGGAGTTATTCAGGTTTTCAGGTCACACCCAGACCTGGGCAATACTTAAGTAAAAAAATACTTAAGTACTACTTAAAGTACATTTTCGTTACTTAAGACTTATTACTCAATACTTTTGAAATGCCCCTACTTATTACTTGAACAAAAGTACTTGCTTCTATTTACTTGTACTTAAGACTTAGTTTTGTACTTATGTACCAAAATTTTAACTTAGGTATTTCTGAGTCTATTAAATACCTACAAATATCTAGCTCTTCGTAGAAAAGCAAACACAATCTCTAGCGCAACTCCTTTTTTGTTGAGTTTTAAAGCACGCAAAGAATTGTTAAAGTATGTGCCGTAATCATGCGTCAAGGCAGAACCTTAGATAAACTAGTAACATGTAAAAACCAGTAACGTCTCGCTCGAATATAAAATCGACGATGTCTCGTTTTGATGACATAAGCACTGACATGTATAATATGGATATGAAAAAGTTGGATTACTTCTATATGGCTGACTCTTTCGGCCTAAGCACCAAGTCAAGTACCAACTGAGAGAGAACTGAAAACAACAAATAAATTAGTGGATTCGTCGAAATAAATGTTTTTAAATTAATCATTTAGGGTTATTACTGCTTTATCAAATTCATTCGCTACGCAGAAGAAATTCTAAATGTTTTATTAAAATCACTTCCCGAGCTGCGTGCTCATTTTTTCAACTTCCCGCCTATGATTTTTTTCAATGTTGGCACCGACGTAAGAACTCTTTTTGATACAAGCAATTGTGTCCACGTGAAATAGAAACGTAAGCAGTCCATATTATGTACAGGGTTTTCCAATAAGAGGTGTTATTTTGATATTCAAAGAAAAATGCCATTTTTTGAGATAAATGATCGGATCTTTAATTCATTATAAAGAGGAAGGTATGCCGTTAATAATGGAAAATAACATTAGCCAAATGACCACCACGACCACGCCTACAGGACCATATTCTTTTCATGAAATTTTCCATAACCAAATCGCAAAGTGGCTGCCCTATGTCCTCGATAGCCTCACGAATTCCATCTTTGAGGTCTTGAATCGACGCTGGGCTGTTGGCGCAGACCTTCTCTTTCACGTGGCCCCAAAGGAAGAAGTCGCAAGATGTTAAGTCACAAGATCTCGGTGACCAATTGTGATCACCTCTTCGAGAGATAACACGGTCCGGAAACTTTTCCCGTAAAAGATCAATGGTTTCGTTGCTTGTATGGCACGTAGCGCCGTCTTGTTGAAAGTAAACGTTGTTCAGATCAATACCATCCAATTCCGGCCATAAAAAATCATTAATCATCTGTCGACAGCGCAATCCATTCACCGTAACTGTTGCTCCAGACTCATTTTCGAAAAAAGTAAGGTCCAATGACCCCGCGGGACCATAAACCGCACCAAACAGTCACACGTTTAGGATAGAGAGGCTTTTCAACAAAAACTCTTGGGTTTTCCGAGCTCCAGATGTGACAATTTTGCTTGTTGACGAAGCCATCGAGGTGGAAATGGGCCTCATCACTCAAGATGAGTTTTCGATGGAATTCCGGATCATTTTCATGCATTTCAAGGACCCAATCAGCAAAGACTTGATGTTGTTGATGATCGGCTGGCTTGAGTTCTTGTGTTAACTGAACTTTATAAGCCTTAAGACCCAAATCTTTATGCAAAATACGGTGTAATGACGTTTGTGGAATGCCTAATTCCAAAGAACGACGAGGAATGGACAAACCTGGGATTTCTTCAACACTTTCGGCTACAGCAGCAATATTCTCGGCTGTTCTTGAGCGACGTGCACGGGTTTTATTCTTCACATCACCAACTTGTCCCGACAGCTCGAATTTTTCTACCAATTTCTGTATTGCTGTCCGACAAGGTGCTTCACGACGACCCAAAAACGTTCGAGTTTTACGAACCGTCTCTGCCACATTTTCACCATTTTTATAGTGAATTTTAATAATTTCAGTGCGTTGTTGAATCGTGTATCGTTCCATTTTTATTAATGGCGTAGTTTCTACTTGTCAAATGTCAAAAAATGACAGCTCCAAAAGTGACATCTACCGAAATAGCGGGCTAATTAAAATAACACCTCTTATTGGAAAACCCTTTACATCAGTAGACATAATCACGGGTAAGCAAGCAATGTCTCGCTCCAATATAAAATCAACGATGCCTCGACCTGATGTAGGGAAGGCCTCATTTTTTTCTTAGAAATGTGCTGGAAATTTTTTCCTTAGAATTGTTAAGCATTATTGGAGGCGATAATGGGTGCTTGGGCGGACCTCTAATATTCTTTGTGAGTGTAGCAAGGAGAGGTGAAAGTTTTACTCTACTTGCAGCACCGAAAACTATGAAACACTATAAATAGTAGCCACTGGTACTATAGTTTTCAAAAGGTATTGATTTATTAATAAATATTAACTGAACTCGATAAACTTCATTATATTACTGCCAACGTACAAAAGATTCAAAAAATGTACTTTAAAAAGTACTTCAAAAAATACTCAGTACTTTTTATAGACTTAGTACTTAGCTACAAATACTTTTCATACATGCGACACTTGTACTTACGCTGAAGTACTCAGGCCTTCGGTGCTTGTACTTGTACTTCAGTACTTTTTCTTTGAAAATAGCAAAGACGACAGTCTGGACTTCACGTCCAAGTCAATCGCTCTTCATACTACCATAACATACATTTCTCATAATTTCTTCCTTATTTCGTCAGTTTTCTCTAAAGAAATAAAGATTACAATGAATATTAAGCTCTTTCAGTTATTTCCCACTCAAAAGAGAGAAGACTAGAACTATTAACACAAATTTCTTATTTTCCATTTTATTTTTATGTTTTACAGTTTATAGACTAGTCAGTACTGACTGGCCAGAAATCTAGTCAGTACTGACTAGTGATTTAACAAGATTTGTTAATAAAATTAATTTTAAAATTATAATATCTGCTCTAATTAACAAATTATCATATGAATCTACATTTGATCAGTATTGATTGTAACTGCTTTTGCATTTCCATGTCTTTTACAATGCGGTCTGATCCAGACAACACACCGTCAACGTAGAAGTTTTGTTTCATAATTTGTGATCATAAAGAATGTATATCCGCTTCTATTTCAGACATTTGATAGCACACGCTATCCCAAATCAGTTGAAATTTTTGATCACCTTTATCTATTTGAAACTGCCGATAAATTTATTCAATATCAACAGTGAATGAAACCCTAACGAGTCGGAATCTGAGCAGTACGGTGAAAATGTCTCGTCGTCTTGAATAAGCTGCAGAATATCATTTGGTGAAATGCCTACCTTGGTCTTTGCAGAGTCATCAGAAAACTACACGCATCTTCAAAGTGCACCTATATGGCTTAACTACTGTGTTGTGTGGAATGAAATAATATGGCTTTTGAATGTCTTTAAAGTCTATTCCCTTCAGATGTGTCCAAATTATTGGTATTCTTCCATGAACTTATTTGTTGCTTCAGATCCTTGCTAGAGTTGAGCCTACGCTCCAGTCCCATAAATCTTTTGTAGGCTATAGCCTATATATCCTCAAATTAGCCAAAGGTGCGTGGATCTTCTCGCTACGGAAGTTTTAGTAAAAATGGCGCATCAGCATCTCGTCTGTGGAATTGATTAAAATGTGTCTTACATTGTCGCTCAACAGTTATTAGGCCTTCAGTTTCTTCAAGGCGCCAAAATTTTTCGATTTGGTCGTTTATGCATTGATCATCAGTGCATATACCGCAGGTGGTGGAGTCAGAATTATCAAGAACTATAGATTTTCACATTCAATTTTCACGCTCTTCTACAAATAGATGTGGGCGTAGCAGAATAATAAATTTAATATTTTTTAGTGTATTAATAATTTTTTGCCTTTTTGTACGTTTCTAATACGGAAGAGGACTGGGATCACCATACAAAATTGTTTGAGGAAAAATAGAATTTTCATTTATATATATGTGTATGTGTATATGCATGAAAGCACGCAAGCATAAATGAGTAGTGTTGCATGAGTCAGGATCAGGATCCTGCAAACATTTTAGCAAAGAGCTCGCTTTCTCGAAATTGAGCAAGAAATTGATAATTTTGAGCTTCTGCAGAGATTCCTTCGCGTTTCTCTGATTCTGTTACGAATGAGAGGAAAATAGAGAGCTCAATTCCGCTTTTTGCCCGAGATTTCTCAATGTCTCTGGTTTCGGAATTACACTGAAATGAGACTACATGCGTATATGCTTCGAATAATTATAGTGCGAGATTCCTTCGTTTCTCTGAGTAAGATTCAAATGACTCATCACTTACTGATAATGTTCAAAACAAAAATAGTTTATCTGTTTAGTGGCATGTGTGACCAAGACAATAATAATCACGAGCCTTATTTTCCACTTAAAATGAATAATGGACATTTTCACGCCTCTAATTAAATGCTTACGACACGAGAATAGCTCGCTTCTTTTAATATATAAGAAATATATAACACCACTAACCCAAACACTTTGTACGCATTTAACTTCATTTTAACATCAGGTTTGTTCGATGAAAACACCGTGTAAATTTTCCCTTACAATTTTCCCCAAATTTATCTGGGGTTTTGTGCACTCATCGAACAAGTTTTTAAAACACTGCGTAAATCTAGTGTAATGATATTTCTCTGGCAGTTCTCCTGAGTATAATTAATTGTAAAAAGTTATTTATAAAATGGGTGAAGACAAATAAAATTTGCTCTAGCTATTTTTCTATTTTTTTTTTTTTTCTGATTCTTGCTTATTTTTTCTCAAGAAGTAATTTATATGCCCAATCAGCAACGAATTGCAAGTAACAGTTCTCAAGTGACAAATGTCAAACCATTACCCCAAGAAAATGTTAGTGTAAGCTCGGAGTAGCCCAGGTTTCTCAAAAAACAAGATAGTCTAGCCCGTTGCAAGGGCGGATACAGCGGGGGGCGATCGGGGCGTTCGCCCCCCCCCCCCCCCCTAGAGCTCTAATAAATCAAAATTTATGTATAATTAAATGAAATAGAAAATACAAAAAAAAATTTTTTTTTTTAAAAAGGCTTTCTAAATCCGCATTTAAAAAATAGAAAATTATTTCTCCCTTCACTTAATGAATGCATCACAATAGTTCTCTAGAGTTTCCCTTCATTTTGCATTTAATTAAATTTTTTAATTATATTACATTTGTGTATAAATTTTAAAATTTTCAAGGTATACAAGGAAGGAAAGATCTGGGCAGTTCAAATTTAAACACTACAGTGAATAACAATTTCCCGAAAATTGAAATTGGGAACTCCTAATATTTATCAAAATACTTAATTAAATTACTTTGATTTGAATTTGCTTTCTTTGTGTAATATAATTTTAATATTTAATTAATGGAAAATTCTAGATAGTTTTTTATAAAGTTATTTGTTATATTTATTATTTTTTTCTTTTTTAGTCACAACTTATTCTCAAAAAATTTTCACTACAAACAAAATTGTTGCACTTTTTTGTGATAGATAGCTCACAAAAGCCGGGTATTTTGATGAAAAGTAGTATGTTGGGAAAATTATCATAGCCGGGGTAATTAATCTCAGATTTATTTGTCCTGGAAATATTTAATTTAATTTTATACATATATTAACCTTGCCTAATTAGCTTTCCTCGAAAATTTTTTTAACCATTTAAGTTGCAAGAAATTGCAGTCCAGCCCAGTAAATTATGACGTTTGAACGAAATCCAACCGACCTTTATATGAAAAACACCAACAGTAAGACAAGCAAGAAGTGTATAAGGTCTATTTTATGTGGGATTAAATTTTACTATACTTACGGGATCAAAAACTTATATTACATAAATAAAAGAACTCTGGAGATATCTGAATGCTAATGAAATTTTCATGCTGAAACGAAAAGAGAAAGCTATACAGAGTGGTCCACAACTGATGGCAAGTACGGTTATAGGGGGCGATGGGGGCGATCGCCCCCCCCTAGAGCAAATGTTTGGATCCGCCCTTGGCCCGGTGTAACCCTAAACAGACCTATCAAATTCGGTTCATCTTAGGATCTAAAGCAATTCACTATCGAGAGAGAATCTCGGGTTTATAAGTCGAGAATCATGTTCCTTTTACTACGCTGGTAGTCTGTTTTCCGTTCGATATCGAGTTCGATCTCGAAGTTTAAACCAGAGATTACGATTTGCTAGAAAATCCTTTTCGAATCATGATGTTTTGCAGGGTTGTGAAGTATTCTCGAGGGTTTTTGTTTAGCTTATAAGCATTAGAAAACATATATTCATTGTAAGTTCTACATATACATACAGAGAAATACTTCCCAAGCCCCCAGCTAACAATTTCGCGAACGTCCGCAGCAGCGAAACTTAAGCAACAATGGAGCTGCACAATGCGAAACATGAGAATAAATGCGAACAGAGCTAAATATTATTTATGTTATCGATGCGATATAAAAGCGAAACGAACGCGAATAAAAATTCTGTTCACTTTTATTTATCTTGCATAAACATGTGCATGTGCGCTGTTTTGTACCCGAACTTTTGAAAATTTTACAGTTTCGAGATTTTTGGTTCTATTTTTCAACTTCAGCGTGTACAAATCAGAAATTTGTCGTGTTTGTGTTGTGTTTCAGTGAATTATAAAAGGTGAGCAATTAAAATTATATTTAATTAACACTAAGGGTAAAATGAGAGGCTACATTTATAGTAGACTGGATTAGATAGGTAGATAGGTATCTATAAGCGCATAGGTTAATAAATTATATTCATACTGATAACGCTCATGATTGAGAAATAATTTCATTTGCGAATTCGCTAAATTATCGTTACCACAGTAGATTAATATTAAATTTGGACACATTTAAATTTATCACATTTTGTCGAAAAAGAAAGGCAAAGTGAATGCTAACTGATACCACCCGATCGAGGTTTCGCTTTCATATCTCATTTAAATTCACTAGCGAAATTTACGTTCCACTTTGTGATATTTTTGCGATTCGCTTTGACTTTTGCAATGTTTGCTGGGATGGAACAGAAATCTTTATGTGCTCGTGCTAGTCTAATTCTCTAAAATGTTTCATATTGTTTCTTATGGATTATTATTGATTTTATTATGCCATAAAGCCTAAACTACTATTCACACAGGAAAATAGCTTTCAGGAATTTTAAGATTGGCTCCTTACCTTCTCAAAGGCTACACTTACTATATACCTGCTTTACTTAACAAAATAATAAAATAGTTTTGATTATAAAGTAACTTAACCATTTTACGCTTAATAACTCTCAGTTGAGTTGCAATAGTGTATGTGTGGCCGCAGACCGAATCTGTAGGCAGGGCAGATTGATTCGAATTTATCGGACCACGGCACATTACATATGCAATTATTACTAAGTTGTGAGTTTTTGTTTGGGAAATCGTAGTCATTTGGTTAAGATGAATTTTTTTAAATAATTTGTTCAGAAAGATATAAAAATGTGATTACAGTTGAGAAGCTAAGAAAGTAAGCTTAAGATTATCGAAAGTTCATTTTTTTGTATAAATAAGTAGTTTAGGGCGTAGGATAGGAACTATTCAAATAAAATTTTAGTCAGTTTTACATAAGATCACTGCAAATATTTTAGAATGTTAGGACTATGTTAAGGCTCTCATGTATGGGACTCTGTTTCATTTACTGGGTCTTGTTGAATTATAAATAGTGTTTTGTATTTGTAATACCAAGTTTAATTTTAATAACGTAATGCCTGGTGCCTTATTCCAGAACACGATTCGATAAAGAAGCTTATCGATTCGATATCGACAATTCGAAATTACAGAATTCTATATCGACTCTTCGCAATCTACAATTCACTTGATGACATTTCTTCGGTTCTTTCAAGTTCTTTAAAAATAAAAGAATGTAAGTGAAATGGGTTTTATTCGAAATACAGTTAAAAGAAAATATCTACATTTTTTCTTCAGCCATTCCAAATAATCAATTAATGAAATTTTAGGCTCAAAATTGTGACACAAAAGTAGGATGAAATGGTGGTATGTATGTTTAGTCATACAAAAACACGCCCATTTAGAAAAAGAATACCTTGATAAAGCCAATGCCAAAAACAAACGGAAATGTGTTATAGGGGAAAAAAGCGCTTAGCACAGGCGGCGGTTCAAATATACAGTTATAAATTTTACCTATAAGGCGGCGGCTTTGAGGAGAGAACTAACGGAGACGACATCCCATAGTAAAGTATATGTATGGCAGCGTATCGAAAAATTTTCGCCATCTTGATTTTGGCAGGGTGTTTGACTGTCACTTTTGTGTAAACAAAGAGCCGCGAAGTGTGTTTGGCCCAGAGACGTAGTAACAAAAGGAATAATTTACTTTTTATAGGAAATGGTTAATGGCTATTGGACTTAGTGATAGTAATATAAAAAGGAGTTATATATGCTCGAAGATTTAGATACAACAATCCCACTAACATGCATATATAAGTAAATTCGCAAATAATTTAAATATATCGTCAGTGAGTGCATACATTCTGAAATCAAAACTGGTGCCACATGAAACAGGATATCAGTCAGTCCATTTATATACATGTCAATGGGTGGTGTAGAAGATTGTGCGGAGTTTCTAAGAAATGTGTTTGAATTTTCCCGCCATTAATTTGTTGTGATATTTAAGGCATCAACAATTTTTAACGCCGCCTCTGGCACCTCGACAAAACAAGAAGAAGAACGATAGTTGCTACGCTTTTTTCATCACATGTCGCCTCCTTTAGTTCCCTCCTCGAAGGGTGGCGTTCACACTGATAAAGTATGAAGTAAGCAGTATGCAACACGCAGTATGCAATACTTATTTTAGGTTGCGATGTTGTTCAAAGTGACGCAGTATTGAGTGCAATACCAGTATATCAAAAATGTCTTCGTCGGAGGAAGAAGTCATAACTTTTTGGTGACTTTTAAGGTAAACACTTGTAAAAAGGAGGTTTGTGACATTTTGTAGAGAAAATTTGTAGCATAGTTCAGCAATTGTCGCTAACAAGTCTATGGATGATGAAAAATTCAAGGGTTTCTAGACAGAATGAGCAAACACAGTCTTCCACCACTTCCACAACTTTTATATTAAAAGCAATTTAAAAAACATTTTGTAAGGCCCTTCCCTGTGGGGTCGGTGCGATACTGTACGGTAGCGACATAGTATCGCCTAGAGCTAATTCAACAGACATTTTGTAGATTCCACAACAAAATTCACCAGTCAACGCGGTAAATGTCGCTTCTCTACTGACAAGGCATGTTGCAGCGCTGCATACCGAAAACATGTTGCATCCCAACCGCGCAGTGCAGACCCGTATGTGAGTACTGATTAAGGCGGCGGTCACACTGAAGTATGCAGTATGCAACACGCAGTATGCAGTACTTACTCTAGATTGCGATGTTGTTCAAATTCATGCAGTATTGAGTGCAACACCAGTATTAAAAATGTCTTCGTCAGAGGAAGAAGTAATAGCTTTTTGGTGGTTTTTAAGCCGCCGTAAGCACTTGTCGAAAAGGAGGTGTTGGATTTTGCCATTTTATAGGGAAAATTTGCAGCATAGTTCAGCAATTGTCGCTAACGAGTTATCTATGGATGATGAAAAATTCAAGGGTTTCTAAGAATGAGCAAAAATAGCTTTCATGTCTTGCTGGACTTAGTTCATTCTTCTATTGAAAGAAAGGATACAAATTTCCGACGTGCCATTGAACCTAGTGAAAGGCTTTTAATTACAATAAGGTAATCAGTTAAAGAAGTAATGTTTTATTAATCAAACCACACATTTATTTGTTCATAGTATTAATTATCCACACGATTGCTCATAGTTCATTGTTTATAGTATTCTTATGGCATGCGTGGACCCGCTTGGCTTATTTACAACCATAGATGTGGGAGATCTAGGTCGAAACAGTGATGCAGCGGTGTTTAAACAGTCACAGCTTGGAAAATTATTTCAAAAAGACCAGATAAATCTACCTGAACCTGCCACATTGCCTAATGACAATACAAACATGGATTTCCCTTTTTATTTTTGTGGGGATGAAGCATTTCCTTTGAAGCCAAGCTTCATGCGACCGTTTCCTCAAAAAGTTCTAAATGCCAAAAGAGCAATTTTCAATTTTAGGCTTTCGAGGGGGAGGAAAACCGCGGAATGTGCTTTTGGCATATTAACTTCGAAATTTCGGATTTTCGAGACACCTATTGCAAGTAATGAAAATTGTGTACAAAATATTGTTAAATGTTCATGTGTATTACACAACTTTATAAAAATCAGAGAAGGAAAATTCCCTTCACCATCCAACTTTAATGAAGATATTCAAGAAGTTCCGAACATCCAAATAGAAGAGAATAACTACACTGGAAACACTGAAGGGCATCGATTAAGAAACTATCTCCCTAACTATTTTATTACACCCGCGGGATCAATTCCTATCCAATGGAGATATATTTAACGAAAATGTGAAAAAATACACCGTGGCGACAGTGGCTCCGCATGTTGCACGCTTACCGAGTCAATGTAGAACCGATGTCATAGCGACACGTTAGGGAAGGCTCTAAAATGTATTACACAACGCAATTTTAGTCGCAATGCAGTAAGTATTGAATACTGCTTGTTTCATACTGCATACTTCATAATTCATCAGTGTGACCACCTGTTGATGGTTAATGTACCTATAGCTTGTAAACGTAGAGCCCCATTCTGAAGTTGATGAAAAATGTTCAATCTTTTGATGCTTCTTCTTTGAGGGTAGAAACAATCGTAATGGATTCATCCTCTCAATCCCTCACCACATTTAATAACAACAAAAATTATTTGGCAAGTGCTTACTACTAGCTTCTTTTTATTAATACTTTTTTATGTTCTTCGATTGAGTTCAAGAATAACAAGCTCTGTCGAATAGAGCTTTGGAATAACGCACCAGGCTTACTGAGATGACGCCTTATTACTGAACTCGAAAGAGCAGAATCGAAACGGCTGTATAGAATCATATAGACGAAGGAAAAATTAAAATTAAAGTTAAATTGAACAAAAGTCTACGAAATCTGATAGCACAAATCTACAAAACAGTCGTCTGCTTAATAATTCTAATCTATAACCAAAAACTAGATTTACTACATACCTTTTTGTCCTATTTTTTGAAGAGGTATGATGACAGCGGAAACAGCTATTACAAAGTGATTTGTCAGCGGACTCACCAGAACATTGGAACACGACTTAATAAAGGACTTGGAAGAATCCCATTAGAACCCATGCGAAAGACATTTGAAACCCCTAAATATGATCAAGAGTCATGGTAGCGGTGGGTTTAAAGATTAACCATGATAAAACAAGAATAACCTTCTGAGCAATGGTAGAGATAGCGAATGGAAATCTGTACATTGCACATACTTTTGTATGCCTAAAGTTACCATTTAGATAATTCAAAAAGTGAAAGCATTATCAGAAGATGGGGCAACAATTTTTAATATTTTAGACTGGGCTTTTGCACCTCGTGCTCATGGTATTAAGATTATTGTCCATTTCGACTATGTGTTTCTGTAAAATGCGCTTACGTTTCATATCACCGATATGTGAGCTATAAACAATCTCAGATGCATTAGAAGACTACTAAAGTGGCGCACAAGTTAAAAATGAAAAAGGTTTCCTTTTTAAATAAATTTTATTCAGTTTCTTTAATATTTTCGTCACATATTCAACTTCACCATTTTAGCGCATTCATATTTTTAATAATCCAAGGTCTGAGGTGAGCAATATTTGTATAAACTCCAGGTTCACCGGGACGAGCACATCCTTTTCCCCAGGAAACAATACCAATAAGTTCTTTGTTGGCAACAAGTGGTCCACCTGAATCACCTTGGCAAGCGTCGATTCCACCCTCCTTCCATCCAGCGCAAATCATCTCTTCAGTGAAGATCTGGAGACGTTGACGGCAAACATTCCTATCCATTATGGGAACTTTTGCGAGGAGTAAGTCGTTTGATACTTTGCCATCTTCCTTAGTGAGTCCCCAACCACTGACCACGGCTTGGGTGTTGACTGCAGGCTCTTTAGTAGTTAAGGGTAGGATTCCCACATTTTTGCCTAATGTTACATGGGTCGCCAATTTCAAAATTGCGACATCAGCCCGGAGCCCTTCAAACGTAAAGCTAGGATGATTTATGATTTTTTCAACTTGGTGGACTTGTCCACCAATTCCTCTTCTGCCTGATCCTACACGAACTTGGAATTTTCCTGTAGGGGTTCCTAGTGTACAATGAGCCGCTGTGATTACAATATTCGTTGCGGCTAATGTACCACCACAGTGAGGCATTCGTGTGTGTTCCAAGGAAATTTGATATTTGAAGAACTCTTGCTGTGCTTTTTGGCCTCCAACTATGCCTAGAACAGGCAAGTTTTCAGCTGGAGCACTAATTGCAACTCCAAGATAAGAGACCAAGAACAATAAGCAGAACATCTTAGTAGGAACCTGTTACCAACACTGAATATGAAGGATTGGATTTGGCTTTATATATGAAAAGATTAATAAATTTCTCCAAAGAATTGTTTACTCGACTGAAAGTTTGCCTGCGTAAGGAAGTGTTGTTTACTCGACTTAAACGACTGAAAGCTCTTCTACGTAAATTGATACCAATTATGCAAATAAATGATATTTCGGAAAACAAACTGCTCTTATTGTTAGAAATGGGGAGAGAGTGCAGATAAATATTAGTTTAAGGCCTTGAACCATTTTACGTCATAATTACTTATATGTTTGCTTGACTTTTATGGTCCAAGATCGACAGATGCCCATGCATACTTTTGGGACTAGACTTTATTAACGGTCTAAACTTGGGTAGTGAGTAAATCGAATGGTAACGCACAATAGATCTTTCAGGTCGCAGTGAATGCGAGGCCAACGCTTGCACACCATTCCACAAATATATATAATGAAAATGTCTAGGACTGATCGTTTTCACAGTATACGTACAAAACCTAAATTTTTATATGGCAGCCCTAAGAAGGGGTTGCCCAATTTAATCCAATTTTGACATTTTTTTTCTTATTACTATGAAAATACTATGTACCAAATTCCAGCTCTCTATTTCGACGCGTTTTCAGGCAGTGTCCAAATACATATACTATAGTGGAAATCGAAGTTTTTGTATGGCAAACCCACGAAGGAGTTGCCCGATTTGTGTAATTTTCGAACTTAATTTGACGTTTTTTTAAAGTCCGTGTACGAAATTACATCTCTCTATGTTTACGCGTGGTCGAGTTATCGTGTGTACAGACAAACAGACACACAGACGTTTAATATGCGTGGGGTTCCAATCTATTTTGCTCTACCATCATTATTTCTGTGCGTTACAAACGGAATGACAAACTTAGTATACCCTATAGATTTCATCTACCAAGTTGTCAAATATTACAAAAAAAAAAGGAAAAGAACATAAATTCTGCGCCCACCTTCGATCATGACAACCTTTTGAAAAATTCCATAGAAGCACTGCTTTTATACCAAATGTCAAATGTCACAAATATTATGCTTAGAACATATAAAGGAAGCGCAATAAGCCCGAAAAATTGCGGCATTTCGCCCTTTGTGGTTGAACTCTGCTTATGTATTCTCATGGAAGTAGTAAATCTGAAATATTTTTGAATAGGGGTTTGGCGAAATTATTTAAAATAAAACAAAATTGCGTGCTGCCACTGACACATTGAACAACAAAAAAGATGTTGGGAACACAAAAACGTAAACAAAGAAATATATATACAGGGTGTCCCGTAAGTCGACGTCAAGCCGGAACCGGGTGATAGACCAAATCGTAACAGTTACCAGAAAAATATAAAAAAAATCTAAGTCATGTATTTTTCAAATTATAGGCATTTCTTTTGTTTTCGAGAAAATGTGCACCTTGTGATGATTTATTAGCTCCTGTTACTACAAATCTTTACTTTTTTTCAATTTTATTTTTCTTATGTAATCCCGAATAGTGCATAGTAACCTGCTGCTTTAAATTCTAAGCCAACTGCTCCAGCTTGGAAGAAAATGTCACATTTTGCAGAACCATATAAAATATAAAATTAATAATTCGTTTAACTTTAACTGACTGTACTGAAAAAAAAATGTACTACGCCAGTCTGGCAAGTAACTTTAAAAGTTGACGCATTTAATAAGGATTCTAAAATGGTATAACACAAATTTTTTTCTTCAAAAAACCCAGTTTCGAACAAAAATTTCATCTACTAAAAATGAATCTAGTGTACCCAAAGCTTGCCTTAAGAGCGTAACTTTAAGATTCTAGCTTAAGTGAGACGGAGAGTCATTCCATGAAGTGTGAGTGAGGCAGATAGTCATGCTTTCGAGTCAGAGATGCTAACTTTTTGTTAAATTTAGCACAAATTTTCCTTAATTTTTAAATTAAGCACCAATTATTTGGATGCTAAGATTTATTATTTACAAAAGATGTTCAAACTGCCTTCCTTCAGCTGCAATACAAACTCGACATCTTCTTAAAAAAGATCGGGTTATCAGACAGGCAGCAATTCTTCCGTTGTTGACAAATTCAACTGCTTCCGAAATTCTTTGCCGAAGCTAAGCTAAGTTTTCAATTGACTTCTTATAAACTTCCTCTTTTACTGCTCCCCAGTAAAATAAATCTAATAGATTTAGATCAGGTGAACGGGCTGGCCACGAGATCGTACCGGACCGCCCTATCCATCTGTCCGGATATTCTTCATTGAGATATTCTCTAACTGAAAGAGCATAGTGCGCTGCGCAGCCGTCTTGCTGATACCACATCTCTCTGTAAATACTTAGTGGCATATCTTCCAGTAAATTAGGTAAATGGTTTTGCAAAAAATCTAAATAAACTTCAGCATTAAAGACCTCTGGCAACTCAAAAGGTCCTATGACTTTTCCGTTTAAAATTCCGGTCCACATGTTTATTTTAAAACGATATTGAGATCTATTTTGTCTGATTAAATTCGGATTCTCTACGTGCCACTCGTGTAGGTTCATCTACAGGGTCTCCCGTCGAGATGGTAAAAAATTTTAAGGGTCGAAAGTACAGCCTATTTGCGATCGAAAATGTTATATAACATTTTTTCGAGTTCGCACTATTTTCGAAGTTATAGGCAATTTTCGATTTTTTCGAAATTTTGAACCTTAAGTCACATTTTTTACCATAGCTCAATTCAGGTTGCTCACACGACAACCCTTTTTTTGTGTTTTACTCGTAACAATACAGGGTCTCATTCGGTGTAACTCGATTTTATTTTGAAAACGTTCACACATAATGGAAAAATTGGCGATTTGTTGTAAAACATTTTTTTCTTCAGAAAATTCATTTGTCTTCAAAGTCATAAATCTCGAAAAGTAACCATGCCAACAGATGATCCGGTTCTCATAGAAAATATCCCTCATTTATAATCTTTTATAAAAGTCCAACATTAGTCCACCTTAAGTATTGCCAGAGTTACAGTAAATACTTGCCTGCAACATACTTGAGCAAAATTAATTCGAATTGCATAAAAATCCGGAAACGCGTTTTGCGCGAACTCTTTTCTCCTTCTCCTTCGTAGTACATTTTTTTCAGTACAGTCAGTTAAAGTTCAACGAATTATTAATTTTATATTGTTGGTTCGTCAAAATGTGACATTTTCTTCCAAGCTGGAGCAGTTGGCTTAGAATTTAAAGCAACAGGTTACATATGCACTATTCGGGATTACATAAGAAAAATAAAATTGAAAAAAAGTAAAGATTTGTAGTAAGAGGAGCTAATAAATCATCACAAGGTGCACATTTTCTCGAAAACAACAGAAATGCCTATAATTTGAAAAAAACGATGACTTAGATTTTTTTTATATTTTTCTGGTAACTGTTACGATTTGGTCTATGACCCGGTTCCGGCTTGACGTCGACTTACGGGACACCCTATATATATATATTTTTCATATTACTAAGCCAAACCCTGTACGCTATGATGCAAAGCACAGCATAGCAGGAAGGAGATAGGGAAAGGATTAAAGAACATGAGGATAGTGGCGAAGGTGCCGATGTATATCACTCTTGAGCCTTTGCAGATTGTAAGCCTGAGGAAAAACAGAAGATGATAGACTGTTCTACATTCAGACAATTCAGGATAAAAAAAAGCATCTCAGAATTTTACTGTAAAGTAAAGTATTTTGAAGGGTGAGAGGATGTGCGCGGCTTGCATTGCGAGAATTGCGTGTAGAAATTAATCTACAAGGGATCAGACTAGATATTTCATCGAATCATTGGTCATGCGTGTAGTAATAAAGGAGCAAAATGCATCCTACATTGCGGCGGTGCTTGAGCGAGTCGGTATAATAAGTTATTACTTTATTGCCAATGAGCTTAAAGGCTCTCCTTTGGACAATATCCAATGAATCTAAGGCTGTACAGCCAGCCCCAGCCCAGATGTTAGTATTGTATTCCATTCTAGGTCTGATATAGGACTTGTAGAGAAGCGCTAGATTTGATAGGCTAAAATATTTCTTACGCGTTTTCAGAAATCCAAGACATTGCGGCAACAGAGAAGATGTGATCTGTCCAGCTTAATTTACTGGAAATATTATTACCAAGAATGCTTAGTGACGGTGAATTTTAAATGAAAGCTCCATCAAATGAAATGGGAGTGGTTAAATAAAGTTCTTGTTTAAAAGAGATAAAACAGCTTTGGGTCTTACAAGGAGAGGGTCCCTACTCGTCATCACCAATTTCATCCAAATTGACAGTATATGTTGGGCTTGAATAGAAATGAAAATGAACTCCAGATGGCCAAACGAAACCGAAATAATGCATAATGTAGGTTAACGGGGGTTAAAATTATCACTTTTCGGAAAACTTTGATAATTACCATCTTGCGGGTATGTTCGCAACATTTAAGTCACTTTCTTTTCGTTACAATTATCTATAATCTGTTACCTTTCACATACAACAAACCATAAGTCATTATCCCAATTAGTTTAGGAGCATTTTCCAAAAGAAAATTGCGAGGTTTGTTAAATTCCTTTCAAGTTATATTAATTAGCTGCATACAGGGTGTTTCCGCCTAGGAGGTCAATAGAGCAGGAGGTGATAGCACTCATACATATTTGGATACTACTTGAAAACGCGTCGAAATAGAGAACTTAAATTTGGTACATGGTGTTTTCATAGTAATAGAAAATAAAATTTCAAAAATGGACTAAATCGGGCAATCCCTTCTTGGTGTTGCCATATAAAAATTTCGAATTTTTACATATACTGTGAAAACGATCAATCCTACACAATTTTAATGTACTGAAAAGTTCTTCATAATGTGAAATCCTATGAAATTGGTTATAACCATTTTTACTGTCCGTCGAACCGTTTTAGAAATATATGCGAAAAACTACTTCAAAAATCAAATTTGCACAGATGGATGACCATACGAAAATTTCATACGGGAATTTATCTAGGGTATCATAAGAATTGGTTTTATACCAATTCTAGCATTTTTACATGTTTTAAAATGGCGTGCGTTTGCAGTCACCAAGGGAACAAATTATCTTTGAGGTTTCAGAATAGCTTTGAGAATATATACTATGAAGCAATCACCCCTTTATCTCTCGACCAAAATCCAACCGATTTTCAAAATTCTCTTTCTAAATTCATTGTGAGTTTATTATGATTCTTTTTAAACTATTACGAGATTCGTACGGTAGCGGGTTACAGAGTCGTAACCCACCAGCATATGTTATTGTAAAAAAATAAATAAAAAAATTGTTTTACTTTTCAATTCTGCCATCGGAATAGAATATTCGTATAAAATCTTATCAAAATCGAATGATAAATTCAATGTGAAAAGGTCATTCATATATACCAATGGGAAAAAGTTTCTCATTTCCCGAATTAGGTTGTTCTGAGTGAGGTGCAAAATTCCTTTAGCTACTTTTTTTGTGATTTTTTTAGCTTATTTTCCATCCCCTTTTGATTAAGTTGCGAAATTTAATTTTCGAAATTTTGTCTGAAAAATTCATTTCGAAATGTTTTTCTACAATTTATCGATTAATCCAATTTTATGTTTTTTTTATGGATGTGTGTTTATTATGAGATTATATTTACAAAATTGCGGGAAGATCAGATGCTATTTACCTATTTAAAATATATTAAATCTATAAAAATTTTCCAGATCCACTTTTCGCCATCTACCGGCGATATTTCAAAACGCACGGAAATGACACTTACAAAATCGGCCTCTTTGGTTGGCATTTTACCGGAATGACTTTGGCGCTTTCGTTCAAATTCTGATGCAGTTTAACTGTGACGGAGAGCCTACAAAACCCCGGGCTCCCTTACATTATGCATTACTTCGATTTCACTTGGTCATCTGGAGCTCCCACTTGCGTCACTTTCATTTCTAGTCAAGCCCTACATACACTATGAATTTAGACGAAATCGGTGATAACGAGTAGGGACCCCCTCCTTTTTAGATGCATTGAATTCGACGCGATTCGCTTTGCCCCAAGTGAGGTTAATAACAAAATTTTGAACACTTATCTTAATATTTTTGTTTCCCTTCCCTTTTTTTTCACTTCTTTTGCACGTATTTGTAGAAAAGAAACTTTCTAGTTTTATTTCAGGACTTCAACTTGCCTGAAAAATGCCTGCCCAGGATTATTTCGGCAATTATTGCAAGAGCACAAACACAGCACAATTCATTGTTGAAATATTCTCCCGTCCAAGGCTTAATCACTGCATTATCACTTCGAATGTTTTTATTTAAAATTAATACAATTAACGGAACAATTTAACGTTTTTTAATTAAATAACATACGAAATACAAAACCTGGCGCAAAAACACGAGTCTGACGTTTAGTTCGAATTGACACAATTGACTAATGTCAAGTTCACTTGATTAAACCTTGGTTAAATTTGGTTAAATTCTTCTTGCCTTTTCACTCCTTCGCCTGAAAACCGAGTTTCCCCCACACCGATAGGATTTTTACACGATATTTCGCTTCCTTTAGTTACATGTTCTAAGTAGGATGAAATGGTGGTATGTATGTTTAGTCATACAAAAACACGCCCATTTAGCAAAAGAATACCTTGATAAAGCCAATGCCAAAAACAAACGGGCATGTGTTATGGGAAAAAAAACGCTTAGAACAGGTGGCGGATTAAATATGCAGTTAAACTTTTCACCTATATAAGGTAAATTTAACTAAAGCTTGAAGACATAGAGCCCCATTCTGAAGTTGATGAAAAATGTTCAATCTTTTGATGCTTCTTCTTCGAGGGTAGAAACGAACGTAACGGATTTATTCTTTCAATTCCTCACCACATTTAATAACAACGAAAATTATTTGCCAAGTGCTTACTACCAGCTTCTTTTTCTTAATATTTTTTTATGTTCTTCGATTGAGTTCAAGAATATCAAGCTCTGTCGAATCGAGATTTGGAATAACGCACCAGGCTTACTGAGATGACGCCTTATTACTGAACTCGAAAGAGCAAAATCGAAACGGCTGTATAGAATCATATAGACGAAGGAAAAATTAAAATTAAAGTTAAATTGAACAAAAGTCTACGAAATCTGATAGCAAAAATCGACAAAACAGTCGTCTGCTTAATAATTCTAATCTATAACCAAAAACTAGATTTACTACATACCTTTTTGTCCTATTTTTTGAAGAGGTATGATGACAGCGAAAAACAGTTATTACAAAGTGATTTGTCACTGAATACGACTTAATAAAGAAATTGGAAGAAGCCCATTAGAACCCATTCGAAAGACATTTGGAACTCCTAAATATGATCAGGATTCATGGTTGGTACAAAGATTAACCACGGTAAAGCAAAAATAACCTTCTGTCCATGCTTTTGTATGCCTAAAGTTACCCTTTAGACAATTTAAAAAGTATCAGAAGATGGGGTAAAAATTTTGAATAATTTAGACTGGCCTTTTGCACCTCGTACTCGGTATTAGGATTATTGTCCATTGCGACTATGTGTTTCTGTAATATGCGCTTACCTTTCATATAACGGATATGTGAGCTATAGCGCACAAGTTAAAAATAAAAAGAGGTTTTCTTTTTAAATAAATTTTATTCACTTTCTTAAATATTTTCGTCACACATTCAATTTCACCACTTTAGCGCATTCATATTTTTAATAATCCATGGTCGGAGGAAGGCAATATTTGTATAAACTCCAGGTTCACCGGGACGAGCACATCCCCTTCCGGAGGAAACAATACCAACAAGTTCCTTGTTGGCAACAAGTGGTCCACCTGAATCACCTTGACAAGCATCGATTCCTCCCTCCTTCCATCCAGCGCAAATCATCTCTTCAGTTAAGGACTGGACACGCTGACGGCAAACATTCCTATCCATTATGGGAACTTTCGCGAGAAGTAAGTCATCTGATTCTTTGCCATCTTCCTTAGTGAGTCCCCAACCACTGACCACGGCTTGAGTATTAACTGCAGGTTCTTTAGTAGTTAAGGGTAGGATTCCCACATTTTTGCCTAATGTGACATGGGTCGCCAATTTCAAAATTGCGACATCAGCCCGGAATCGTTCAAACGTAAAGCTAGGATGATTTATGATTTTTTCAACTTGGTGGACTTGTCCACCAATTCCTCTTCTGCCTGATCCTACACGCACTTGGAATTTTTCTGCATGGGCGCCGAGTGTACAATGAGCCGCTGTGATCACAATATTCGTTGCAGCTAATGTACCACCACAGTGAGGCATTCCTTTGTCTTCCAAGGAAACTTGATATTTGAAGAACTCTTGCTGGGCTTTTTGGCCTCCAACTATGCCTAGAATATGCAAGTTTTCAGCTGGAGCACTAATTGCAACTCCAAGATAAGAGACTAAGAACAATAAGCAGAACATCTTAGTAGGAACCTGTTACCAAACAACACTGAATATGAAGGATTGGATTTGGCTTTTTATATGAAAAGATTAATAAATTTCTCCGAAGAATTGTTTACTCGACTGAAAGTTTGCCTGCGTAAGGAAGTGTTGTTTACTCGACTCGAACGACTGAAAGTTCTTGTACGTAAATTGATACCAATTATGCAAATAAATGATATTTCGGAAAACAAACTGCTCTTATTGTTAGAAATGGGGAGAGAGTGCAGATAAATATTAGTTTAAATTGGGCAAGGCCTTGAACCATTTTACGTCATAATTACTTATATGTTTGCTTGACTTTTATGGACCAAGATCGACAGATGCCCATGCATAGTTTTGTCATAGCGTATTATGTGTTCTTACTTTCTCATTACACAAATTCATAAGAGACAAGTTAAAATTAGCAACTTTGTTTTCATGAAAGTGCGAGGACCAAAATTATTTTTTAGTTCGTAAACAACATTTTCCTCCCCTTTTTTTATAAATTTCGCCTTATTCGTACTTTATTTTATTTTCGTCAGGAAGACTCAAACCCCGTGTGTTTTTAATTAAAGTAAAACTGTGTCGCCGAACAATAAAATTGTCATAATCATTTCATAGATTGTCTTTGTATTAAAAGCAGCGCATTAAAACCATTGAGATGTATATAAACGGAATGCTCGTTAAACCAAAAATGCATGAAAACAAATCGCACCACTTTCATATTCCTGTCTCTTTCCGTGCGAGCATACTTTCCCACTGAACTGTAACGATTGGGAACGAGAAATTGCTTGAAGTTTAGCGGTATTTCCAGAACTGGCAACTTGGTAATCAAAACTTTCCTACCAAAACAACATTGTGAAAAATATTTCCTTCGGCTCATAATTAAAATTTAACAATACAAATAGTCCCAAATACTTTTGTGGTAAAATCGATAAATCGCACTGACATGTATATAAGTAAATTCCCAAATAATTTTAATATAGCGCCAGTGAAATCAAAACTGGTGCCACATAAAACACGAGATCAGTTAGTCCATTTATATACATGTCAGTGATTGACCGACTTTTTAGTATGTATGCATAAAAAATTAATTTTTTTCTACATATGAAAACCTAAACCCAGTAAACGGTTTGAATTTTTATAACATAGCTGTTCTGTAAGTCAACGCTATCTCAACCGTTATCCAAATTTATCATATATACATACATACATATACAGGGTACCTCACCCATATGATATAATCAACAATCCAACTAAAAAGTCGTTCAATAGGAGAGGTACCCTCACCCATTCTACAGATATAATAGTCTTTTGTTTACATAACATCCAAAAAGGGAAAGCTCTTGCTTTTATACCGAAATTCATAGTCCCCACTCCACGCTTTCCAATGGTATGTCGTTTACTTGTAGGATATCACCAGAAATATACAAATTTTTTAATTCACAATTTTGATATCGTTCGTCCGAATTTCTGACTTTGAGGTGAGGTTCAAAAAAATCTAAGATTATGATATAAACTTTGTTGTGCACAATTATGAATAAAAACAAGTAAAAAAGCTAGAATTGTTCTAAGACCTATATACATTATATCTATAGCGACAAAACCGTCATTCCAATAAGAATAGATGGTGTGGTATACAGATGGTTCCAAAACGAGCAGTACAGTCGAACTGGGTGCACACGGTCCCAGATGCAGTATATCAAAGGCCCTGAGCTCTACTCCTACCACATTCCAAGAAGAATGCACCAATACATGCATTATGAGAGCCATAAAAGGCGCAACCATTAATATCCTCTCAAGGCCTTAAAACCCTTCACTATTAAATCAAGCATAGTCTGGGAATGTATGCAAGCCCTTAAAAATTTATCAAAGAGAAACAAAGTTATCTTTATGTGGGTGCCGTCGGACCAGAGCCATTTTGTGGCACTTCGAAGTGTTACCTCAGAGGTACCCTAAATAGCTGGCAGAATAAACAAAAATCCCTTTATTTAGAAAGGTTGCAAGGACTTCGTCAGGCAAAAAGTTTATTGACATCTCGGGCGCAAAAACAAAGGAACTCCTACTCTTTAGGAGAATAGAGCTCAAAATGATTATAGAGCTCCTCTCAGGCCATTGCCCATTCTGTCAGGATACTCATGAAACCTCGGAGCACTTGCTTTGCAACTGCGAAATATTGGCCAGGTGGAGATTACTCCACCTTGAACATGTTTTTCCTTCACCAAGCTACGTGTGGAACCTAAGTACTAGAATGGTACTAGACTTTATTAACGGTCTAAACCTGAGAAATAAGTAAATTGAACGGGGACTCACAATAGATCTTTCAAGTCACAATAAATGCGATGTCAACACTTGCACCCCTCCACGACAAACATAATCTAAAGCCCTAGATACACCACTGACATATATAAAATGGAGTCCTGATACTACTGAAATTTATTACATTATTTGACATAATTATGGGATCACGAACTATCTGAGGTGTGTTGATTATTTCTGTGAAATTGTGAAAAATTGTGAACAAACGTAGAAAGAAACAACGCGCCACAAATTTCGTGGCACCACGAAGTGGCGTGGCGTACATTGGCCCCAAGCTTCCAAGCAACGCAAAATGGCGATAGTATAATTAACTAATTATTCAAGGATCGTCCTTACGCCATTTTGTCGGGAAAACGGTGATCCTTTCCGAAAATTCCTTCAGATATAGTTTAATTTGAAGGTCCTGCGTCAAAAGAATCCTTTTCCATTTATTTCATTAACAAAAAAATATTTTTTGTAAATGATATGACAAGACAGATATCTACATACATATTTAAAAAAAATTAGCTAAATTTTTTAATTAATTTTGACGGGAAATGGCTCAAAAGAAGCTGAAGGATTCAAGGATCATTAATAAAATAAATTCCAAAAGGACTCTCTTACTGTTTCCGAAAGTAACGCAAAATGGCGATAGTATAATTAACTAAATATTCAAGGATCGTCCTTCCGCCATTTTGTCGGGAAAACGGTGATCCTTTCCGAAAATTCCTTCAGATATAGTTTGAAGATCTATCTACGCAATGCTCTGCCTAGCCAGGCTGTTACAGCGTTCTTCCTACACGGTGCTCATTTTTTCCGCCCCAAGCTCCCAAGCAACGCAAAATGGCGATAGTATAATTAACTAAATATTCAAGGATCGTCCTTCCGCCATTTTGCCGGAAAAACGGTGATCCTTTCCGAAAATTCCTTCAGATATAATTTAATTTGAAGGTCCTGCGTCAAAAGAATCCTTTTCCATTTATTTCATTAACAAAAAAATTTTTTTTGTAAATGATATGACAAGACAGATACCTACATACATATTTAAAAAAAATTAGCTAAATTTTTTAATTAATTTTGACGGGAAATGAAGGATTCAAGGATCATAAATAAAATAAATTCCAAAAGGACTCTCTCACTGTTTCCGAAAGCAACGCAAAATGGCGATAGTATAATTAACTAAATATTCAAGGATCGTCCTTCCGCCATTTTGTCGGGAAAACGGTGATCCTTTCCGAAAATTCCTTCAGATATAGTTTGAAGATCTATCTACGCAATGCTCTGCCTAGCCAGGCTGTTACAGCGTTCTTCCTACACGGTGCTCATTTTGATTCAAAGTGATTTCATGGCGCGTAAAAAACGTGTGGCGCTCATTGTATCTAGGGCTTAAGACCAATTATTGTGATACCCTAGATGAATGGCAGTATGTAATTTCGTATGCTCAGCCATCTGTGCAAGTTTGATTTTTGAAGTGGTTTTTCGGATATATTTTTCTAGAACGGTTCGTCGGACAGAAAAAATTATTATAACCAATTTTATAGGATTTTGTATTCTGAAGATGTTTTTAGTACAATTGACTGATCGTTTTCACAGTATACGTAAAAACCTAAATTTTTAAATGGCAACACCAAGAAGGAATTGCCCGATTTAGTCCATATTTGAAATTTTATTTTGCTAGTACAATGAAAACACCATGTACCAAATTTCAACTCTCTACGTCGAACGCGTTCCCCGGCAGTGTCCAAATATATAGTGGAAAAGAAATTTTTATATGGCAACCCCACGAAGAAGTTGCCCGATTTGTCCCATTTTCGAACTTAATTTTACTTTTTTTTTTTAAAGTCCGTGTACACAATTTCAGATCTTTACGTTGACGCGTTCTCAGGTAGTGTCCAAATATTTAGTGAAAAACGAAATTTTTTGAATGGCAGCCCCACGAAGGAGTTACCCGATTTGCCCCATTTTCGAAATATGCACGTTAAAGCTTGTATGTAGGATAAAATCGCATCTACATTTTATCCCCTAATTAAATACGTAGTCCGATAAATAGTTTTGGAAATAACTGCAAAAGAAGTGTATCCGTCCTTCTTAAGATAAAAAAATGGCCGTTTTTTGGTATAAAAATGGACATATTTTCAAGTCATGAAGAACGGCTAAGTCGTGGAAATTCACCTTCCATAAGAAAAATGCTCGCAACAGAGTACTAATGGATGTGAAACAAAGAACGGAAGAAATATATACAAAATATAGGACCTGGGGTGCATATGACCCAAGTGCAAAAAATCCGTTTTCGGTGGTAAAAAGTCAGTGATACATTTGGTATATGACGTATTTTGGACAACCTCCAATGAGGAGTGGTACGACCCCCATCCCCAAAAGTCCCTCCCCCAGAAATTGTTCACCTATTTTTCTGTACTGTAGACCCTAAGCCCGTAGGAAAAACCCCAATGCTCTACGCCCACACAGAGTTAGCCGTCCTTCACTATTGCGACACTTTTCACGTTTCCACCAACTCTCCAAGTATGTTAAAGAACTTCGAATGAAGAGTTAAGCTAGAAACACAATGCTACGGTCATCAGAGTTCATCAGCTCAAACTTCAATTTATTCCCATATCTAATAATAGAATAGAATAAAATTTGAGCTGACGAAGCTGATGGCCGCCGCATTGTGTTTCCCGCTTTAGCCAGTTTTAATCGGGGAAAACGAAAATTTTCATCTCCAAAACTTCCCAACTCTCGGTATTACAGAATCCGACACCATTTGTGGTGAGCTGGGGGAAATGTAGCCATTCCTCTCTTCTTATTTTTCCCTTATAACTTGCATAATTCTGGTAATGATTTTATTATTATTTTAGGTCTATCAAACTGTCAAAACATAAAAATAAGAAATGGTCAAGTTGTAGAAGAAAATAGAAAAAGTGAAGTAACTACCTAGCTATATTCCCCCTAACTCAAGACCTTAAACTGAAATAAATTATTATTATTTTTCATGATCTAAAGCGAACTCGACACCAAGAGTGTTATTCAGGCATAAATTCATTAAATTTTCTATTTCAACTAAGCTTAGAAATATGTACATACTAAAGATTGGATAGTTTTTACGAACATATTTATTTATTTAGTTATTTTTTTTTTGTGCAGGAGGACGAGAGATCCCAAGCATGGATGCCATTATGCTTACATGCCTATCACCAAAATCTTCCTGTCCTCTTAATGAAGCGAATCATGTCATGGTGAACTAAGTTTTGCAGTTCACCCAAAGCCTGCTCCGGATAAAGGCCGGACAAGCACACAGAAAGTGTTCGGTTGTCTCAGGCAGGAAACAACTCCCATCCTTGTTAGATGAACGTGAAGCGAACTGTGGTCGGTGATGATACCAACCACAGTTCTAAATTGTTTACTTCCAAACCCCAAGAGAAAATCAGAGAAATTCCTATTGGCCCATCAAGAAAAAGTTTTGTGCACCTGCAAGTACTCAGGTTGGACCATCTCTGCTAATGCTTTATACGAGCATCCCCTTTGATGAGAGATTCGATAACCAAGGTGGCAACACTTACGGCGGGCTCCGGACCAAGGATCGGAGAACTAGCTAGAAGGTCAGCCCTTTCATTCACTATAATCCCCATGTGACTAGAAAATCACTAAAGGAACACCTTGTGATGGATACACAGCTTATCCACGGACGACCTACAGTCCCCCAGTAACTTAGATGTCATCCGGAGGGCCGCTCAGAGCCATCAAGGCTGCCTGACTATCCGAAATGATGGCAATGTGCTTACCCTTGATCTCCATATCAAGGCCTATCTTCGCTGCCATTTTGATGACGGAGACTTCAGTCTGGAAGAAAGTGGTGTACTTTCCAAGTAAGTGCTCCAAGCCAATGTCAGGTTCAAGAAAGTAAACATCCGTTGGTGAAAAGTTTTAAAGCGGACCGGAAAACGTTCGATAAGTCACCTCAGTGCAAAGTACTCGGTTTAATGCCCCATGTGCAGCCAAAGGTTCTCCTGCATTGAGCGAGAACCCTCATAGCCGCATTAACTTATTGTTGCCCCGCTATTTTTACACCACACACAATTGCTACAATTACCATTTCTAATAAATTCGTAAATATGTCTTTTCCTATCATTCTAACCATGCGATTGCAACCAAACATTTATGATTTCTTTAAAAATTCTACTAGCTTCTTCTTGTGCTTTTTCTTCACTTGTTTAATATTACGGAAAAAATGAAATTAAATAAATTTCGTGTCCACCTACGATCATATTAACCTTTTTCAAAATAACAATTTGAAAAATTACATAGAAATTCTGTTTTCGTACTAAGGGCCGTATTCCACCATGTAATGTAATGTGCCTGCTGAAAAGAATCACAAGTCTAAATTTGTCATTAGCCAATACATTTGTATTCTACAAGATACCTCATATTAGTAATAAGCACACGATAAATAAAAATTTACAAATTACAAGGAAACAAAACTAAATAATAAATAACAATAAATAACAATAAAAGAAATCAACAATTTAAATTTTACCCTACACATGCGACTTTGAAGAAATATTTTCAACAAGCTCGAATAAACTCACAAAATAATCAACTAAGCGAAGAAAATGTAACCAAGTCTATGTGAACCACCACAAAACCCTATTTAAAACCTAACAAATGCTGAACAGCGAAAATATTGGGGATTTGGAGAGATGTAAAAACGAAGACCGGAAAAGGAGAGTTTTTTTTTGGCTCTTGGTTCGACCAGCGAGAAGTTAAGACGTGGACAAGAGAAGCTGCTCGGCTAAAAGTTTTATATAATTTTGCGCAAGCGATTCGGCCTTAAAATTTCAATACCAACTGTAATTGTTTGGACATCCTACGGCTCTCATCAAGACATCCACAAAGGAGAAAATTTTAAAAGGACCTTAAGAAGCGATACGCGTGGTTGTTCCTGGAAATTCTCATGGCAGGAAAGGAAATTCTCATGGCAGGAAAGGAAAATCGTAAAATATTTCTGATCAAGTAATTCATCCAGCTTATTGCACTAATCACACTAACATAATTCAACACGTATAATAAATTATAATAAAATTTCTAACCTAACTAACCATACCTATTAGCTAAAATTGTTATTGAGGACGGCCGTAGGGAATGACAGATGGATAAAATTGTCAGAGAGATCTTAAAGAAGGAATAAATGAATTGGTAGATCTTGAATTTCAAAAAAACCCAGTGTGATTATTTATTCAGTTCAGAGTAATCTAAAATTTTCTGCAAATTGATGTGGGCCAAGCCTATCCCTAGCATACTTGGCTTACATTCTGGGGGCTCAGCCGGGATTCTTTTTTAATTTCCCGATGGAATATATTACATTTTCCAAATTAATTACTGAGAAAATCTAATATTTATTTTTAATTGGACCTTGGTAGTCACGGTTAAGAAAGGGAAGGAACAAAATAGAGAAACGAAATTTGGACTATTCCCAGTGAATATAGCTGACAAAGAATGAAATTAAACATACGAACAAAATAAATATTTCCTAGTGCCTAAACCATTACAAAAAAAATAATTTTTTTTTATTATTAAAAGAAGAGTGATTTACGTTTATAACAAAAGTTGTGACTTGCAGTGTATTTTCATCATTGAATCCCATTGCTTATGGTGGAGAATTCAGAATTTTGCAGCGACCAAACAGTCTTATCACAAGTACGGGAGCAGTCATTCGACCACAGCTCGTAAAAGTATTAATCACACAAAGATCTGATAGTTCAATTATAACTATCTATATTTAAAATCGGGTGTTGTCCGCAAGTGAGAAAGAGATTATAATCAGGCGAAATTTATTGAAAATTTATTGTTCTTATCAATTGTGTTTTAATGATTGAAACCGAATATTTCAAGGCCAAGCCCCGAGTTTGTTTTTAGTGCTAAAACTGTTGTGAGCACAAATATAGTTACAGCAGCTGACCAGCTGCCCTAGTGACAGTCAAGGCGATCAACGCCCAGGTTAGTTTTTTTTTTTAGAGTAAGGAATTAAGTTTGCTCTTGTCTGGATTTCATATTGAAGAACAGCATTAATTCGTAGTCAGTTTAAATCCTATTCGGGTGACACTATAAAACCTCTCAGCTTGCATAAATCAGAAAAGGTGCAAGCGGAATTCGCGCGTTACATATACATAGGTACTTAAAATTCTACTTCATAGTTTTAAGTTACATAAATACTAATAGTGCTTTGCGTGAAGTGCAGAATATCTTGATTTAATTGCGCTAACAATAAAATCGAAAGGAAAGGGCCGAATGCCGGGATTAAAGTGGAACCTGTACCTATCAGCCATCTCCCTCGTTAAATAGTCAGTTGTTCTTAAGGAAGGCTCCCTTAAAGAGTAAATAGCCGACATTTTCGGTGTTTGAATATAATAATGGAAAATTTTATTTTTATTATTATTTATTATTGCTAATCGAGTAGCAATGAGTTACATATCTCTTCGTAATAATTGAGGAAGCATATTGGGCAATTTTATTAGGTTATTCATTAAAGTTGAATTTCGCATAATAGCTCAAACCAATAATTATCTTATCGCTAGTGCTTTTCGTAAATATTCATTCAATAAATTTGAACGTTCTTTTGCAACGGATTGACAACCAAGAAAATTTTGATTCAGGTCCACATTTGTTTAGTGTGTCCCCATTAGTGTTTTGTGAACTACAAAAGAATACAACTCATAATAGAATTGCTAATTAAATCCCATCGTGCCAACCATCCAATGTCATTATAAAAAAACAAAATTTTTTTTGAAGTTGGTTTCCATTTAACTAGAGTATACAATATTGAACTATTTTGCTGAATATCACGATTAGATTTTTCCTTCTTTTCCCTCCAATCAGATCATACACTCAGATTAGACTTAATTTTATTTTTATTGAAATGAATTGCAGCCCAAGCCAAGAGCTAATTGTGAGGTTCTAAATGCTATTAAGCATCTAATCTTCAGTGAAATAAGTATGCAGTTCTGTGTGTAATAATATCTCTAATTTAATCAATATGAAATTCTAATTTAGGTTTGGTAGTATTTCATATAATATTAATATTTTGTGCTCATTAAGTTAGCGCGGTGATCCTAGATGTTTTTTTTGGTCTCTCAGAGATTTTATCTCTTATTAGGTTGATTATTCCAAAAATCTTCAGGACGCAATAAGGTTAGAACCTTATATTAATTGTTATGATTTTTTTGCTTTTGGTAACGAGATAATTTATGTTGCATTGTGGTCTTGCCTCGAGTAATGAAATGATTTCGGCATTTTAATTTTTGTTATCTTTAAAAACGTTACGAACTACTAAGTAATCAATATAGTAAGGAAAATATTAACTAAAATTTTCCAATTTCCAATTCCCCAACAAGTTCTAAGAAATGGCCTGTTGTCACTAAAAGATGGCAGTCGCAATTAATTTCAACCATCTGCAGTGATTCTATCTTGTTGAAATTATTATCCCCTGAACTGTGTTATAGAATTTTCTAACCATAGAGTAGACCCAGGTATAACATCACCTAACGTATCCAAAATATTCTTTCACGGACTTATTTTCGGAGAATCTATTACCATATTATTGCTTATAACTTACGAAGATTATATCGTACACATATGCACTTACTATCGTTTAAAGTGTAATCTAACGAAATGAAATTAATATAATTTAATCAGAAACGAAAACTTCCTTCATTGTTATTGGCGAAAATATTTAATTTTCTGAAGAACGTTATCCATTGTATTATAATTATTCAAAATGTCATTTGACCAAATAGCCAGTTTTTGTTCCGACTCGGATATAAAATACGAGATGAAATGCCGCAATATTCCGCCCGAAAACTATACCATTGAAGGTAGATGCCTCTGGTGGGCAAAACAATTAAAAAAGGAGTCTAACTCAGATCCTTCGACGCTCATAATTAAGTCACCATTAGATCCAAGCAAAGATTTGGAGTGCTGTAAGGAGCTGTTAGAAGAGTTTACAGTTGACTGTTCTGCTAGTGAACATTTTTGTAGTGAGGTTCTCACTGTTAGGCTGGGATTTCTGATAAAACGACTAAATAGGATCGAAACTGAAGTTGGCGAGTCAATTTCCCTTAAGGATACATTAGTGACGAAGGCTGAAAATCTGACCCAACGATTAGAAGCGAATCAGTACAGAAAATGGAAATTATCCCTTTCGCTAAACAACTCCAGTTTAAGCACATTCGAAACGAAAATAAATAATCTAAATCTGGAGACAGATACCCCAGATACTGATGCGCCCAAGCCACCTGAGCATATCCAAAAGCCGGCAATCCATATGAATGCTACCCTTGATCGCGATTTGAGTAAAATCGAGTTCACGCGGGACGGTTTACCGACCAATAGATCACCTCCCGATCTCTATAAATGGGGTATCAAATTTACTGGAGATGACGATAACGATTCAGCTTCCTGTTTCCTGCAACGTATTGCTGACTATGCCCGGTCTAGGTATGTCAATGGATTTGACCTTCTGCACTCAATTTCAGACCTCTTAGATGGTTCCGCATTAAAATGGTACCGCCGAAAGCGCGATACTTTTATAGACTATCAGGACTTCGTGAGGCAATTTGTGCGCCAATTCGAACCTTCCCTTCAGACTGATCAACTGCTTGAATACTTAAAGAATCGTAGACAGAAATCTTCCGAGTCAATAGTCCAATATATTTCTCTGATGGAGGATCACTTTCTACGCTTACCTCAAGTCCCCTCAGAGAGGGATAGAATCAAAATAATAAGAAATAACCTGCTTCCCAAGTTCATACGAGCTCTTGCTCTTGCAGACTTTAACTCAGTCGATAGTCTTGAAGATTCGTGTAGAAGGATAGAAGCTAGTGAAGCGCAAGCACGCACTAATGGTCTTTTCGCAAGTAACCAGAACTTTCACAACTCAGCTTCATCTCCAAGTCACAATCGGCCATTACATAACCGTCCTGATGCGATTCGATCTGAGCAAAATGCTTACAGATATTCCCACTCGGGAAGAGACCGACAGTACAATAGCTACTTACCGCGGCAAGCCAGACCCTTTAATCGGTATCCTTCGTACAATAATAATGACGCGGTAAGACGCAATGATAATCCTGTGGAAAGCCGCAATAAGGTATCCTTCAAAAATTTGAATGGAAATGGACCCCCAGGTAATCTTTCAAGGCCTGCTTATGATTCAGCGCATAGAGAGGGCCATCCAATAACCGTTGATTATATCGACTCAGCGGTTTGTGCTGGGAACTACAATTTTTCGGATCTGCGCACACCTGAAGTTGATAAGAGAGTTGATCCTGTCAATAATTTACGGCATCAGGCCATTGTTTGCGAAGATGATTCTATTACCAGACTAGCTTTGAATCCCAAGGGTCAACGCCAAACCTGTAACTCTTCCCAGGTCAGTAAGTCGGAAAACCACATGGGGGCAGTACCGAAGTGGACAAGTGCTGCTACCAAATCATATCAAGGTCCACTAAACCCATCATCTTAAATCACGAAGATGACCCTCGTCCTTACCTTAGTGTAAAAATTTTCGGTTCAGTTGTTACGGGACTTCTAGACACAGGTGCTAGTGGTTCTATTTCTGGTGATAAAGGGATAAAGATTTTAATCATGCTGGGACTTTCATTACACAAAATCAAACCTTCTACAATAGCAACTGTAGACCATACTCACCATGACATCATAGGGTATTTCGATGTCCCTGTTGAATTTAAGAAGCAATTGAAGGTTGTCAAGATTCTGGCAGTACCTACCTTAGCCCACAATTTTATCTTCGGAGTTGATGTGTGGGATGCCTTTCAAATAGTATTGCATCGGAAATGTGGTATGGAATGGGCTTGCCACAATTTCACGGTCAGTGATCACATTGTTAGTGAAGAGAACGGGATTCGGTCACCGACTTCGGAGCAACTGGTTGAAATCGAGAAATGTCTCCGCAATTTTGATAGCCTAGAGCGGCCCGAATTAGGAAGAACTGGGTTAATTACTCACGACATTGACACGGGCGATGCTCAACCCATAGTTCAAAGAGGTTATTCTGTTTCTCCCGCTGTTCAGGTTAGGTTGGGGAAAGAGTTGGACAGAATGAAACGATTAGGAGTAATAGAGCCATCAATAAGTCCTTGGTGTTCTCCAGCAGTCCTAGTAAAAAAATCGAACGGGAAAGACCGTCTGTGTATTGACAGCCGTAAGCTAAACGCAGTTACCAAGAAATGTGCATATCCTCTTCCCAGGATTTCCGAAATTCTTAGTCGCCTTAATAGAGCTAAATACTTATCTTCCATAGATCTAAAAGACGCCTTCTGGCAAATCCCCTTGACTGCGTCTTCTAAAGAAAAAACTGCCTTCTCAGTACCTGGACATGGCTTGTGGCAATTTACTGTTATGCCGTTCGGACTTACTAATAGTCCAGCCACCCAACAACGTCTGATGGATAGATTGTTCGGACCAACCGAAGAAAGTATTTTTACTTATTTGGACGATCTAATTATTGCCACCGAGACATTTGATGAACACATTAAAACTCTAGACTGTGTCGCGAGGCGCTTACGTGAAGCCAATCTGACTATCAATAAAGAAAAATTTCAGTTTTTCCGTACAACTTTAAGATATCTTGGATTTATTGTCGATTCTAAAGGTCTGCGCACTGATCCGGGTAAGGTGCAAGTAATGCTCGATTTCCCTCGTCCAAAAAATTACACGGAACTAAAACGATTTATAGGGTTATTTTCGTGGTATAGGAGGTTCATACCAAACTTCGCCCAAATAGCTTCATCACTTCACGACCTAACAAAAGGAGGCAAAAAACGCCAACCACTGAGATGGACTCAGGAGGCTGAAAGGGCCTTCCTGAACTTAAAATCAGAACTAGTAAAAGCGCCGGTGCTCACCACCCCGGACTTTTTAAAACCTTTCTACATACAATGCGATGCGTCCAGTCAAGCTGTAGGCGGTGTCCTTTTCCAAAAGGACGATAATGATGCGGAACATCCAATAGCTTATGTCAGCCGCAAACTGAGAGGGGCAGAGCTGAATTATTCGGTAACTGAAAAGGAATGCCTCAGCATCATATTTACGATCGAGAAACTTCGGGGTTTCCTGGAGGGATACAAATTTTTTATTTTAACTGACCACTCCCCCTTGACGTGGCTATTTCGACAGCAGAATGTGACCGGCCGCTTAGCACGCTGGATCCTACGATTACAGCAATTCGAGTTTGAATTGAAGTATGTGAAAGGCAAAAACAATATTGTGCCGGACGCCCTTTCTAGAATCCCTGAAATTAACTTAATAGAGTGCGTATCCACAGAACAAGATCAATGGTATCTTCAGATGAGGGAAAGGGTGAAAAGCAATCCCCAGCATATGGAAAACTGGAAAATCCAAAATGGAAATTTGTATACTAAGTCCAAACATGACTTAAGAGGAATGAATGAGAAGAAATGGAAGCTAGTCGTACCCGAATCGAAAAGACTAGAAGTATTAAAAGAATGCCATGATTCACCTTTTTCCGCTCACTTGGGCATCCACAAGACCCTACAACGTATACTCGAACGCTATTTTTGGCCCCAAATATCCAAGAATGTCGCAGAATACGTAAAAAACTGTGAAACTTGTCTGCGATCCAAACCAACCACCAAGCCGCCCTTTGGTACCTTAGGGAAATTTAAAGAAGCTTCACGACCTTGGCAGTTGATAGCGCTTGACCTATTAGGACCCTTACCCAGGTCGACAAAAGGTAACACCTTCCTTTTGGTCGTTTGCGACTGGTTAACAAAATTCCCATGTTTATTCCCAATTCGAGAAGCAACTTCAAAAAAGGTTTCGGAAATCTTGGAGAATCGTATTTTCTTGGAATATGGAGTTCCTGAAATTGTCATAACTGACAACGGTCGTCAATTCGACTCAAAGTAATTCAGGAGGCTACTCCAAGACTACGGTATACGGAAGTTCTGGTTAAACTGCAGATACCACCCTCGCAACAATTTTTCTGAGCGGTGGAATAAAGTGATTGGTTCTGCACTTAGATGTTACGTTAGCGACAATCATAGAACATGGGATCGTCAAGTAGGTCCAATTACGGTCGCACTCCGTACAGCAGTAAATAGTGTTACGGGCTATTCTCCGTTTTATCTAAATTTCGGTAGAGAATTTCTTCTTTCAGGATCAGACTATGCACTCTATGATCCCATAGAAGAGTCAGCAGTGACACACCGAACAAATTTTCTTAAAAGATTAGAACCACTATATGATGACATCCATAAAAGAATTATTAAGGCATATGAGACTAATAAAAAATATTTCGACCAGGGCAAGATTGCATTCAAATTCAATATCGGAGATGTCGTCTACAAACGGAATTACGTTTTGTCAGATGCAGCTAAACAATTCTCGGCAAAGTTAGCACCTAAATTTATTAAGTGCAAGGTATCAGATAAGAAATCAGATATAGTGTATCGCTTATCAGACGAATTAGGAAATGACATTGGTTGGTGGCACATTAAAGATATCAAGCATATCTAAGTGAAATTTTGAACGCTGATAGACTTTAGGAACAAAAGAAAATTGTAGTTTAGAGCTTCTGCGGAAGTTATTAGTTAATAAAATTAATAAGTTAATCGGAAAGTATATGTTAGGACCTTGATGGCCAAAATTTGTTATGAAAATTTTCCCTGTTAGACGAGAGATAACAAAATTTTTTTTTTCTTGCAACACCTTGTAGACAAGATCACTTCGCTCCATTTAATTGCTCACTGTCTATCATTAGCTATGAGTTCAGTAATTATTACTCATCATATCATCATATATATATATATATATATACATATAGTTAACACATGAGACCCAATATCAATTTGGCGTCATAAACGCATAATAATATCAAGGCCCAGCTTGCCCACTTGATGTAAATCCAATTACAAATTACTGTTGCCTTATTGTCTCAGTTTATGCTATTCTAGCATCCTGAGGACGTAGTAGTTGTATCCAGCCATAATTAGAAGTATTCTATAGGCGATTTGAAGAAAGACTTATCGATCCCTTACCTCTTGTTAAGACTGTTTGGGCATACGTAAAGATAAAATGAGTAAAAGTTAAACTGGGAAATTTCAAAATTTAAAGGAAAATTGTAATGGTTTACGCTCATATATACAAAAAAAAAAAAAACCAAAAAAAAAAAAAACTTTTTTTTCCTTCCTTTTTTTTTTTACCACCAAGGAGGAGAATGTAATGTAATGTGCCTGCTGAAAAGAATCACAAGTCTAAATTTGTCATTAGTCAATACATTTGTATTCTACAAGATACCTCATATTAGTAATAAGCACACGATAAATAAAAATTTACAAATTACAAGGAAACAAAACTAAATAATAAATAACAATAAATAACAATAAAAGAAATCAACAATTTAAATTTTACCCTACACATGCGACTTTGAAGAAATATTTTCAACAAGCTCGAATAAACTCACAAAATAATCAACTAAGCGAAGAAAATGTAACCAAGTCTATGTGAACCACCACAAAACCCTATTTAAAACCTAACAAATGCTGAGCAGCGAAAATATTGGGGATTTGGAGAGATGTAAAAACGAAGACCGGAAAAGGAGAGTTTTTTTTTGGCTCTTGGTTCGACCAGCGAGAAGTTAAGACGTGGACAAGAGAAGCTGCTCGGCTAAAAGTTTTATATAATTTTGCGCAAGCGATTCGGCCTTAAAATTTCAATACCAACTGTAATTGTTTGGACATCCTACGGCTCTCATCAAGACATCCACAAAGGAGAAAATTTTAAAAGGACCTTAAGAAGCGATACGCGTGGTTGTTCCTGGAAATTCTCATGGCAGGAAAGGAAATTCTCATGGCAGGAAAGGAAAATCGTAAAATATTTCTGATCAAGTAATTCATCCAGCTTATTGCACTAATCACACTAACATAATTCAACACGTATAATAAATTATAATAAAATTTCTAACCTAACTAACCATACCTATTAGCTAAAATTGTTATTGAGGACGGCCGTAGGGAATGACAGATGGATAAAATTGTCAGAGAGATCTTGAAGAAGGAATAAATGAATTGGTAGATCTTGAATTTATTCAGTTCAGAGTAATCTAAAATTTTCTGCAAATTGATGTGGGCCAAGCCTACCCCTAGCATACTTGGCTTACAACCAAGCCAATTAATTGAAATTTAATTTAATTTCTGTTTTAGTACTCCTGAAAAAAAGGGTTAAGGCACACTTAAAATTAAATTAAAATTTATTTTGGGTTATTTTATGTTATAATAACGCATATATAACTTTAATTTTAATTTAAGTGGACCCAACCCTCTGTAACGGGAGTACTAAAACACAAAGTAAATTAAATTAAATTTATTTCAAATTTCAATTAAATGGCCCTAAATGTCAACTGTCATGAACATGTTGCCAACTGGAATGTTTATGAAAGTTTCGGTATAATGTTTATATGGGAAGCGGCGTGATACCGCTAAGGAAATAGAATATTTGGTATTTATTTGGTAGGTATGTACTTACCTGGTTTTTGATTTGTTTATTATCTCCATTATATGTTACACTTCGACTGCAGCGTATCACTTTTATAATTTAAAAACACTTCACATAATCACAGAAAATTTGCATATTTTCCGATTTTTATTGTCCGATTTTTTATTATTTTGTTTTAAACATATTCCAAATCAATGCAAGACACTTTACCAAATATTTAAACTTAAATTTTCACTCTTCGTACGCGTACCTATACGCATAAAACGTCTTATTTTATAAGCACATTCGCAAATCTGATTCATCCAGTCGGAATCGTAAAAAAATTATCTGGAGAGAAAGATAATTACTGCATTTTACTACTCTATATTTTTATTTTCCATTGTATACGTATTCAAATATTTCAATTTGTAGGTATATTGTCGTTTTTACTCAAATTAAAAGAGAACTGAAGGATTTTTTTGAATTCTAATTTACGTGGCGAGCAGTTATAAACTTAAGTGGTGAATGATTTGACACAACTGTGCGTAACCGTCAAATGCAAAAACCAACATGGCCGACATTAGCGATACGACTGGTAATGTAGGTACATGGCTACAAAGATAACAAGTATGGCCGATTCGAGAGGAATTTTTTGTGTTGCTACATGATGAGGAGAGTGTGCCATTTCCAGCGAATTTGTTTTCAGTTTTTCGTATTTTATTGACTGAAATACGTTTTGAATATATTAAAATATTTAACAAAACATTAGTTTCTTCGTTTAAATCATTTCGGGATAAGTAATTATGTGCTAGTGGGAAAGCAAAGAAATTTCACTTTGATAAGGACAATCTACTATTTAATCTTTGTATCATGGGTACATGGCATGGTATTCTCTGCACCGTGGGTAAATGGAAACTGTCAGATTTTTAAATCAATAATAAACAATTTTTTGACTAAATTATAATCTAAAGATCGAGAAATTCATAGGTATATAGATCTCATTTTGTCCATGAGAGAAAGAAAATAATTGAAATCCTTTCAACTATTACAGTAAAATAAGCAGAAATAAGGTCGAAAAGTTCGCCGGGGTCAAACGGCTGAAGCTTCGCCTGTTTAAGGTCTTGAAGAGAATACAACCCCACTCAAATGCGGTGATGAAGTGTCAAAAATCGTAACTACCAACATGCTAAGCAGAACGGCCATTGCATCAAGATGAAATATCAACGAGTTTTGTTAACTGTATTAATAATAAATTGAAACCACAAAATTATTTATTTTTATTTTTTTCACCTTCATAATTCAATTTTCTTCGAAACTTTAGCGTGCAAAACTTCAAAACAAACAAAATATTAATTAGCTATCATGCGGCAATTGTTTTGAAAGTTGAAACGGCGGTTAGGAGGTTTTGGGAACTCAAAGCTAGCACCACGGACTCCATCAGTCCGCTACCTGCGTAGATGCGTAGAGAGGGAATATGAAAAGAGATATACTACTGGCAGATTTTCTGTAAAATTTGTTTTCCGAAAAACTTCAAACTTGCTTGGTAACTCGCTGTAAATTGTGAAAGACATTTTTTATCCTTGAACAAAAATTATTGAAGGATATTGGACTTCAGAAACAATATTCGGAATTGATAACCAACTACTTGGAGTCCGGTCATATGGAGAGAAAATATCGTATAACTCGTGAAAACTATTTTCTCCTTGAGTAGGACTCTGGAACTTAGGCTACAGCAAAGCCCATTGTTCACACTCTAGATTTATGAGCAATAGCCCATAGGTCCCAGCCGGACGCTTTAACAAAACTCAAAATTGGCCCCCAACCATCCAAGCCTGCTTCGTGCATCGTGCAGATTTACCAGAACCTGTAACTCTTTCCGGAAAGAGCCGGACAGTAACACAAGAAGTGAGTCACAGTATCGGGTTCCACTCCGCATTCTCTACATATAGGATCATTAACAAGTCTCATCTTGTGTAGTTGACCCCTTGGAAAAGAGTGCCCAGTGAGAATTGACACAAGTGTTCTCAGAGCTGACTTGCTTAGTCCCAATATCTTTTTCGTCAGATTTGGATTAGGTTTACCCCACAGTTCCTTAGTAGTTTTGCCCGAGGGATCATCCAGCCAAAAGCGACTGTGTTTGGTGCAATCCCGATTGTAGAGGATGATTCCTCTGAGATTCCACCAATACGAGCTAGCTCATCCGGCCTTTCGTTCCCGCTAATATCGCTGTGACCTGGCACCCACACAACGTGTACCCCGTTATACAGCGAGAGGGAAGTTAGAGTGGTTTTACACTGCAGTACCAGCTTGGAGGTTACGAAAGGTTTTGACAAGGCCTTTACAGCTGCTTGGCTATCCGAGCAGATGGCAATCTCATTGTTCGCCGTATCCGCGTTGAGGAGATACCTTCCCGCTTCAAGAATGGCCTTAACTTCCGGCTGGAAAACCATAACATAGCTTATAAGGTGTAGGGCGATTTCGATACGGAGCTCCTCACAGAAAATACCTGCTCGGGTATTTTCTTCAGCTTTGAAGCCGTCTGTGTAAACAATAGGATTTGTTAATGGTTGAAGCACGGAGTGTGATGCCCAATCTGGCCTAGATTATTGACTTGAATTCGCTTTTTAGTATAGTCTCTAGAAGGAAATTGCTGTCCCTGCCGATGTCAGGAGTGATGGATTGTATGATCTCAAAGATGGATTTATGTGGAACTTTTTGTTAGAGCAGAAGTATAAAGTAACGAGTCGTTTTCGACGCTTCATGCAAAACGTCTGCAGGATATTCACTCAATGATGTTTTCATGGTTGGCCCAGTAATCCAGGAAAACTTATTTACTGTTTTTCTTTTTATCAGATTTCGTTCTCACAGGGCTGAAATTCAAATTTATTATTATCAAAAATAACAGTAAACTAGTAAGATTAACAGTTATCAAGAAGTGTAGGAAATAAATCAAAAATCTTAATACAACAAAATATTTAACATTAAGAATTAAGTTATACCTAATGCTAAAAATCCTAGTCTAACAAAACCTTAATAGCTGATATTTTTAAAATGTACAGGGTATAGTACCACCAGAAACAAACTAGAAACGCATCATCTGGAGGAATTCACCTAAGAATGCGTTAGGAGCCTGTCGTTTAACTACTGTTAGGTGCTGTACATTACTCGCATCTTTTCTATCAACACGTTACCTTCTTCAGCTAGCACAGGATGAGGAATCTAAATACTCTAACGGAGCTACAATTCTTCGCAGTGATTTTTATGTGGACGACATGCTGAACGGTGTACTATAAATACAGAAGCATGTAAAGCAGAAGCCATGACAATTAAATCGGAAACAAAGCAGTTACTAAGTAGTTTAAGCTTTCTTCTAATTATATTCTAAAGGCATTATCCACCGGAAAGTTTATTTATGTAGTCAGGGAACTCGATAAATATGAGATCGAAATAGAGTTTAGTAAATGACGACTGCTTTGTAGATTGTACCATAAATAAGCTCAATGACATCGACGTGCAAGCGAACAAATTGCTTGAGGCAGCGCTCTTTTCGGACGCACCAATTTTGTGTTTTCTCCTTTTTTCGATTGATATAGTCAGGATGCAAAGTTATTCCAAGCTTCCGAGAGGCTCGCGGGCTGAATGTGAAGTGTGTCCACTGAAGTAGAGTGCAGCTTGCGCGCCATGGATTAGATTAGATTTGTGGAGGGGTGTGCAGGCATTAGCCTCGCCTTTACTATGACCTGAAAGATCTATTGTGAATTCTCGTTCAATTTACTCCCTTTCTAAGTTTAGACTGTTAATAAAATCTGGGATTTAGATTCCACACGTAGTTTCCTTTTTCTTCTTCATTTTTCAGCCCACTGCGTGGCGTATACAGGTTCGATTCGCTTCGAATGAATCTGTTTCTTTAAAATTTTTTAAATTTTTTTAATAAATAAAAAAATTGTTTTTTTCTATTTTTCTTAAACTTTTCATTTCTTTCTTCTTTTTTCATTTTTTCATTTGTTTTTCTAATCACCCAATTTCGCTATTTGGGACCTGTTGATGAGTCAAACCAAGACTTGAAACTTGTCACCAAAAATTAATGGGTTGTGTGATGAAATAACAAATTAGAACATTTTTTAGCTTTTGCTATATACCGGAGATATCCCAAAAAAATTCTTTCTTGAAGAAAACACGTAGTTTGGTGTAGGAAAAGCATGTTCGATGTGAAGTAATCTCCGCCTGATGGCTAATACTTCACAGTTGCAGAGAAGGTGCTCCAAGGTTTCATGAACATTCCGACAGAAGAGGCAGGATGAAGTCTCAACCAAGCCCATCTTGTTTTCATTTATATATTGTCCCATACGGGACTTGAACTCACAATTTTTAGAATTGGTCCTAGATCGAAAAAAATACCTTAAAGGGCAATGGCCTGAGAAGAGCTCTGTAGTCAGTTTGAGCTCTGTTCTCCAAAGGAGTTGGAGCTCTTTTGTTTTACACCAGACGTGTCCATAAACTTTTTTGCCTAACTAAGTCCTTGTAGCCTTTCCCAATAAAGGAATCTTTGTTTATTCTCTAACACTATAAAGTGCCACAAAATGGCTCTGGTCCAGCAAATGTAGTTTCTGCTCTTCTTTTGGCTAGGTCGTTAGTAATTTCATTGCCTTTATTGCCCTGATATCAAGGCACCCACATAATGATAACTTTGATTCTCCTTGATAGATTTTTAAAGGTTTGCAGACACTCCCAGACTATCCTTGAATTAATAGTGAAGGATTTTAATGTCTTGAGAGAATATAATGGTTGGGCCATTTATGACAATTTTGATGAAGGTATTGGTGAATTTTACTATGGCCAGTACCTCGGCTTTGAGTACGGTAAGGGGAGATCCCAGGGCCTTTAATATACGGCATCTGAGGCTGTATACACACACTCCGACTCCACTGCTCATCTTGGAACCATCTGTATACCACACCATCGATATTTATTAGAATGACAGTTTAGTGGAACGCCATTATCGTCGGTATAGATATATGTATATATATAGGTCTTAAAACAATTCTAGCTTTTTTAATTGTTTTTAATTCAGAAATGTGCACAAGAAAGTTTATATCACTTTATTATCAGTTTATATCATTTTTTGGAAAATTGTGAATTAAAAAAAATTGTATACGTATTTCTAAGGGTATCTTATAGGTAAACGGTAGGTATGTAATACATACCACTGGAAAGTTTGGAGTGTGGACTATGAAATAAAGTAGCTTATGAATTCCGGTAGATAAGAAAGATCCTCCCCTTTTTACAGATTATGTAAAGAAAAGCCCATTCTATCTGAAGGATGGGTGAGGGTACCTCTTCTATTGAACGACTTTTTATTTGGATTGTTGATTATACCATATGGGTGAGGCACCCTGTATATGTATGTTTGTACTTAAATTTGGATAACAGTTGAGATGGAAAATTATAAAACAAATAACCTAATTTTGGTAACTGCTTACTAGGATTAGGTTATGATGTAGAAAAAATTTAATTTTGTACGCATACATACTAAAAAGTTGGTCAATCCCAGTCGGTTTTCATGCGCTGCTTTTAATACAAAAACAATCTATGAAATAGTTATGACAATTTTATTGTTCGGTGACATACAGTTGCACTTTAATTAAAAATAGGGGGGTTGATATACCTACATATCTAGGAAAACTCATCTAAGGTACCGCCAAAATAGGTCTACCAATGTTTTTTTTTTCTACATTAATGAAATGAACCTGTAAGTTTTCTCTAAGCATTACATAATTTCAATGGTATTAAGGCAAAACCTGATATGTAAAGTAAAACTGATTTTTTTGTTTTTAATGTACATGTTGACGTACAAACTATGGCGAAGAATATAATAGCAAAACCTAATCTGATGCTTCTAGAATACGATGTTAAACGAAATCCGATTTGCTCATTACTTTAATTGGTCGGTGACAAAACCGAAAACAAATTTTTATACATATTGGGTTCTACCACAGATTTGTAGTATTTATCATCCATCCATGTCACGCTCGTGCACACGAATTTTACAGGTATCAACGCTTCCTGTTGTGTCTATATTCTAAAACTGGAGTACGAAAAAATTGTGGTGATCTGTCAAAATATCTGACAAAAGTGACAAAAGTACCTATACGACAGAAAATACTAGAAAAGTTCACATTCAGCCCCCAGTAGAGGAAGTTCAAGAAGCTCACATGGAAATATCGATCGCGAATGGGATAGTGTCCGAGGAAGAGTGATACTCAACTGAATATTCCAAGAAAAATATTAAGGCGAAGTTTATAAAAGGAAAGAGAGGAAAATATTGCTTACGAACTAAAAAATAATAGTGTTCATTGCATTTTCATGAAAACAAAATTGATAATTTTAACTTGTCTCTTATGTAGTGCGCCAAACTCCAGTTAGCCCCATTTAAGTAACGAGAAAGTAAGAACACACAATACTCCATGACGAAAGTATGCATGGGCATCTGTCGATCTTGGTCCATAAAAATCAAGCAAATTTGTAAGTAACTATGACGTAAAACAGTTCAAGGCCTTGCCCAATTTAAAACAATATTTACCACAGTATCTGCGCGCTCTCCCCATTTCTAACAATAAGATCAGTTTGTTTTCTGAAATATCATTTATTTGCATAATTGGTATCGATTTACGTAGAAGAACTTTCAGTCGTTCGAGTCGAGTAAACAACACTTCCTTACGCAGGCAAACTTTCAGTCGAGTAAACAATTCTTCGGAGAAATTTATTAATCTTTTCATATATAAAGCCAAATCCAATCCTTCATATTCAGTGTTGGTAACAGGTTCCTACTAAGATGTTCTGCTTATTGTTCTTGGTCTCTTATCTTGGAGTTGCAATTAGTGCTCCAGCTGAAAACTTGCCTATTCTAGGCATAGTTGGAGGCCAAAAAGCCCAGCAAGAGTTCTTTAAATATCAAATTTCCTTGGAACACACACGAATGCCTCACTGTGGTGGTACATTAGTCGCAACGAATATTGTGATCACAGCGGCTCATTGTACACTAGGAACCCCTACAGGAAAATTCCAAGTTCGTGTAGGATCAGGCAGCAGAGGAATTGGTGGGCAAGTCCACCAAGTTGAAAAAATCATAAATCATCCTAGCTTTACGTTTGAAGGACTCCGGGCTGATGTCGCAGTTTTAAAATTGGCCACTCATGTAACTTTAGGCAAAAATGTGGGAATTCTACCCTTAACTACTAAAGAGCCTGCAGTCAACACCCAAGCCGTGGTCAGTGGTTGGGGACTCACTAAGGAAGATGGCAAAGTATCAAACGATTTATTACTCGGAAAAGTTCCCATAATGGACAGAAATCTATGCCGTCAACGTGTCCAGCCCTTCACTGAAGAGATGATTTGTGCTGGAAAGAAGGAAGGTGGAATCGACGCTTGCCAAGGAGATTCGGGTGGACCACTTGTTGCCAACAAGGAACTTGTTGGTATTGTTTCCTTCGGAAACGGTTGTGCTCGTCCTGGTGAACCCGGAGTTTATACAAATATTGCTCACCTCAGGCCATGGATTATTAAAAGTATGAATGCGCTAAAGTGGTGAAATTGAATGTGTGATGTTAATATTTAAGAAAGTGAATAAAATTTATTTAAAAAGAAAACCTATTTTTATTTTTAACTTGTGCACCACTTGTAGTCTTCTAACGCGTCTGAGTTTGTCTATAGCTCACATATCCGTGATATGGATAGTAAGCGCATATTACAGAAACAGCCGCAGTTAAGACGTTATCAATTTCGTTAAGTTCATTAGAAAATGGACAATAATCCCGATACCATGAGCATGAGGTACAAAATCTGAAATATGCAAAAATTTTGACCCATCTTTTGATAATGCTTTCAGTTTTTGAATTGTCTAAATGGTGTCTATAACTCCTGAAATACATCAGTGCAACTTTTTTTATTTGATAGTCCACACCACACTCCACACTTTTCAATGGTATACCTATAAGCTAGATGATGAAATCATAGGGTATACTAAGTTTGTCATTCCGTTTGTAACGCACAGAAATAATGCTAGCAGAGAAAATGGGTTGGATACCCACGCATAATATTAAAAGTTATTTTGATTTTTACATGTCCGCCTTTCCATCCGCACGATAACTGGAGAGCGCGTGAATTCTGTACACGGCCTTTTCATGGAAATAGTAAATAAAGGGTTTTCCAATAAGAGGTGTTATTTTAATTAGCCCGCTATTTCGGTAGATGTCACTTTTGGAGCTGTAATTTTTTGACATTTGACAAGTAGAAACTACGCCATTAATAAAACTGGAACGATACACGATTCAACAACGCATTGAAATTATTAAAATTCACTATAAAAATGGTGAAAATGTGGCAGAGACGGTTCGTAAAACTCGAACATTTTTGGGTCGTCGTGAAGCACCTTGTCGGACCGCAATACAGAAATTGGTAGAAAAATTCGAGCTGTCGGGACAAGTTAGTGATGTGAAGAATAAAACCCGTGCACGTCGTTCAAGAACAGCCGAGAATATTGCTGCTGTAGCCGAAAGTGTTGAAGAAAACCCAGGTTTGTCCATTCCTCGTCGTTCTTTGGAATTAGGCATTCCACAAACGTCATTACACCATAAAGATTTGGGTCTTAAGGCTTATAAAGTTCAGTTAACACAAGAACTCAAGCCGGCCGATCATCAACAACGTCGAGTCTTTGCTGATTGGGTCCTTGAAATGCATGAAAATGATCCGGAATTCCATCGAAAACTCATCTTGAGTGATGAGGCCCATTTCCACCTCGATGGCTTCGTCAACAAGCAAAATTGTCGCATCTGGTGCTCGGAAAACCCAAGAGTTATTGTTGAAAAGCCTCTCTATCCTCAACGTGTGACTGTTTGGTGCGGTTTATGGTCCCGCGGGGTCATTGGACCTTACTTTTTCGAAAATGAGGCTGGAGCAACAGTTACGGTGAATGGATTGCGCTATCGACAGATGATTATTGATTTTTTTATGGCCGGAATTGGATGGTATTGATGTGGACAACGTTTACTTTCAACAAAACGGCGCTACGTGCCATACAAGCAACGAAACCATTGATCTTTTACGGGAAAAGTTTCCGGACCGTGTTATCTCTCGAAGAGGTGATCACAATTGGCCACCGAGATCTTGTGACTTAACATCTTGCGACTTCTTCCTTTGGGGCCACGTGAAACAGAAGGTCTACGCCAACAGCCCAGCGTCGATTCAAGACCTCAAAGATGGAATTCGTGAGTCTATCGAGGACATAGGGCAGCCACTTTGCGATTTGGTTATGGAAAATTTCATGAAAAGGATATAGTCCTGTAGGCGTGGTCGTGGTGGTCATTTGGCTATTTCCTTTATTAACGGCATACCTTCCTCTTTATAATGAAATAAAGATCCGATCATTTATCTTAAAAAATGGCATTTTGCTTTGAATATCAAAATAACACCTCTTATTGGAAAACCCTTTATAATTACAAAAATGGACTAAATCGGGTAACCCCTTCTTGTGGTTGCCATATAAAAATTTAGTTTTTGCACGTATACTGAGAAAACGATCAGTCCTAGAAATTTTTATTGTACTGAAAAGCTCTTCAGAATATGAAATTCTATGAAGTTGTTTATAGTCATTTTTACTGTCCGACGAACCGTTCTAGAAATATATGCGAAAAACCACTTCAAAAATCATATTTGCACAGATGGGTGAGTATACGAAATTACATACTGGCATTCATCTAGGATATCATAATAATTGGTCTTAGATAAGATTATATTTGTGGAGTGGTGTGCAAGCGTTGGCCTCGCATTTACTGCGACCTGAAAGATCTATTGAGAGTCTCCGTTCGATTTACTCCCTTACCAGGTAAATAAAGTCTAGTCCCAGAATGGCAGAATGGTGACTTAGGTTCCACACGTAGTTTGGTAGAGGAAAAGCATGTTCAAGGTAGAGTAATCTCCGCCTGACCAGTGCTTCGCAGTTGCAGAGCAAGTGCTCCGAGGTTTCATGAGCATCCTGACAAAAGCTGCAGGATGATGTCTCGGCCAAGCCCATCTTTTATAGGCGATAGCTCAATGGGCAATGGCCTGAGAAGAGCTCTGTAATCAGTTTGAGCTCTGTTCTCCTAAGGAGTAGGAGTTCCTTTGGTTTTGCGCTAAAGATGTGAATAAACTTTTTGCCTCACGAGATCGTTGTAACCTTTCCCAATAAACGGATTTTTGGTTATTTTCTCAGCTATTTAGGGTAGCTCTAAGGTAACACTTTAAAGTGTCACAAAATGACTCTGGTCCGACAAAGGGAGGTATTACTCCTCTTTTGGCTACGCCATCAGCAATTTCATTGCCTTTATGGCTCTCATGTCCAGGCACCCACATAAAGATAGCTTTGTTTCCCCTTGATCAATTTTTAAGGGTTTGCATAAACTCCCAGACTACCCTTGACTTAATAGTGTAGGATTTCAAGGCCTTCAGAGCGGCTTGAATGTCCGAGAGATATTAATGTTTGAGCCCTTTGATGGATACATGCCTTTAAAAATTGTTGCCCTACAGTTGAAAGTTTATACGGGTATAAGTATCAATCAACATAATCGAATTTCAATAACATCAGTTATTTTTGATATTCTAATAATGCTTTCATTTTATTTGAACTTAGTGACTAAGTCTCAAATACTTACAACTTATATGAAATAATTCTATAAAATATGTACGATAAAATTGTATAAAATAATTAGAAGTTATTAACTATAAAATTAAAAAAAAAATCGTTTCAATTTATAAATCTGACCGTCGATTATTTTCAAATTAATTTCGAACGTAAAGTTTTCATGAATAGAAGTAATTTCAATTTTCATGCAAGTCATCTATTTGATCACATCCTTAAAAAGAAATTAATTAGATGGACGTGCTTGAATTAACGGCAATTAAATGGCATTTTCACTGTTAACAGAAGTCAGTATGTCTGTACTCAGTATGCTAATTGTTTTGAAATACTTTGCATCTGATTGATTTCCAAAACTTAGTTTATGTATTACATTGTCATTTGTTACTACATCAACAGCACTTTTATCATCATCCATACAAGCGTGAGCCTCATCCTTAAATGGAATAATAAATAAATTGTAAACTCTAATTGATGACTGAGCAATTACAAAAAAAAACAAAATACTAAATTAAAAGCTTACATTATCAATTTTAATAAAAGGTACTGCGCCTGGCTTTAGTATGCTCTTTGTTGTAAAATGTTCCACATCCCTGTATAGAAAATGTTCATCACAAATTAGATTTATTGCGTTGGGATTAAAGTGTGGCCGACCTATTGCCTCTAGCCATTTTTTTTCAAAGTAGTTTCTTTTGGGAATCTGAAAATCAAATGCATCAAAATAGGATCAACTATTTTTTTTTAATTAAGAATTTAAATTTTTAATCGTTCACTCTAATAAATGTTTAATCAATACACAAATAAAATTAATAATAATAATGAAATAGGTATTCTTCTATATTTCGTGGCAATTTAATGTTTTGGCTTAAATATACATCCCTGAAAACTCTCCGATTTTCTTTAAACTTTGCACACTAGTTCCTTTTCACTCACAAATCACAAATATGAAAACGAAATTTGTCGGAAAGCTATAGTTTCCGAGATATTGGACTTTAAAATTCCCGATATTTGTACTGCACTTCACAACACAATTTGACATTCTCACAATTATTAACTCTTCTTCTTCTTTTTAGTAACATGTATATAAGTCACTGACATATAATAAGAATGGACTGAGCCATCCTATCTAATTCCTATAGTTAAAAATGGCACAAATTTTTGCTAAAATCTATTTGTCTCTTTCAAGCTCAAAATGTACACTGAACTGTAACCAATTTTGGAAACAGTACGGCTGTGTTAATTGGAATGCATTGGAATTGACATAAAAATTCAGACAAATATATTGTTTTTATACGTCTATCTCTTACAAGCTCAAGGAAATTTGACAACAAATCTGGAGAGGAGCACATTTTTCAGTAATATTACAAATGAGTTTTTGGGTTAATTAAAACAAATTTATCTTTCTAAGTAATTTTAATTTAATGCAATACTATTTCATAACATCTTTAGTGTTTCCAATCGACAAATAATAATAAATTATGAATCGGTGTGCAATTGTACGAAATAAAGGGTTTTCACAGCCTGTTCAATATCTGTGCCATTTTTTAAGCGAGAACGCTCAGTCCATTCTTATTATATGTCAGTGATATAAGTAGTGTAAACATATCTTCCGAACATTCGGGTTACCAGCAATGCGTTTTTTTTATTCATTACAAATATTTAGTTAGAATGGAATAGAAAAATGTTAAATTATTATTATTATTAAAGAAACACACACACCCACACACACAGGCAGGCTGGCAGGGCACACACACACACACACACGCACGCACAGGCAGGCTGGCAGGGGCACACACGCGCGCGGAGCGAAGCGGAGCGCGCGTGTGTGCCCCTGCCAGCCTGCCTGTGCGTGCGTGTGTGTGTGTGTGTGCGCCCTGCCAGCCTGCCTGTGTGTGTGGGTGTGTGTTTCTTTAATAAAATTTTTCTATTCCAATCTAACTAAATATTTGTAATGAATAAAAAAAACGCATTGCTGGTAACCCGAATGTTCGGAAGATATGTTTACACTACTTATATACGTTACTAAAAAGAAGAAGAAGAGTTAATAATTGTGAGAATGTCAAATTGTGTTGTGAAGTGCAGTACAAATATCGGGAATTTTAAAGTCGAATATCTCGGAAACTATACCTTTCCGACAAATTTCGTTTTCATATTTGTGATTTGTGAGTGAAAAAGAACTAGTGTGCAAAGTTTAAAGAAAATCGGTGAGTTTTCAAGGATGTATATTTGTTCCAATGTTTTTAGTTTTTAAATTTAAACATTTGAAAAAATTCTGACCTACCGAAAATATTTTTACTCGCTGCCACTACATTAAACACCCCAACCGAAGGCAAGTGTTTTGCAGCTGTTTTCAACACGTAAACAAACCTCATCAATAGCGTTCCAAAGATAATTTTCTGTATTTGTTTACTTTTTTACAAATTCATATATATTAACTAATATAAATTTGTGTATTAAGAAGAAAAATTATTGTTTCACAATTATAATTACCTAAAAAATGATATTCCACATCGATTTTTGGAGTTGTTATGGCAATTTTCCACGGAACACTTCATACTGTACTAACTTGAAATATCAATTAAACAATTGGCAACTTTGACACGAACAAATGATTGCTTACAGTTTTTAGTTTCGTTTGCAATAGTTTTCAATAAAAATGATTGGTACTATTTAATTTATTATCATTTTAATCACACTGGAGCTTGAAAAAAATCATAAAGAACGACGTTTGACAACTGAACCAGCATTCACTATTTCCACATCAATATTTTGTTTTGTTCTACTGAACCACCCCGCCTCAAAGTAGTTCTCATTCTCACACGAATTTTCTTAGTTAAACAGAGCAGCACCAGCTGTACCTATACCAACATTGGTGGTACAGCAAAGACGTCATAAAAATTCGGAGATTATTCATTAGACAGACGAGAAAAATCAATGCGCATCGTTTGTAATTTAATTTTTGAACACTCTGACTACTTTTTGAATTAAAATTAAATTCCTTTCCGTTAAAGTATTTTTAGATTTCATTGGTTAGATTGGTAAGATAAAGATACTAACTACCAGAAAAAGATGCAGAGTCAGAGTGGCAACGGGTATTGCGCAAAAGCTGATTAAATTTATCAAACTAAACAAAGTCACAAGTAACGTTGTTATTCTGATGTACAAAACCCTAATTGTTTCAATAATGACATATGGACTTAGAGCAGCTGTACTGACTATAGCTAATAGAAGCCGAGAGAAAAATAATGATGAAAATGCTCCAGTTTGCAAAAGAAAATCCAGAGTACAAGAAGATACATAGGATACTAAATGGGGAAAGACTATTACAAAGAAGAACAGATTAGAAAGAGATTAGAGATTATATGGGGAGATGTTAAAGGAAGACCTTGGGGACGCAGCGTTAAACTATAAAAAACCTAAAAAAAAGGTGGGAAGACCATTATTCATCTGGTTGAAATCGTTAAAAGATGCTTTTAGTCATTATGATAAATCGGAGCAAGAATGGGATTGGTTGGTCGAAAAGAAAATTGCTTTAAAAAAGGCAGCAGAGGAAATTAACGACAAAAATAAATCTATCTCTAAAAATTTCGAAACGGAAGAAGAAGTTTAACTGAAAGAAAAGGGAAAGGGAAAGGTAGGGGTGAAAAGGAGAAAGGAAAAAAATATGGACATAAATTAAAATTCTTCCTACCCAGTTATTCCTATAAAAATTTTTTTTTATTATTTTATTTTTATGTGCGGTTCTGTGATGTAGTAGTCTTAGATATGAGTTCCTGTTGCGGTTAAACCAGCCCAGCTTATTCCAAATAACTTTTTCCTTAAGTTTACTGTTAGGGGGTATGGCTGGGCCCGGCCGCTAAACCAGGATCGGTGTAACGATGGTCCTCACTCTCGATACATGCATACATACACACATTGATTAGATTAGTAAGATTTTAACAAATTTTGCTTGGCTCCTCTTATGTACCCAAAGTAACATTACTTTGTGGTCACTAGACATTAGCTGGACTTTCGAGTAGCAGCTCCAGACTAGTTTTGACTCGAAAGTCTTGAGAGGACAGAGCCAGGAAGGCGCAGCTTAGCTCTCTGAACAGATGTTGATGTTGGAGTTCTTGCAATACCTGTTTAGGATTTCCTGAGCTCCAACTTCTAAAGCATAGACTTCTGTCTGAAAAATGGAAGGAGAAGCATCAAGTTCAATAGAGTATTTCACTTCTGGGCCGACTGCCCTTGCAACTATTTGCATTCCTTCCTGGATACGTCAGTATACCAGATATGGGCCCGTTGACGGAACTGGAGCCCTCGGTCAGTGTGGTAATCTGACATTTTCTTTCGAAGCATACAAGTCGCTGCTTCCTTCTGGATAAAAAGTTAGAGTGGCTGTAAACCAAGAATGGTTTCAAGTGCTCGTTGAAGATACGATGTGAAGAAAGGCGCCAGTTTAAACATGTCATCCTTTGCACCTTATCAAGTGTTCTCTTGGTGGCTGTATGTACCGTAAGAAAGTATGTTTCTGATTATGCCCTGAAAAATACAAAACATAATTTTAGGGGCCAGACTCCACTTTTTCCCGGAAAACCTTTGGCATTAACCGAATGCCTACATATAGAAAGCTATGTTTGTTATCATTTTAAGGTGAGAATTCCAGTTAACCTTGCTATATAGGATTACTCCTAAATATCTTGCTTCTTTAGAATATTCTAGTGTAACTCCATTTAATCTAGGAACTGGGTCCTAGAGGCTACTTCTTCTAGTGAAAGGGACTAACACCATCTTACCAGGGTTTATTAATAGTCCTAGTCCCATATTTTGACACCATCAAGTGACTATGTTAAAGGCAGATTGGTTGAGCTAAATTCGGGCAAAGCTAATTCTTCCCTTCTTCCCTTTAACACAAATGACAATGCCATCAGCGTATCCCTAAATCTTAAATCCGGCGTCTTGGAGTAGATATTAAATAGCTGATAGCTAATAAGCGATAAAACTTCGCCTTGTGGGCAGACTCTAGTGGTTCTGATTGTTGTGGATTGGTTGTTATGCAGCGGTTTTCAGCATATGTATTGCCAATCCATCTGACGATGTATGTTTCACCTAATATATATAGATGAACAGCAACAAAAATACCAACCTAGCCAGCAATTCAGTTACATTCAAAAATAAATAGTAACGCTATCCGTTTTAGATAAGAGCAATTAAGTAAGCAAGCCATAAATGGAGAAATATGATCGAACTTTCGAAGGCCGAAGATAAATCGAATGCAATCATTGAAAGCGGCATGCAACTTACGTATGTGCGCAAGAGATATCTAACTTAGGAAAACTTGTGCTTTCGAAAGTGAAAAGGGGAAAAATGAGAACTTTAACTAGTTTGAATCGAGTTCTAATGGACAGTATACACTCTTAGAGCCATTAATCTACGAATTACAGCGTGAATTTTACCGAGCGTAATTATCACAGCATTTCATTCTGTGCTTTAAAACAATCCCAAGATTGTTAACTTTACTTCGTATACCTAAATAGAGCACAATCTCTGAAAATCAGTAATGCAACATCATCCTGATATCATACGCTGTTATGAAATGTAATGCACTGCGATTTTCCAGGATTGAGCAGTAACCGGTTAGATATGAACCAAGAGTTGATTCTATAAAGATAAAAGTAAATATGTGCGATACAAGAAGCCCATTCTGGTCTACTTAAATACAATTGTACATCATCTGCGTATAAATAAGCTTTTGGATCATGGAAAACCTCCGGAAAGTCAGTTATGTATGTATAAACTAAACAAAAATGAATCTAATACAGATCCTTGGGGTACACCGTAAACCACGCAATAAAAGATGCGCTATAGAAAACTTATCACCGACCTTAATTCCCTGACTACGCCCCGGACAAATGTTCCCTATCATGAATATAACAGCAGCACTACTGACGCTAAAGCAGGTGAAGAGTTTTCGAAGCACAACCCAGTAGTCGCCAGTGTCGAAGGCTTTTGTAAGATCCAGTGACCTTATTCTTGAATTACGATAGAAGAATCCCCATATAGGTTAAGTTTTGTTATATAACGAATTGGTTTAACCATTCGTTTATCGTGTGTACGTTAAAACTATTCAGAATTCAAGAATAGGATTCCAGGACTACTAGGGCAGTAAAATAATCAACATCCATCGCAGCTTGAATATCAGATGAAACTTTTAGAATAGCACTTCACAACATTGGAAGGAACGACTCCATGAAGATAGGCAGTCGATTTAAGGAAAGTATATTTTGGAATTCACTTGAACACAAGAAAAGATATTGAAATAGATTTTCGGATGTAAAATTTCATCTAATTGTTTGCATTTTACATGCTTTTTGATGTAGTGAAAATGCTTGTCTTGCAGAAACATACATTATTTTGCTACATGAAATAGAAAATCGCTCCGTCCATTGTAAGCGTGAACAAGCTCTAGAGGACTTCGCTGAACTACATAAAATTTGGAGAACGCCAGAAGTTACGAATTCCGGAGATAGCTTTCTTTTATTGATATGTAACAAAAAACTGTCCATTTTTTTAACGTCCGTTCTTTAAATTTAATTTCAAAGGCGACAACTGAAAGAATTATTTCAACAAGAATTCGTAGAAAAATCTTAACTTTTGCTCAGAACGCGAATTGCATTCAATTAATTTGCACATTTTTCTTTTAACAGATGCAATTATAATCAGATAAAAATTTCTTTTCTACTTACAATCCAAACCCTAATAACGCATGTGAAATTTTTAATTAATAATTTTCTTGTTCCATATTAAAAACGATAAATCGATTTTATTTAACTAGTGTGCATTGCCTTAACGATAAATTTTAAATTTTCCAATGAAAATATAACTTTCAAAACTGAAATAGACGTGTAAATCGTCTTCAATTTAAATAAATATTATTTTGCATTTTTTTAGCGAAATAATAAATTTTTCAAAATTAGAATGAAAGTGGCGCGACGAAATAAATACTCACTATTGATAAAGTTGTCGCTTTAGTCGCATTATTACAAGTATCATTCGTAAAAATATTTTAATATAGCTTTTTTTTAATGGTGCTTTGATTTGACAGTTGATCGGTTCTATGGTGATTTCACAACAAAAAATTATATTTCGAACTTCTTAATTCATATTTTATCAAATACGAGTAAAGAAATTATAAATAAAACTCTTAAATATACTCGAAAAGATTTACGTAATACATTCAGGTAGGTAAATTATTTTCAAGTCTTGTTCAAAGTGATGAAATAAAAATGAAAGTTCTAGAAAATGATGTCGTTCTTGCTTTTTCTAGATCCTTAAAAATTATAATCATGCTCTCAAGGCTAGCATTAGGAAGACCAATACTATCCGTGTCTGCTGTGAAAACTGCTTTAAGGCAGATACCAAAAAGAGAAACTTTCGTAAGACAGTTTAATCGTGATAGCCGGGAAGAAATAACAACTAGATCCCGTCAGACTTTAAAAGAACGTGCTTTAGGACCGCCAGGACCCAATGGTAATAAAATAATTTTTATTTTAAATTTAGAAGATTACAAAAGATGTATTATTACAGCATATTCAATGGGGAAGGGAGCTGCGGCCGGCGCTGCTGCCCTTGGTTTGGGTGCCCTTTGCTACTATGGTGTAGGTATGAGCAAATCTGCGAACATCTACCAAAATTCAATGTAAGTAGATATGAACAAAATTGTTACGTTTCATTTTTAGTTGAAGGTCATGTTGTCGCATCTACATGTAGAATTTTAATGTAATTGGGGGCCTTTCAGAATGTAAATACTTAAGCCTTGGTTTTCAGGAGAATACGGCGACGCAATTGCGCAGCACAAAATCACAGTTTCGTTATATTTTTGATGATGGGTGATTGAGTGTTTTTTTCTATTAGAACATAATTTGTAAGACAGAACACTTAAGGGAGACGAGGCAATAAAATAATGCAATTTTTACAAACGCAATTGTAGGAAAACGCACTACGCATTATTGCGCAGTAAACAGCGTAAGCTATGTCCGTGGCGCAATTGCACCGCTGCATTTTCACGGAAACCAAGGCTTTACTGAGATATCTGTGACAAATATTAAAATTGCAGGTGTGTCACTTCGAATCTGTGGCCAGCTTTGATATTTCTAGAAAAATTTATTGAATTTTCCCAATGGCAAGGGTTTATATCTAGTTAATAGCGGTGCCCATTCATAAAAATCCTACGCCTACCTCGGTCATCACACATTGAATTTCTGAAAGCTTTGTTTTGGTAGTTCCATGTCTCATACTCTCTGTCCCGATACTCAGCCAGGCCTTGCCGATGACACTGAGAATTCTGTTCATATCGTTTTCGGAGCGGACCAACTGAGATGTGTCAATATTTGCTTGGTATAAATGACAATATCCATGTAAAAGAAGTGAGATATTATGGGAGATATGATACTGCGTATTAGGAATGAAGCACATAATAAACTTCTTGAGTCTCATTAGTAGGCCTAGATCTTAACATTGTTAAGTTAAAAGGAAGTTCACCCGCCATTGAAGCAGGAGGAGGAAAGGTAGAGAGCTGGATTTAGATTGGATCTGGAATCTTTGACATATCACTGCTAGCATGGTGTAGGTCTCCAGTCATTAAGTGCATTGCTAAGCTTCCGGTTCCTTATGTTTAAATATCTGTTGTTTACGTGACACCAATGTGCAAATGATGGTGGGGGAGGTAGAAAGGCTGTACACGATAACTAATCTCTGAAAAAGATTTTTTGTTTAGTAGTAGTACATTAGACAGCATCGACTTGACGTTAGCACCTAACAAGGTTCTGCTACTCGCTTCAATTTATAGAGTAAAAACACCTCATGCTTTATGGATTCTGACTTTATAATTGCAGTCATTCGGCTAGATTTAGATTTAAGATTATTGTGCACGTCATTCTGCTAATCAGTCAGTGATGTTACTCCCTCTATGCAAATACAAGCCAACTCCTTTTATCTAACTCCCGTTAATTCGATTGCATTAATTTTATTTTATTTTTCACGAAATATATAGGATGTGGCCTGAGCATGTAAGACAAAGAGTACGCAGCACTTATGCATATTTCGGTGCTTCCATATTGATATCAGCAGCAAGTGCAATGGCGGTATTTCGATCTCCACGCTTGATGATGATGGTAACGCAAAACGGAGTTTGGGTAAGTAGCAGCATCATATAGTTCCATTATGGTTAAAGCATCATTATCATCACAACATTCACAATTTTCTTCTTACAGTCAGTTCTTGGAACTGTTGCCGTGATGATTGGATCAGGTATTGTGGCACAATCAATTCCTTATTCACCTGGAATCGGTGTTAAACAATTTGCATGGGCAACACATTGTGCTATTCTTGGTGCCGTTGTTGCTCCATTATGTTTCCTTGGTGGTCCAATTCTTACACGAGCTGCCTTATATACAGCTGGCATTGTTGGAGGACTTTCAACTGTAGCCGTATGTGCTCCAAATGATAAATTCTTATATATGGGCGGACCATTAGCTATTGGACTTGGATTTGTTTTTGCATCATCTCTTGCATCTATTTGGCTTCCTCCAACAACTGCTCTTGGAGCAGGTAAGTGTATAACAGATTTAGGACTCCCCGTTTAAAACTAAAAAAAATCTAAAAATTATTTCCAGGATTATATTCACTGTCATTATATGGAGGTCTGGTACTTTTTAGTGGATTTTTACTCTATGACACACAAAGAATTATAAAATTGGCTGAAATATATCCAACATACACGGATAGGCCTTATGATCCTATTAATTCGTGAGTTTGTTTTTTTATTTTTATTTGTTCCACCGAATTTTATGAAGTTAATTTTTTTGGAAATTTTAGAGCGATTTCAATCTATTTGGATACGTTAAACATTTTCATTAGAATTGCAACTATACTCGCCGGTGGTGGTGGAAATAGGAGGAAGTAAATTTTAAGATACCCTAAATTCTATGGATATTAAAAGACAGTAGTCCGCGCATTGTCTGGATTGGATACTGAAACTGTACAATTTTACATCGAGGAAAATTCGATTTGATGTGAACTGATATGATAATTTAGCTTATAAACGTTGTAAATTTAAAAGTTGTGAATATAAAATATAGAAAAAAAAGCTACCCATACAATTTTAGATTTTTAATTTTTGAGTATCAAGGCGTTTTTGTTTTTTAGATTTCCATTCTTTTACGAGCTGGAGTCGATGAGATTCCATCGAATTATTACATTAAAAACAAGTAAAAAAAACTAGAATTGGTCTAAGAGTAATTATAAGTAATACCCTAGATGAATGCCTGTATGTAATTTCGTATGGCTGGTCACCCATCTGTGCAAGGTCGATAATTTTATAGGATTTCGTATTCTGAAGATTTTAGTACAATAAAAATCTCTAGGACTGATCGTGTTCACAGTACCTATAACGAAATTTTTGTACGGCAACCCTACGAAGGAATTACCCGATTTGTCCCATTTTTGAAATTAAATTTACTTTTTTTTAAAACCAATGTGCAAAATTTCAGCTCTCTAAGTACACGCATTCTGTGCGCACGCAGATGGACTTACATGCAAGAATCAAAATAACTTTTAATATTTTGAGTGGGTGGGTGTACAATTCATTCTGTTCTGCGTTACAAACGGAATGACAAACGTAGTATAACCTTTAGATTTCATCTGGGGTATAAAAAGCACAACAAACAACCCGGTACAGAAAACACAAATCTAACGTTTAATTCGAAATGGCACAATAGCAAATTAATTTGGTTCAGACTTGGGAAAGGCTTGGTCAGACTGGGTTATGTTCTTGCCTTTCCACCTTTTCGGCGTTAGAACCGAGATTCGTTCACATCAATAGGGTTTTTACACGATATTTCGATTCCTTCAAGCCAAGTTGATATTATGCTGATTGACCAGCACTGAGCTGATTTGAAAGTTAAATTGGTTTGATTTTCTCAATGCTGGTAAAATCAGTACGTGTGAAGTGCAGATACTATCAGCATTGGTGTTAACACTGTGCTTATGGTGCGCTGATTTTAGCTGCAGCATCAGCGCTAGTCAATCAGCATAATGTCAACTAGGCTTTAGTTATATGTTCTAAGGCTTCAATGCTGCTCATAAGAAGCGCTAATGATGAATTTTTTTAATGTCTTTTCGAAAGCTTTTATGAGCTTTTTAGATAATCATCGCAGTGTTTTTTCCTTAATCTCAAAATAAGAGACCTTCAAGACAAAGAACAGTAGTAAGACGCTTATGTTTGCTCATGATTATTTTTCATATTAAATCTTATGAAGTTGGTTAAGTAAGTCAATATTCTCCCTTTTATTCTCACTTATATTAACCAAAACTTCAGATTACATACTTCTAGCTACTCTGAACAACACATTGAAATCCACAGTTTAGATTCGTAAAAACTTAGATGAGATCACCCCTTGTTGCACTTAAATCTGCTGGAGCTGATCAAATAATCTTCTATAGAGCTTCCAAGCGATGACCCTAGAAGCACTTTGCTTATTTTTAATGATATATCAGTGAATATTCGCGCTTAAATCGTGCTCCTTACAAATAAAACCCTCGAGAATACTTCCTAAGCCATAAAACAGAAATCTTTGTGTGCGTTGGGAGTCCGTTCTCTAAAATGTTCTACTTATTCGTAGCCCCCAGATGATGCAAGCCATGAAGTCGGGGATGACACCAACACATTAAAAGGCCTTAACGGATACACTCATCAAGGAGAAGAACTAAGATTTCACCTTAAACAAGTCCTTAAGCCTAAAACTATCGCTTTCATAGAAAAATGTAAAAAAAACTCCTTCGTAAGACAAGGCAAGAAGACTGTGATATCCGCCTGTTAAGCGGCCTGCTGCTCTCTTTTTCAGATTTTGTACATAGTTTGTATATTCCGGGGGTTACGATTTGATACTTATAGAAAAGTAGCAAATATTGATTTTATATATGCTATAGAGCCTAAACTACTATCCATACAGGAAAATAGCCTTCTAGGAATTTACAGCTTGGTTCCTTATCTTCCCAAAGGCTACACTTCCTATATAACTTACTTAACAAAATAATAAAATAGTTTTCATTACAAAGTAACCTTACCATCTCACGCTCCTTAACTCTCAGCTGAGTAATAATTACAATTGTGTATGTGTAGTCGGAGTCCGACCGAATCTGTAGGCCAGCTACATTCGATATCATCAGCCCACGGCATACCATAACGGCACGGCGCCATTTACAATGATTACTCCGCTGAGAGTTTTTGTTTGAGGAACCTTAGTCACTTGGTTCAAATTATTATTTTTTAAATAATTCTATTAGAAAAGGTATAACAATATTATTTCGGTTCGGAAGATGAGAAAGGAAACTTAAGATTATCAGAACACATCATTTTACTATATGAATAGTAGTTTAGGGCGGAGGACCTATTCAAATTCAAACTTTTGTCAGTTTTACACATAAGAACACTGCAAATATTTTAGAATATTAGGAGTCCGTTGGGGCTCTCATGTGGTAGTGAGGGAGTCTGTTTAATGACTTGTGAAGTATTCTCGAGGGTTTGGACACTGTAAATACTCATGTATGCCTAAAGTTACAATTTAGATAATTCAAAAAAGTAAAAGCACTATCATAAGATGAGACAACAATTTTGCACATTTTAGGCTGGTCTTTTGTACCTCATGATCATGGTGTCGGGGTTATTGTCCGTTTTCTAATGAAATTTGATAGCATCCATATCTGCGGCTATATAGAACCATAGCTCTGAAATATGCGTTTATCATCCATATAAAACTCAGACGCGTTAGAAGATTGCTAACAACAACAAAATAAAAGTTTTTCTTTTTAATTAAATTTTATTCACTTGCTTAAAAATTAACTACACACATTCAATTTCGCCAATTTAGCGCATTCATATTTTTAATAATCCATGGTCGGAGGAAGGCAATATTTGTATAAACTCCAGGTTCACCACGACGAGCACATCCGTTACCCCAGGAAACAATACCAACAAGTTCCTTGTTAGCAACAAGTGGTCCACCTGAATCACCTTGGCAAGCGTCGATTCCACCCTCCCTCCATCCAGCACAAATCATCTCTTCAGTGATCTGGAGTCGCTGACGGCAAAAATTTCTCCCAATTATGGGAACTTTTGCGAGTAGTAATTCGTTTGATATATTGCCATTTTCCTTGGTGAGTCCCCAACCACTGACCACGGCTTGGGTATTAACTGCAGGTTCTTTAGTAGTTAAGGGTAGGATTCCCACATTTTTGCCCAATGTGACATGGGTCGCCAATTTCAAAATTGCGACATCAGCCCGGAGTCCTTGAAACGTAAAGCTAGGATGATTTATGATTTTTTCGACTTGGTGAACTTGTCCACCAATTCCTCTGTTGCCTGATCCTACACGAACTTGAAAGAATCTTGCAGGGGTTCCGTATGTACAATGAGCTGCTGTGATCACAATATTTGTTGCGACTAATGTTCCACCACAACTATGCATTCGAGAGCGTTCCAAGGAAATTTGATATTTGAAGAACTCTTGCTGTGCTTTTTGGCCTCCAACTATGCCCAGAACAGGCAAGTTTTCAGCTGGAGCACTAATTGCAACTCCAAGATAAGAGACTAAGAACAATAAGCAGAACATCTTAGTAGGAACCTGTTACCAACACTGAATATGAAGGATTGGATTTGGCTTTTTATACGAAAAGATTGATAAATTTCTACGAAGAATTTTTACTAGACTCAAATTTTGTCTGCGTAAAGAATCGTTGTTTACTCAAAGTTCTTCGAAATCGATACCAATTATGTAAATAAATGAAATTTCGGAAGACAAACGGTTCTAATTGTTAGAAATGAGGAAACAGCGCAGATACTAATGGTAAATATTAGTTTAAATTAAGGCTTTGATTGAACTATTTTACGTCATAGTTACTTACATGTTTGCTTGATTTTTATGTGCCAAGATCTACAGATGCGTGTGCATATTTTGCCATAGCGTAATACATGCTCTTACTTTCTTGTTACGTAATCTAATCTAGTCTCAGCCATTTTGTTTTCATGAAAATATAATGGATATTATTTTTTAGTTCTTAACTAACACTTTTCCTTTCTAATAAAACGTCTAAAAAAAATGAATGAATGTCACAAAAACGTTAAATGGATCGTCGTGGAAAACCAAACTTTAAACTTCCCTTGATGGGTTTCGCTGTCCCGTTTTTAAAATCCCTATTACAGATTCGAACAGAGAGAATTAGTCTGACGAATACTTGATCCAAGGAGCATAGTAGTTTTTTCTAAAGCGGGTGGATGGAAAGTGGACGGATCTTCTGAGGGCAATAGAGACCTTATAATGAATGTACACATGGTGCAGAGCATCTGCAGTCAAATGAAAGAGTGAAATGTAATTGATCATATTTTGAAAAGTTTCAAATTAACAATAGAAACAGTCATGACGGAGAGAAAAAAAATTGTTGATAATTCATCAGGAGGCGTAATTTCTATATAAAAGCCTTTCCGATTTTTCCAATTATTCACAAAGTATTTTATAGTAGGCTTAGATTCTGTCGATTTTTTCACCAATTTGTTGAATTTTTGAAAGTTTTTACACAAATTTTGATGAAAACTTAATTGTTTTTCAATGCTTAAGGAATTTTTTTAAATTAAGACAGTAATTCCAAGGTTTCTGAGGATATTCAGATGTTGCATCATTTTCAATCATGTCCGAGTTTTGTATATTTTCAGCCATGCTAAAGTAATATTTATCCCGAAGTTTGGCAACAAGCAGCACGATCTCGAAAAAGGGGGCTAATTACCTTATTGACTTCCTTGGTAGTATCTACTAAAAATACTGATCATGTTCTGGACATAAACATTAAATAAATAACTAATAAAGAAACGGCATATCGGGTGAAAACCTAATGGCAGAAACACATCCAGGCCTGGAGGCTTCCTCGAGGTGTTGTCAAAAATTCCAACACGGGTTTTTAAATGATATGCAACACAAAACCAAGCCAGCAGCTACCCTCAAGGCGCGCTTTGCACAATGTTGGAAATTTTCTCTGAGGCCTACTTCTGCCAACAGAAAATTATAATGACAGCACCGAGCCTGGTGGTATCATTTTGTTCTAATTTCTCTGAGGCAAGCCTTGAAGCGACCTGCGAGGAAGCCTGAGGCGTAACCCGCGGAATATACAAGCCATGAACAAAGTCGAAAAAAGAGCAGCGGGCTGGTCAGCAGGCGATATCCAGTGTTCTTGGCTTGTCTTACTGCAGGAGTTTTTCATATAAAAGTTGCTTGTATTTTGTTCAAACGCTATAATTTCCATAAATTTGTTCTAGATGCTATTTTTTTTTTAACTATTAGAAAAAAAACATATTTGGCTGCTATTTGTTTTAATTTCATTTTGCAGTGGGAGCGACAGTTTTGGGCTTTACGACCTGTTTAAGATTAAATTTTAGTTTTTCCTGCATGACGAGTATACAAAAAGCAAGGAGAGTGAGCTCTTACTGCATGCTGCACCCGGCACGTTAAGGCCTTCGGCGACTTCATGGCTTGTCTTATATTCTGGGGGTTACGCTTCATGGCTTGTATTATATTCCGGGGGTTACGGTTTCTGCCACTCGGCGAAATGTTTAGTGTGCTGTGTTGCACTCGTTTCGTCATGGCAGTAATGAAATCATTACATTTTGAACAGTAACATTTTTTATAATCCAAATTACTATGTAATATAAACAAATATTTAGCGCCCCCCTTATCTTCAGATAATATTCCTTGGCGTTGCCTATGATAATTTAAGGGACTTGTCACAATTCAACCAAACAAACTGGCATTGGCACTGACATATATACAATGGACTGCTGACGCTATAAAAATTGCTTACATTATTTGACATTATTATGGGATCACTTTTCTATAGTCGTCTCTTTTTGGTTTAACTACTTTTTTTCGCTGAACTATAAATCATAAGCTCTATACAAAATCTACCATAGTCCAGTTTCAGTTCAGTGGTTTTGCAAATGATTATATAGAATAGAAATAGATGGCAATACAGTATTTGTAATCCTTTCTCTGTCCCCCATACCTACTTTTAGGGACAGGCAGACAAAAATTGCAAAAAATTATTTCTTTAAAACTCAAGTTTTAAAAATACTTGATGTTGTAGAAGATAAGCTTCCAAGAATATAAATAATTTCGAATGCATCTGTAATTTGCTGAACTTTTAATATGATTATTAAAACGAAAGTAAAACTTGACATTAAGATAATTGTCACACCCTGCCAAAAAAAGTTGACCCATATGAAATAGAAAATCAGGCAGTCCATGTTATATATGTCAGTGGGCATTGGGAAATGTTGAATTTTTTTCCGTGGCTGTTTATTTTTATAAATATTTCACTTTTATATTACTTAAAATACTATAATTAATTAGTAAAACTATTAAAAAAAAACTTGCTTGAAAAATCCTTTCCCTCGACATAAACTCCGGTTGTTTCTGCAGCACAGCACAGCGCACTTCAACACCATAATTGCAAGACTCCGGAGTCTCAATTATATAAAATCCCGTTCACAAAACAATATATCAATTTGATATTTCACTGTTATTAAGTCAAAAGCAATTTTTATTTAGCTTATTTATCATAAAATCTCTAAATTAAAACCGAACTTTCTTTTCATGAAATCTGAAATGTTAGACATCAAGCAGAATTTTCAAATAAGTGACCAGCCCTCTTGTCTTTCCCCCCACGTTCCAAGGGTTTGACGGTCATTGAATTGTCTACTCACATACACTGTATTCGCACGAAACCCTGCTTCCTTATGTCGTTTTCGTTTGAACATTAGTTTCGCTCTGGAGGAAACCTAAGTGCTGTCAAAGCGTTCGTTCGAAGCAAAAATGACGTCATGGGTTGCCTCTGGTGGCAACCCAAAAAGCATCAGTTTCACTCTGAAAATTGACTCGGGTACACTATGAGTTCACTCACACAAACAAAGTCTAGTTGTGATTTGATATTATTTAATTACTTTTAAAGTCAACAATTATTATTAAGACCTCTACTAATATTATATTATCCTCAAAATTCTTCCGCAAACAAATTACCAACCAGTTTTCGCAAAAAGCTCATAGCTACTTTGACGTTAAGGCACTTTCACATCAAAACCGAAAAACTTAATTTATTCCACTTTAAAGCAAGATTTTTGCTCCAATGATTAATAAAATCATGGGAAATAGGATAAACTAATAATTTTACTAATAAAATAGAATATTTATCTCAGATTTTGAAGAAAAACACAACTTTTATCTTTTTTCGGCCGAAAAACGAAATTTCGGTTGCAGCTGTCAATTTCTTTTCGGTTTCCACCAACGAGGTAATAACTAAAGGAGATGCAATCATATGTACGATCCGTGTATATGAGCGTACCCAAAATTGCCCTGCATTTGTGTATGTTTCACTCCGCCATTTTTGGTCTTCGCTGTCAAATCCATACTTAGGTTTGGATAGTTTTGGGCTTGGTGCATTGACGCAGGAAAACCCGTGAAATAACCGTAGGGGCCACGAAGCAAATATTACTCACAAACTTTTTACCACTGATCTTTTCTTCAAAATTATTAACCATTTTACGTTCACGTTTGCAAATTCAGTAAAGACTTTTGAGCATATGAAAATAAAAGCGATTAAAATTGCGCATAGGTTGTACAATTGTGTACAGGTGTACAAATTTTACGGCGCTTATGTACAAACAATATCAGTGTCATAGTGTTAGAATTGGGTACGCGATATTTTCTCATTTGCATCTCCTTTAGTTCTTACCTCGTTGGTTTCCACATGTGGAACGTTTCAGGACGAAAAATTTTTTCGGTCGTACTAAACCTCACTTTTGTATTTACATTGAAAATTATATTATTTTATTTTATTATTTATTATATTATTATAATATGGATAGGGATTTCGAAGTAAAATTAAAATACGTTTTTTGTATGAGCTCTCATCATACAACTTTTATGATAATTAAATGTTATTCTATTTAACCGAAAAAAAGTTTTCGGTTTTCGATGTGAAAGCAAAAGCGAATTTCCGGTGTAGAACTTATCGGTTTCGATGTGAAAGTGCCTTTAGTATACATATACAAGCGAACTTTTTCAGATGCACTCTGAAACCGTTCAATTTAAGGGGTTGCCTCCATAGCGAACCTGGATGTTCAAACGAAAACGACATTAGTTATTTATTCAATGGACATAAATATAAGGCAATATCAGACAGGATAACAATCACTAGACTGCTTATCGTTTCAAATTTCATACATTGCAGGAGGCAGAAAAATATTATAACTATCTTGCTCCCCGAAATACAATTACAAAAGTTTTCCAGTTTATTGCCGTTAAAAATTTTGTATTTTATCAGATTTATTCCCTTTCAGGTAAAAAAACTTAAAGAAAAACGTTTTCCAGTGGAAATCCCAAATAGTTGGAAAGGGAAAAAAGAAAACCATTTCTGTCATGCCACAAGGATTTTACACATTCTTTTCTTCTCTTCGTTGGTATTTTCGTGTATATGATCGCACTAGCAAGGGTTAAATCTACCACTGCCATTCGGTATGGTTAGATTATCGCCTGGACTTATTGTATTTCCAAACTATTCAATAAATCAAATATGTATGGACTTATCCCTGCCACAGCTTATTAAGTGATATGCGTTTATATCGTGGCTATTCCGGGAAGTCAGTATCGCGTCAGCTACTACATGTCTCATGAGATAAACTGTAAAAAAAACTGTTCGGTATATAAGAATCAATTAACTTTGATGCACCCAAGATTCTGAGTGATCGCTAAACAAAGATTTTTTCAAGATGAATCTCATGTTGAGCACATCTGATGCTTAGGTGGCGGTTGATTACAATGAATGGAGCTGTCAGCATTGGGAATGGATCCTTATTGACCATTTCCGAGTGGTTTATTTTTTGGGACCGGGACTAGTCAAATGGGCGATTTTAGAAGTGCCGATTTAAGACGCTCTCTTCGAGACTTGTGCAACCTGGATTTGTGGGTTGGGAATTCATACCTCCGATATTGAGTCTAGAATCGTGTGTCGAAGCCTATCTTAGATTTTAAAAATCGATCCTTAGACCTTAAAAATCAATGCAGGATCAGTATAATGTAATTAGATACTCGATATTCGTATCTAGTATGTTTCAAGCATAAACACATCTCAATTGAAAACGATAATCACATTCAGTTATTTTGCTCATCAGCACTAAAGAATAGCCTAACAAAGAACCCAACTAATCATCCTTCAGCACAGTAATGTAATCGAGAACCATTTCACTGAAGACCTTCAAACTATTAGGAAAGTACCTAATGCCACATTCAAATTGGCCGAAATCTCAAACGATGCTCTTCAGCCACGTTTTTCAGTGTTCAGCTTTAATTTGGTACACACTAAAAGCTGAATGGATGCATTGAAAAGAGGTTGAGACACTTTAATAGGGCCTCTACAACTTAGGCCACATTGTTCACCCTCCAGTCTTAACCGGACGAACTTTCTAATGAAAAAAAGGAGACTTCCTTAAAATGTAATCTTAGGTGCTGGCTGGAAGAAGTTAAGCTTTTGAATGATCCTCCCTGAATTTTGTATCAACAAGGCAGGTAAAGCGTTTTTGTTTTTGTATTTACTCGCCGTTCTAGATTCTCCGCCTATCTACTCTTGATAGTGAGTGCTGTAATCTATAGCTTTGATGGATTAGACGTCCCAATCTTGTCTTCAATGCTCTCTCCTTTCCTTCAGCACATCAGAAGTCATTTTTTAAAAATTTTTAAAAATTTTTTTTAAAAATTTTTTTAAAAATTTTTTAGTCTAAAAAGTAAAAGCACCTTTTTCGATGATCGAATAAAGCGTAGGGAATCGCATGGATAAAGGCGGATTTTATGCGTTGTTAATAGATTCACTCATAGCCCTGAATAGAGTGTTATATGTAAATGCAGCAGGGCGTATTTCTTGATCGTTTTAAGTTATTTATATACCATGATTAGGCTAATCTATTTTGGCAGGGTTGGCTTACTAGAAGCCAAGCGAGAGTATTCCTCACTTGGAGCAACATGACGAAACATTTCACGACAGGTGGGGCACCACTTGTGGTACTGAAGTGAGGTAATACGAAGTTTCCTCATTAAGCGGTGTGGAAGATGTGTTTTCGTGTTGTTTCCGTTGTAGTACGTATTGTTTGGTTTGTCTGTTCGGGCTATGTTCTTTGTTCAATTTATCTTAGGGAAAAACATTGAATTCTCCCTTATTGGGCATCATCTATCCTGTGTAGCAGACAGCTCGTTAGTTGTCCTGAGTTGCAGGACAATCTATTTGGCAATATACATCAACATGTTTCGCTCTAAAACCTGGCAAATGTTTAGTTTGCTCCATTGTGTACATTACTAGTGTACTTGGTTGAAATTTAACTTAAAACTTAGACCACCGAATTTGGCCTCTTAAGCCAAAGCTTAGGATAAAGTAGGAGAAAAGTCATTCTTTTTGGAACCGTCGGGTTGAGCGTATTAATTGATTGCTGTAATTTGTTTCAATTTGTACAAAATGAAAACCAATTGAATCACAGTGTACTGCAAAATTCTAGTGAACTTAATTGACCTGAGCTGAGCATAAAAACTAACAATGAAACATTTTTGACTTGAGCTACACCTTTAACCATAGAAATATATTTTGGAGTAAGTTTCTGTTCTTAAGGATCCAATGTTACCGAATTACGACCTTTTCACAACCTATATGAGTACATATAAATAGAGGATGAATCCCTAATCTTGTAGTATTTAAAAGAGCACTCATTAATTTCTCAACTATTATATTTTCAATAAGTTAAACATTTTTCTTCATACTTACAGTTACAGCGAATATCTTTTCGCCTTGTATTTGCTTTTGTGATAAAAAAAAAAGAAATAGAAAAGAAAAGAAAAAGAATAGAGAAATAAAATTTAACAATTTTTTTGCTTTCAACTTATTGCCAACGCTTTTGCATGTTCTATACAATTCTACAGCATTTTTATTTATTTATTTTAAAGCATCTTTTGTTCTCCTGTTTTGTTTTGTCTATTTACTGTTTATTATTACCTACGTTTCGCCTATGCTAAGTTAAGAAAATAAATAAATGTTTCCTTAATGCTATTCCACTTCTTAACCGTTATAATTAACTATTACCACATGTGGGTTTGTTTTTCGTTTACTTTCTTTTATAATTGTCGTCAATATTTCTCAGATTAGCTTTATTTGTTTTTAGAATTAAAGTCATAACAACAATGAAAACGAAATTAAATTGATGATCTTAAAATTATTTATTATTCGCCTTTTGTGGCTGTCGAGACCAGCTTTGTTCTTCTTTATATTATCAAAATGCTTTTTTTTTCTCAGTAAAATTATGCTTTTTAACGGATCTAATTAAAGATCTTGTTATAAGCAGTAGTTCTCTCTTTTAGTGTGTATCTTCCTTTTTAATAATACAATTCCTGCTTCGGCTTATAGTAGATAAACCCGTTCCCATTTAGTTTTTATTTTAAGTTGATTATCAAAGGACTATCGGTATACATTTATTCCTGATTAACATAAGGCAACTGGAACGAACAAGTTTAACGGTTTCTCCTTTGCAATCTATGATTATTTATTGATAAAAAAAATAGAACTAAAAAAAATTTAAGGTTGCATTACAATTTCAATGACTTGTCTATTTTTGTAAAACGAGCATAAAGAAAGAAAAAGTGGAAAGGGCAAGGGAACATGCAATAACTATAACAAACAAAAAATATAAAAATAAAGAAAGATTTCTATAAATTTCAGACTGTTGTGACGTACTATTGATTTTCAAAGTGACCACTGAGCCATTGACTAGATTTTAAAGAAGAATTAAGATATATAGCAAGTAGACTTGTATTGCCCCGAATTTTAGTTGCAATTTCAGTCATTTTAATTCAGACTTTCAAAAATTCAACTATCAACTTAATTGATGTAAGTAAACCGCCTAATTTATGAGCAGTTAGGAGATTATCTGTATCCCAATTTCTTAAAAATTATAGACAGAAGACTCTTGCATGTTTTTGCTTTCCTCCAATGCACAAGTCTATCCACTCACTTTCCGCCAGCCTACTAACTAAGTCCAAAGGCGGACGAGCGAAGACATTGAAAAGAGGTCAAAATATAAGCCCCAACGATCAAAGAAGATGAAGAGATTATTGAGGGAAACAACGCCAATTTAAAAAAAAATATATGAAAAAGAGCATTCCAAACTACTCTACTCTATTGTCGTGCTAATTCCGTCTTTCAGTACTTCGAGATTTCTTCTGCATTTGTAAGAAGTCTCTTGCCTCTTAGTTTTGTCTCAGTCTTACTGTACGCCCCCATGCGATGAAGATACCAAAAGCAAGCTTTGCTAATTTTATGATTGCTTTAGATCAAAAAGTAAGTAGTGTTATTTTGACGAAATTCAGTGAATATATGTAATTGTGCATTCTTTTGCGTAAGACGATTTTCTTGATTGAGGATTATATCTCCCAGCAGTACTTTTTGCTTTAACCTATTAAAATCTATTATTTGTCCCTTTATTCAGGGTTATTATCATTTGTACGAAAATCAGGTAAAAATATCTATGCAAAGAACAATCAACGTGTGAAACAGCAGTTGGAAGAATCTTCGTTAAGAGATGAGGATTTTTTGCCTTCACAATCCATATATACTCCCAGCGAATATGACGGCTCGGCCCAATCTGAAAGTAATGCAGGCTCGAGGAACTCTTGAGGTTACACTCTGGATACACCCTTGGATCGGAGATATATATATATATATAATTTAATATATAGTATATCTAATATAGAATTTCAATGTGCACATGGTTACTATTAGTTTTTATAAGCATTTTATAAAACTATTTCACTCATGTCGGGGGTAGATACACATAAAGTAAACATGAATTTATAAAAATTTCTTTATAATATAATCATGTCTCGGTTTTTTCCGTCTTCTCACCAGACACCGACTACTCCCTATAGTACTCCTGGAGATTGCAGTGTGGAAGAGTACAAAACCAACTCCCCAACCAAAATGTCCCATGCAAAAGCATGAGACAATACCGCATTCACTTATAAATTTCTTAAATACATCATTTCCACAACATAATACCAATCTATACGTCCTCTTATATCTGCATATATGAACTATTTATGAAACATATATACTATTACTTATAAGACCTTGCTAACACACAATTCAACAACAAGGTCTTATCTTATGACTCTATGACTCCCGTGTTAAGCCCATTGAATAAATAACTAATAAGGAAGCGGGGTTTCGTGCGAATACAATGTACGTGAGTAGGCAATTCAATGACAGTCGAACCCATGGAGCGGGGGGAGAAATGACAAGAGGGCTGGTCACTGATTTGAAAATTCTGTTTAACAAGTCACTTAAATTATCATAGGCAACGCCAAGGAATATTATCTGAAGATAAGGGGGCGCCAAAAATTTGTTTATTTTACATAGCAATTTGGATTATAAAAAATATCCCCCTTCAAAATTTCACGGTTTCACTACTGCCATGACGAAACGAATACAAACACAGCACACTAATACATTTCACCGAGTGGCTTAGGTTTTTACTCGATATGCCGTTTCCTTATTAGTTATTTATTCAATGGTTAAGCCATATGTGCACACAGGTACATCGAGTTTTATGAGCATAGTATAAAAGCCGTGCACCCATGCGAGGGGTAAATGCACATGAATATTTATGATTTATTGGACTTACTTATAAAACCATATCTGGTACTTAGAGCAACGACTGAGCTTCCTAAGTAGAGTAAATTGAACCGAAATTTTCCTCCTGGTTTTGAATTTCTACCGATTGAAAAACTTTAAGACTATTGAAACATACTGTAAGTGAATTTATATAACAGCAACTGCTGATGCTATATCCATCTGACGTTATCCGTCTGATAACCTGATTCCTTGAGAAAGTCAGTGTTAAGTTTGAACAAGTTGTGACATCATAAATTTCGAACAGCGCGGTAATATTTAAGTTTTTCGACATTTAGAGTTCAGCTCGAAGACCAGTCCGAAATGCTTCCAATTACGAAATCAACTTTGGGATAAGTGCATCGCCAATAAGTACTCAACCAATTTTTCTTTAAATGCCATGTCAGTTTTTATTTCTACCACCAACATGATGCTTGATGCCGCCTAGATTTCCCAAAAACAAAAAGTCCAAAAATTTCAAAAAATAGCTTAAATAATCTTAAGAAAACGTCCAGCTCATCGTCGTCCTCAAACAGCAGTGGACGCCAGAATTCGACAAAATCAAATACGAAAGCAGAAAATTATTGCGAGACAAATACAGATTTCGGCAAAGACGATGTTAGACTCATTATTAAAACGGGCCTAGAACTTGAGGCTTTTCGGCGCTAGACTGGACATAAGCGGAACAAATATTAATAGATTTTTATTGGTAAGGAGAAAAAACGGATACAGACGAATCCTGTTTACGGCTGAGAACATTTTTACAATTGAGTAGCATTTCAATAAACAAAATGATAAGGCGTATTCCCAAAACGTCCGAAAAGTTTCTCGGTTTGCTCCCAAAGTTCAATGTGATCATCATCCTACGTCAGAAGATGGTTTGGTGGAGTGTCCTACCAAGGCACGACAAATTTTTAGAGATTATTAGTGGATACTTTTGTTGTTTATGCAAAAAATTTCCGGAAATAACTTTTTATAGTGGATATACGACTGTTAATGTGTAACAGAACTTACGACATGCTAGGTATATAATAACGAAGATGTATCTGAAAGTGATAAGCTCAAAAGTTGTTATTTCGATAGCTTTCGATATTTTTTAAACCTGACAATTCGTTTTTTCATGAAGTTTTCATCACTATCCGAGGTTCACACTTATTTTTTGTTTATTTTTGTTACTTAAAGATTTGCATAAATAAGTACCAAAGATATCTACACTTATCTACATGTGATAATGAACTGATATTTTTTATATTTGTGTTTTAATTTATTTCTTCACATAATAGGCTTGTTCGATGTTTTACCCAGGGTATTTGCATTCATCGAACAAGTTTTTAAAACACCGAGTAATGACATTTCTCCCGAGTATAATTAATTGTAAAAAGTTATACAGAAAATGGGGAAGACAAATAAAATGTGCTCTAGCTATTTTTCTATTTCTTTTCTTCTAATTTTTGGTTATATTTTCTCAAGAAGTAATTTATATGCCGCAATCAGCAAAATATTCCAAGTGACAGTTCTCAAGTGACAAATGTCAAACCATTACCCCAAGAAATTTTTAGTGTAAGCTCGGGGTAGCCCAAACAGACCTAATATGAAGCTGTTTTCCTTGATTTCTGATTACCATGTCAGTTGCTTGTTGTTTAGACTAACTATATACATACTGCTATTGAAAAAAAAGTAACTGTCTCAGTGGAAATATGTGGTGTCGTTTTTAAAATCTTCTTTAAAATGTAGTTAGTCCAAATTGAATGGTTTTTTTCGTTAGAGAATCTGAAATTCTTAAAGAAGGCCTCTGTGTTGTAATACAAAATTGCGAGGCGCATACATTCCATTAAAAAATTAGTTTAAATTCAAATTTAAGACAATAAAAATAATACAAAAAAGTAAATAAATTTGACAATATTCTGTCAAACAAAATATATTCATAGCGCGAACATGTTAATATGTATTTGGTTTTTGAATTCCAATTCAAAAAGATATTCATATATACTACTACTACTACGTATATATGTATATATGTTTCTATATAGTTTAGGTATATTTTATGTAAGTAGAGGTAAACAATAAATAAAAAAAATCTATTTCATAACTCGGTCTTACAAAAGTTTTGTAATTGTAATTATTGATTTAAGAGATAAGCTTAAGCTTTCCATAGTGTTGTACAACGAATTTAAATTATAAATAATAATAATAAAAAAAAAAAAAACAAAAAAAAAAAAACAATACTCGCACAAAAATTTCATTAGGAAAAATCAAGAAAAAAATATCTTCACACAAAAATAATTTTGTAAAATTAAAAACAAAAGATGAATGAGAAAAAAGAAAATTTTTCCATCACATTTTACCTGATTTAAGCAAAGTAACAACAATTCATGAGTCCTAAACGAGAGCCTTTCTTATCGCTAGGCTATGACTAAAATCTAAAAAAAATATATGTATATATATAGGTACAAAATAAAATGAGAAAACACGAAATCTATAAAAGCGCATTTAAATAAAGTAAGGATTCCTCCACTCTTTCTCTCTCAACCGGTTAGAAAGAGGGGATACACGATTTCAGTTCTTTTCAATTTACACACTACCCCTATATTATTAATATGTATTATAAAAGCATAGAGAACTCTCCTTCTCTTAAACCAAAGCGTAGCCTCCAGAATTGTGTTACTCGAATTCCTAAATTAATATTACTAACTGCCTCAAAGCTACATTTTTGTTGTTTCTGTAAAAAAAAAAAAAATAAGAAGAACAAACGAAGAAATGAACAAGTGCATGTGGATTTTCTACAGCCAACCACCTTTCCGTCCGAAAAATAATGAACTTATCGAGCCGACAAACGATTGAGTCATAGATTGCGTTGTTTTTTCTTCTGGTCGTTGTTGTTGTTGGTGGTGGTGGTGTTGTTGTTGTTGTTGTTTTTGAAGATTACTACTGCTAACATTTCTCACTCTTGTTTTACTTTCTACTTTTCCTAAATCCGGCCGTACTCTACCTCCACCACCCACCGTTCCAAGATCCGGTCTCTGTCCATTTTTTAAATGTCGACGTGATTTTTGTCGTTGCATTTGTTTTAAACGAATATCTGCAACTGCTGTAGCAGTGGAGGTGATATTGGTGGTGGTGGCGGTAGTTTCATTATTTTGTGCTTCAGGTTTCGTTGTTGAAGAAGAGCAAACAGTTTGTGCTGATGATGATGATGATGACGGCAGAAATTTATATAATATATTATCGTTGCTACTATCATCTGATGACACTGAGATGCCTGTATCACTTTCTGCTAAACTTTTAAGGCTATCATTTGATAAACCTTTACATAGTACTGCTCGAATTTGATCACGATCAAATTGTAAATCATCTAGAGATTCATGATTTGTTGCAAAATTTCTTAGATTTGATAATTGTGCCATTGGGCTTGAACTACGACTAGCTATGCCACTAGCCCGTTGACTGGATACACTAGGATGTATTGCTATTATATTCTCTAGACCTATACTTTCGACTTTTTCAACTAGCCGCAGTGAACGAAGTGCTCTCTTCTCAAGACGTGAAAGTAAAATTTTCTGTTGTTTACTTTGTGATCGTGTTGGACGTTCAACATCTCCCATAAGTTTACGTCGAATTAAATCTGCTCCCGATGATAGAATTCCAAACAACGGTTCTGGAGACATAGAACGTGTTGGAGATCCCTCTATAAAATTAAAAGGAAATTATTAAAATTTGATTAAATACAACAAAAACACTTACCGGGACTATTACAAGGTGTTACTGTAGGTGAATAATTGGGACCTGCAGGAGTATTGATAGCACTAGGAGTAACTGCCTTTATTCCTCTCTCATTAAGCATTGACGCCAGCCCCATATTAACTGAGAAGGTTGAGCATGAATTTCTTCGAGATAACCCAGCATGTGGTGTAGGTGGACAGCTGGAATGGAAATATTTTCGTGTTTTAAAAACGCAAAACTAATTAAACCTAATTCAATAATGAAATGCTAACCTTGGTTGTCTGGATGTTGAATTGGATGCCATTCGTGATGATAATTGTGACTGCGACAAGAATGTAAGACCTATCGTTCCATCATCAGGATGCAAAACAGTGCTATTTGTGAAAGTATATATACAGCCAGATTCTTGGAATTGTTTTCCAGGATAATCTTCAATATCCTCTTCTACATCTGAAAGTGAATAGATTTGTAATCCTAAATCCTCAAGGCCACGTCCTCCTCGTATTTTAACTCCAGGTCTTTCTTCTAATAGTCCACTTAAGGTAGGTGTAGCTAATCTAGACCAGTGATGTAACGTTTGAGAGCCTTCCATTGGCTTTACTATTTGTAATTTTTCTGGAAGACGCCATTGATTCGATGATATATTTGATAGTACACCAGAAGAATGAGATCCAGTCGACATTATACTGTCCGGAGTTCTAATTCCTAATGGCATATTTGGTTGTAATTCATCGTATGTATATGTTCCAGCTGGTGCATGCGATAACATCGCCCGACGAACTAAAACGTCAGCTGGCGTTAAACGTTTAAGAGCTGCTTCTAAATCTTTAGCTCCCGGTGCTCCTGGAACTCCTGTTGGCTGTGTTGGATATCCATCATCAGATTGAGATGTTAAACTTTCACAAGACATAGTTTTAACACCCATCGAACTTTCATAACTGGGATATGTTGAACCGGAATAAACTGAAGATGGTCGATGATATGAACCTCCTGGAGCATTTAATCCTGTCGATAGGAATGGCATAGCTGACATTCTTGGTTGTGATGTAGAGCTTAATGCCATGGCACCCAAATGTGACATTCCATCGGAGTAGTGTCCATTCTTTGCAGCACATCGAACAGTTTCAAAAACTTTCTTATAAGGAGGTATTATATGTCCGACTCCACTGCTCATTCTATCAGTTGAAATGCCTGAATCTAAACTGTTTTCTGAATAGATTGAAGACTCCATTAATTCAGTATGAAGTGATTCAGGTTGGGGCATACCCAATACCCCTGGAATAAAGGAACTTCGTGCATGCGGTTGTGTTTTCTTTCGATACTTTCTCAATTGTTCTTGAGCCTCCTGCAGCAATGCCAAAACTTCTTGGTATCGAGTTTTAAATTCTGCCAACTCAGTAGTTAACATATTTTGGTTTTCTTTTGTGATACTTAGCAATGATACTTGTTCATCATTTTCAGTCGTCAACTGATGCAATCGCATTTCTGCTTCTGCTAATCGGGCAGTTAAGCTAACAATTTGTTCATGCTGAAGTCGATTCTCTTCTTTCATTCGTTCCAATTCCAAATTAACGCCATCGTATTGATTGTTCGCCGAATTTAATTGTACTGTTATGTCTGCCATCAGCTTGCGTTCTTGTTCTTCAACCTCGTCGGTTTGTCTTGCTAATTGTGATGCCTCTATTTTTAGTGATTTATTTTCATCCTGAAGTGTAGAGATCTTTCTTTGTAGCAGATCCAGAGTAATTGACTTCGAGAGTGTTGGTGTTTCTGGAAAGAAAAAACAATAACAACAGATGATTACGTGCGAACTACTTTAGTGAATGCTAGTAAATTAACGACTAATTTTGATTAGAGCTGCCTGCTATGTTTTGCAGAGATACACACATATAAGATTTTGTTTGGTCTTATCTTATCTTGAATAAATATTTAAAGGAATTTTACAACCAGAAAAGATAACCTAATAATCAAGAAAAAATTTAAATTAATATTTTTGCTTTAATAAATCAGGTGGACTAAAATAACTGCTTTGCTAGAGATTTATGAACGGAGGGGGACATAAAGACATGAGGTTGTCAGATAATATGAAATGTTTCGTTTAGCTTAACTCTCTTCAACGATAAGGAATAAAGTTTGGATTATGAAACGATGACATGTTGTGTGCACATCACGTTTTACAGCTGTTCAAATTCAAGGTGAAACTGAGAATGTGTCATTAAAAATTTGTGGAAAACAAGTAGTTTCGAAAATTGCTATAATAGAATAATAGTAGTTTGCAGCAATTATAAATAACACAACTTTTTTGGCCCCTAGTTTCATTGTGCTGATAAGAATGAGCGATTTTCTCATTTTTGTTCACCTTAATTTTCTTCCTGTTAATGCATCTGGAAGATTTAATTTATACCATTTAGATTATGTAATGCACAACAGACGATATGTCGGAGACTCCTTATGTACTGCTCGACCGGATGATCTGTTAGTAATATTCACCATATTTGAAGAGCTCTTATAGCAACTCTGGGTCATTAACACAGTGGTACGAACGAAACACAGGCAGGCATTTTAATAAACATAGAGACAAGTAAGTTTGTGCGTAAAGAGTTCAAATACATTTGTTGGTACGAGAAGGCTGAAGCCAGACCTCTCAAGACTGCTCTCGCGATCAGTAGTCCTCGAAAGTTTTAAAACTGTAAAGAAAGCGCACTATTTGTCCAAATTTGTATGTGAAAGCGAAGTTTCATGGCAGTTTGGTCAATTTTCGCTGGATATGCTTAAGAAAAAGTGCATAAAACGCAGAACGGGTAACATTTTGGGTACAGAGTGTGATAGGTTCTTAGAACAGTATATTTTTTCTTATTCTGGCAATTTACGTGGTATCTTGGTAGTTTGGTTACTGTTCCTACATTTAACAACCCTCTGTTAACTAGAAATGAAGTGTAACTTAAAATTAGCAGGTATCACAGGCAGCACGTTTTTTTTTTGCTATTAAGAGTCAAGTGATCATCAGGGGATATCAGACTGCAGTGTGTGCAAGCAACTAATTTAACTGTGGGTATTTTGATGCATCTGCGATTCCTGCAACGACTGCGATTTGTCGGAACGTGTGCAAACAACTTAAGACTACAAGGGCATGGAAGTTGACGACTGATGTCATCAGGAAGAACATTTTGAGGCACCTCAAAATACACCTTATACTAACCCATCTAAATAATCAAAAAAGTTGTCAAAGCCTTAGGCGAATGTCCTGCTCACATTTTGCGAATATCTCACTAGTCAAGGTGACGTGTAAATTTAATATTCTAGTTAGTAAAGTAGTGCATTCAGGCGGAATTTATTGCATATTTGTATAACAGACTAAAATTCATTCGACAAAAGCGGGGGAAAAACTATGCAATCAAAGCTACAAAAGCTCCAGAGGATTGCATTCTCTTATTGTCAATCAAAGAGTGGGAGATATAACTGATAACCTCAAAATTTGTAAAAAGTTCTCAAAGAACTTAGTTACTACTAAATTCTCCTTTTTAGTGGAAAAGATCAAAGGGACATATGAATGCCACTTAGCCTTCTTCAACTTCAAGCTACATTTAAGTATTCTTTCAGTTAATATTCATGCATTAAATCTGATCTGCTTTTTCAATTTATTTCTACTAACAAAAATGCTTTAAAATATTTTCACAATACTGCAATAATTACTAATTACACAATAAAGTTGATATGCTAATGAAAACGTCAATAAATTAAATTGTGTACACACACCAAATATTATTTAAATGGAGAATTTCAATAAATCCCCGGGGCTTAGCAACAAAAAATTATTTTACTCACCATTTTCACTACCATCGTCAACATCATTGGTCAAAACGGAAATTAATTCATTTTTTTTATGAAGATCATGTAGAAGTTGTGAACGATCCTCATTAGAAATTTTCAATTCAGAATCAAGTTCAGCGATCCGATTTTCAAGGCGATTATTTTGTTGAAGAAGTTCCTTGCCGATTTGAACAGTTAACTCGAGATCCTTTTCTTTTTCTTCTAAGAGACGTGTTACAGCTTCAATGTCATCATATGTTCGGGTCATTTGGCTTACACGATTACCGCAAAGTACTGCAAGAAAAAAACAATAGAAAAATAAATCATAATTCGAAATCGAAAGCAATAAATTATTCAAATTATTAGATACGTATGTAGATATATAAAAACTTGGCATAGAAATATGTGTGGTGACCCATTTTCGCTCGACAAATTCTAATTTTAGTTTTTGCTAATAGAGGCGTCATCGTCAGTGTGTGTGTGTTTATCTACAGTACTTTTCTATTTTTATATCCGTCGTACATAACAAAAGGTGTAATGAACTGTTGTGTATAAGATTTAACTAACGAACGAAAAAAAAAAAAGATATGTTCTTTTTCGGCTTCTATATAATGTTATTAATAAACAGAACAAATTTCCGGTGGCCTTTGAATACCAAACCAAGAATTTTCAGATTAATTTACTTTTTAAGAAAGATTTATTATATCTCTTGAAAGGAATTAGATAGAGAAGTTAGTTAGAAGAGGTCTCCCCCGTCGGGAGCAAATGATGGCGTTAATGGCCTCCAGAGAAATTTATTTGAATTTTAAAAGGTATAAGATGTGCATAGTTTGTCCGCACATCATGGTCTACTGATTTCAAATGAGACAATTTGGGGGAAATTTCATTGTTTTTAATAATATTCTTTGAAATTTAGCGGAAATAAGAGGTAGAAGTTGGTAGGAAATGTTGTGGGAAATGTTTTTCTGTGGTAATTTAAAACAGGATTACCAATTATGTTTTTGTATGTCATTTTTTATATTTAATTTAGATTCATCGATTTGTGTATCATTAATCTTTTTTTTTTTATGAGCTTTGTTTAATGGGTCAGAACAAGTTAGAGAGGTATATTCTCACCTGGCCAATATTTTGAGCCTGAAATTTATTTTTAAATTAATTGGCACTGGTTAAGTTTATAAATCTTTTATCCGTTAAAGTATAAACAAAAATAATTATGGAGTTTGCTTGCGGACAATCTGTATGAATGGATATTGCGATATTTGCCTTTCTACTCAAGGGTATCCATTGAAAATTAACTACGCTCAAAATAGACGCAATGTAGGGTATGTAACAGTTTGAGTTTTTTTAATTGCTCCAATACAAAGGAAATTATCATTTGACAGAATCGTGTAATCTCTATATTTATTCATATCATTGCATAAGAAATATTTACACAATTTTCACTAAATCGATTTATTTTTACATTACAGTTGTATTCAAAGTATTCTTCGTTATTGTGTACATATTATTTTATCCGTTGAAACTACTTGTAACATTCACGCCACTCTTCTTTGTAGACTTTTCCTACTACAACCTGATAGGCTTGTTTGTTTCTGTCCTTACCAATCAAGGCTGTCAAAATGTTACCGAACAAGAACCCTTCGACGATGTTTCACTTTCAGAAGAGAAGGCACTTTGCTAAGAAATACCTCCTAAATGGTCGTCAATTGATTTGTTTCTGGATCGTATTGGTAGATCTACGACTTATTAAGTGGCCCATACACGTCAAACATGTTGTCCAACTTGGTGTGTCACACATGAAAGCTGTTTCTCCACACACTTGTCAAACATGTTGTCCAACATAACGACAGGAACACATGTCAGGAGCGGCTAGAATTGTTATCTTTTTTTTAATAGAGTTCACTTAAGAATGACGAATGCGTGACAAAACATCGCCCTACCACGGTACAAAATGTTGTTAAACACGTAGCCTTGCGCCTAAAAATCAAACTAACTACTGCATGTCACACCGGCAAACAGGCACACACACAATCAAATCTGCGTGACAACACCGTTGTCCTACTAAAGTTGGCCAACATGCGTTTCCGTATATGGGCCGCTTAGAACTTCTCATGTATTTTACAGTGTTATGGCCGCCCTGCCCTCTGTGAGTCAAAGCAGAGCGAGGTACAAAATTTGACGTGAAACAATGAGAAGAAGAGGACGAAAAAGTAATAGGAAGGGGACTTTCCGCAAGTTTTTCTTGAACAGAAATTTGACAGGAGATTTCCGGTGAGATTCGGACAAAATAATTTAGTTGTTTTATTTTATTTTGAGAGAATCACAAAAAAAGAGGAAAAAAGAAACTGAACGGAAGTACATAAGAAAATGAATTGATTAAACGGCAGAATTTTTGTATTTTTGGTGTATCCGCGCCCACATTATATATGGCCGCATTTCCGTGCATCATCGCTAGTATTAGGGACACATTAGTGCGCATCTAAAGCTGTATCGGCATTTTTTGATAACAAGAGGTGCTATGCAGAAGTACTCCTATTGAAAGACAGTAAAAGTTTTAATTAAATAAAACCAACTTAGTTTTTGTCCAATCGCTTGACATACTGCGTGTCACACTGTCAAGCACACACACGGTCAAATCTGCGTGACAGCATCGTTGTCTTACTCGAGTTGGCCAAAATGTATGACCGTGTATAGGCCTCTTTATAACAATATCAAACAGTTTTTATCGTCAGAATTTTTAAACTTTTTGAGCATTATTTGCATCACCTCTCACTCTTACAGTTTTCTATTCGTTGCTTAAAGGGTGTAGGATGTAGGTTGAATCGAGCTTACAACAAACTGCACGGTGATTATGCAAAATTAATTTTTCTATTTCACAGTAATGAAATTTTAGGGGTTCTTCTAACTGTCTTTCGGTCAAGTTCCAATATTTTCATTGCTGTTTCAATGTTTTCTTTTCCAAGCGCGCAAGACGAAAAAATTGTCAAAACACTAAGCTTGTTATGGAACCAGTCTATAAATTGATTTAAGCTGAAGATGACACTTCTTCAACTATGACTGATACTGACTAGGGAATAACTACTTTCAGATAATGCTCGATTATAATGATTTTGCTTATTAACAACCCTCTGATCAGAAAGTCTTGGTTGGGATATGATCCACTGTTTGACGCCATCACCAAGAAGGGGTCAACATTTCGAAAGGAATTTACGTATCTTCTGGAGCAGATTTCGATACCGATGTGAATTAGGTTTGCATTCACGTGTGCCCGTTCACCAGCTTTATGAAATCTAAACTGGAACTAATGAAGGAGTTCATCTTCTGACAGAGGTTGTTCACAGTTTGAAATTATTATTTAAGTTAACATACATTTGAATACTAAGCTAGACAAATTTTCTTACGATGCTGACATGGTTAAATGACCCACCTATCAACATTTGTTGCTAATAAAATGAAGCAAATACATGACACGCTCGTTTGGGACAATAGTGAGACCATTTAAAATGTCCCTTTTTACGTTTTAAAACTCAAATTGATGCAGAAAAATTAAACTTTTCGACCCAGCGATAAGAGATGGGTCTCATCAGTTAGGTTAAAAGGTTATCTTACTGAAGAGACCCATCTCTGATCGCTGGGTCGAAAAGCTCAATTTTTCTGCATCAATTTGAGCTTTAAAACGTAAAAAGGGAAATTTTGAGTTGTGTCACTATTGTTTCGAACGAGTTGCTTCCATTGGCCAAATGGATATATGTTTCATTTACATGTATTAGACTATGCTAATTTTAGCCTCAAACTAGCTATTCGCACTGATTTTGGTGGACAGGACCCGACTGATTAAACAATTTTTTCAATATTATAGGCACATTTATCCTCACAAGATTATCAGAACAACATTATTTAACAAGGGTTTTCTCTTCAGAAGCGTTTAAAATTTAAGAAAAGACTTTCGCTATTAATTTTATTGTTTAAACGCGAATATTGGGATTTTATACATTATTAACTCAAATCCTTCGCATCAGTAATTGATGGAATGAGCAAGCACGACCAACTATTTCATTCCGTGAAGAGTACAAGCAGATTTAAACAGAGATGCTAATTCACAAGCGTAACCCTTTACCTTGCTTTTATCACTTTTGGAAACCTTCCTCCTGAACACATCCGACACCTAGCACAACACGATTATTCCGGAAAAATTTCTTGCTCTTTCTGGGCCAGGAAAACGATGACCAACTCAAAGCGTACATTACACGGTTTGTAAGTATGGAGAGTAAAATTACATATGTATAGGCGATGATAGCATTGTTATTGACAAGTGATGCATTCATTTGATTGCTGAGCATACAAAGGATTTACTGCTCCGCGATGAATCTGGGATCAAATTTGTAGCGCTAACGCAAAACTGTCTGTGGTAACATCACAAGAATTTGCCGCATTAGTGGGAGGAATACAGCGGCATCTTGCACTTAAAAAAACTTCGAATTTCGTTGGATTATGAGACATCGATGTTAAAACCGCCAGTTGGAAAAGAATGGTTCTACTAAAAGAAACGAGTACAGTCTGAGTTTGTCAAGGTCCTTCCAATGAAAAGATAAAATCAGAAAATTGCAAGCAAAAAAAAATCATGAATAAGGTCACTGGTCTAAACATTCCTTGAGATGAATTTTAATACTTATGGCAGATATTAATAAATCCAAATGTCCGGCGCCTATCGCAAGAATACATAGAAGCTCAAATATACTGAGCAGCACCTAGTATAAGTGCTTTAAAAGATTCTAGTTTTAGGTTAAAAAGTGAGTTCGTCTAAGTTTTCCGAATGACAAATTTCTTAATAATCTAAGGAGGATCAGTTGTGCTAAACGTTATTTTCCGTTGGGATCACTACCATGAAAGGCTTGATGTGTGATCTGAGTTGAGTTCACGTTTACGAGGATTTGGCCTGTTAAAATTGGGCCCGCTAAGAATATTAAAAAGTTAGTGGTTGTACTAAGTATCTAATGAGTGATGTGATATATACGGCGTAAGCTTGACGGAAGCTGGTCGCAAGTATCAGCAGACGACTAGTAAGAAATTTTAAGAAAGTCACCGCTAAATGGTTAAAGCAATTTATGTATTATAACACAAAAATAAGAATAGGTTCAATTATAGACCCCTGAGGAATGCCATAGGATAGCAATTATAAAAGTCAACAAGAATGGTCAATTAACAAAACGATCTTTTGAGATGTAACGAGAAACAACATCTTTTAATGAACACAGAGAAATTTAATCATTCAGAGTATTTTAAACTTCATTCCAAAGGACGGAATCATAATACAGAACCAGATATGTTTTTTTTTTTTGCAAAGTAACAACTTTTTTCATCAAATATATACATATACTCGCCGACATACATTTTCAATCCTATTTTTATCGAATGATTTATTGGAAATTAATTCAACATGAAATTGTAAAGCTGTGAAATTTGAAAAAGATAAGTTGACACAAGAGAACAGGAATGCAATAAATTCGGTCAGAGAAAGAACATTTAATTTCATGGATTTTAACAATTTCGAAAATTTTATCTCAATTGATTACACATCAATCAATGAAATTCTTATTTTCTGATCACATTAATTAACATCAGCTGCTCAATCAATTACTACACTCTAGTCTAAGTAGAAATGAAATTTAACTGAAAACCCTTTCTTCTTAGTAAGAAGAAAAAAAATACATAGTATGTAGCCTTACCGTCTTCATCATTACTGCTATTATAGGAGTATCCACCACTAGCTTCATTTTCATTTCTGTTAGTTGTGAAAGGTGAATTATTGAATGTTTGGGAACTCGAAGAAGAAGAAGGTGGATTATTCGTTGAATGATTCAAGCTACTTGTACAGCTAGTGCTGGGTTTACAAAGTGTTTCCGAGAAACGATAGCCTGAAGATAGCCTGAGAATTTTCTTCACTTTTGAACTTTTACTGTTTTGAGCTGTCGATGATGTAGATGATGCTGATGATGATACTGCACTACTTGATGCCAATGAATCTTCCGAATCAGAGATACTTTCATCTGTTTTCGATTTTTTCTTTTTCGATGAAACACTTACATTACTGCGAATTGCAGTTAATGCACGAGAGAACATTATTTGTTTGTTTGTCTAATTTCTAGTGCACTAAACCACAATAAAACAACATTGTATCCCTTACAATTTTTTATATTTTAACATACTAAAACATTTTATCACTTCTTATTTGCACTATGTAGACATGAACAATTGATTTGGACTGTCAACAGAATTGCTGCACTAGGAGTGGTACATATCGATTTTCCCTTTGAAATTAGGGTTCACGCGTACTTTATTTTAATATTGGAATGCTTGTTAAAATATATAATATAGGTGTGTGATAAAAACAGAAGCAGACATACTACCGGTAGCAATTGCTCCTTAATTTTTCTTGAAATCACAAAGAGTTGAATCACACTTGATAATAAAAAAAAATACGACTATATCAACAAGACTACACCGTCATTGTTAATAATGCGGAGACCCCGAGCTTATATCGAATGGCAGTAAACTGCCAACTGCAACGACAACCAACAATATTGAATGGAAGGTGTGCGCAAGCGCCATGAGGGTTAATTGATTGCCAGCCAACTCTTCCTCTTATTTTCTCAGATGAGGAGGATGATGATGATGTTGCTGCTGCCATAGAGATGTAGAGAGTACAGCAGTGGACCCGGTGATATTGAATGGAATGGTGGAATAAATAAACGTGGTGGGCCCGGTTCCCGACATAGAATTTCTGTTTTCTCTTAATGTTGCTTACCCTTGCACTTGTGCTCTACCTTTTGCTATGTAGTCAAGCCAAAAACGAATTTATTTTGATTTTATTCGCTTATCCGCAGCGGACAGTGCTCTATTAGGTGATTTTCCTGCAGAATGATTTTCTTCAAATATTCGAATTTGAATGATGGTGATAGCCATTTTATTATGAGATTTTGTTCGTTGGAACAACATCTAAAATGCAGTTTTTAATTCAAGTGACTTCTATGAATCGCACATTCGGGGTTATTCCGAATTATAATTGAAAAATAAATGCGAGAAAACTTGTTCAAATAATATTGATTTATCTGAAGTCTGCTGAATTAGATTCAGTCCAGCAGAACTGGCGCCCATTTATTTTATCTATAGGATACGTTTACATAGTTATATGGTAAAATACAGTTGCATTTTTATCCAAATAGTGTGAATGTGGTTGGTGACCTCGGTTATTGTAACTGCAATTCCAACTAAAGTCATTTTTCTTCCTGGCAGGAAGGTACATGCTAGCTGTATATGTATGTCATATTACCTTCACTTAAAACCTAGGCAGACAATTAGTTGTAATGCACAAGGCCAAGACATAAAAATTCTGCTTTTAAAGTAAATAAATAAATAATATTGGTAATATTGAGTTAAATGAATCTTATCTTCTTCATTTTTGAGATGTATACTCGTCCAAACTACATATTTCGTCTATCAAGGGGTTTTCGTCGTGGTACTGCAGATTTTTAATGTGGTGGATTAGTTTGAAAAAAGTGTATCTCCAACATACTATTATTTACTTAGAAAGTTTCTTTTGCGTTTAGCATTATCTATTCTTCAACTTAATACTTATTTTCCAAAATTATACCGACAAACTTTCAGATGGTTATAGAGGAGACGAAAACAACAAATTTTTTTTCATGTCCATAAATGAGCGGATTTTTCACTAGAGTAACTTGCTCGTATGAATAAAGCTAACACTTTACTTCAATATAAAGGTTCAAATTTAATAATAAAATTAAACACTTTTCAAGAAGAGGAAAGCCGATTTGGATTTCAAAAAATTTTCCGTTCCTAAGGAGTGGTCCAGAAAAAATTGACCCATTAAGTTATTTTTATACCTGCAAAATTACAATAATTCAGGTCTGGATTTTTTTGTTAAAATATTCCATAAATACTCAACTCTGAGTTTATATGAATCATTCGTGTATTGGAAGTGAAATAGTTAAAATGTCTCGAAGCGAAAAAGAAGTGCGTGAAATGATTTTGTCCAAATATTTGGAAAATGCCACAATTTCATTGTTAAAAATTTCAAAAGACCTGAATACAAGTTATTCCACTATAAAAAGGACAATAGCCAAGTATAGGCGAGGCTTGTCAATAGAAAGGATACGTGGGTCAGGTAGAAAACCATGGCCATGCCGTCCAGACGTCATAAAACAGATGAAGGGTACTTATTCTCGGAAACCGGGAACTTCGGAAAGAGATATGGCGACATTGGCAGGAACATCAAAGTCTACAGTGCACAGATATAAAAAAATCTGTGGATTAAGGAGCTATAAGGTTCAAAAAGTGCCGCTGAGGAAGGAAGAAGAAGAGAAAACAGCAAGAAGAAGAGCGAGAAAACTTTATGAGAACTACCTGACGAAATACGATTGTGTCGCTATGGATGATGAAACCTATTGCAAAGCTGACTTTTCGCAGATACCAGGTGACGAATATTTTACTGCAAAAAGTCGGAGCGGAGTATCCAGAAAATTTTCAACAAAAGGAATGACAAAATTTCCCAAGGAGTACATGATTTGGTAGGCGATTTGTTCTTGCGGTCTACGAAGCAGTGAATTAATCATTAAAGGAACAATAAACTCAGATGTGTACATCAAATAGTGCCTTCAAAAAAGACTTCTACCTTTTATTCAACAGCATCAAGTGTCTGTTTTTTTCTGGCCAGATTTGGCCACCAGTCATTACGCAAAAGCAACGATGGAATGGTACAGAATCAATGAGGTCAATATCGTGCCAAGGGAAGCTAATCTAGCAAACTGCCCTCAACTTCGTCCAGTAGAGAGGTACTGGGCATTAATGAAAAAGGAGCTTAGAACAACAAAGAAATTTGCCAAAAATGATGTTGATTTCAGAAATAAATGGAAAAGAGCATATAGAAATGTTACTAATATAACTGTTCTAAATACAATGCGCGGCTTGAATAACAAAGTTAAAATATTCTTCCAAAACAAATAATGTATTAGAAATAACTTTTGTATTTTAAAGTTTAAGTTGTAAGAAACAAAATATAGAAATTTTATAAAAAAATTTCCATTAGTGTTTTTACTGCAAACAAAAATAAATACGTCAATTTTTTCTGGACCACTCCTTAGCTTCATTTCTTGATTCTGTTTATAAGGTCGGCGACTTTGATAATAGATGGCGGCCAAATCATAAAGTACTTTTTAAGATATGCAATGAGCCTGTTTAGAAGGGTCAGTATGCTGCCTCTGCCGCACGAAACTTGTTTGAAGGAAGATGGTTGGGGGTAGGAATAGAAGTTCAACTTAAAATTCGAAGTATTTTTATTGACTATTATGAGTCACGTGATCATTTTAAGCATTGCAGTGTGTACAATTTGTTCTCCCGGGCAGCAAGTTGACTGATGTAATCATGAAGGCACACATTTTACTCACCCGTCTAATCAGAGTCATTCATACAAACAGTTCTAAGTAGGTTTGCTGAAATTCAAATATTTTGAAATTGTTCGAAAATTAAACGATAAGTTTAAGTTTCTTTGCTACATTGGAAAAGAATGAGTTCTCTGAATGACTCTGCTCGTTAATGGATTGGTTTACAAGTGATAAGAAAAAAAAGGTAGCTTTTTTTTTTGTACAATAAGGGATTGAAACTTAATTTTTTTTTCACAGCTACCTTTTTTTCGCAGGTGATGATATCAATTTTTAAAGCTGCGCCATTTTCAACAAGGCTTTACATATTTTATAACTATGTATAATTTAATAGATTGGATAAGACTAGTCATCACATTGCTGTGATACTTAAAAACATAAAAAATTGAATCACAATTTCTTTCAGGCTCTATTTTGACGTTGTGAAAAGTTTTTATCCTCATAGAAATTTAGATAATTTAGGATGTGTTCAAGTTTCGCCTTAAAAACCCCAGCTATGGTATCTCTAGCTAAAACTAAAACAGACCTTAGAATTAAAATCAATTTATAATTTATTTCGTTATTCTGTTAATAAAAATATTTTATAAATTTATTCATATTTTTATATTATTTATATTTTTATTGCTTTAATTTTTCCAAGCTATTACGGACAAATTGATCTTTATAAGACAGAGAACAGAAACAAGAATTTCATTGTACCATACCAAGAAAGAAAATACCTCATATTATGGAAAGCAGCAGCAAGGAGACAAGTAGATTCTACATTGTTGAGGGAACGATGAGACAGACACAATACAAAGAGCAGTCCGGCAAAATAGACTGCTTCTCAGACTGATTATGTAATGATGAAAAATTCATATTTATACACGACTCAACTCCGTGGCACAAAGTTAAAAGCATATCAGCTTTTCTAGGTGCTGAAAAAAAAGATATTTTATCAGTGCCTGGAAACTTTCCAGATCTCAGCCCCATCGCAAATATTTGGGAAATTTTAAAGCGAAAGTTGGCGAAAGAGATCATTAAAAACAAAGAAGAACCATAATTAAAAGAATAATTAATATTTTATATATGTAATGATCCGCATATAAAAATAAATTGCCACTGTTAGTTGCATTAAGAGCAAGCATGCCGCGCCGAATTGAGACCGTCATTAAGAACAAAGGAGAAATATTGAAATTTTTAGATTGTTATAAAAATCTTAAAAAAATTAACTGAAAAAAAAAAAATGAAAGGTCGCAGTGTTCCCGATTTTTGTTTACTTGGGAAAGGCAGAGGACAGAAAATCTAGCGACACATTTTATTTCCTTTCTTACTTATATACGTATATATATTTTTTTATTTAACGGGATTTATATGTCATCTCTTATCCAATAACTATAATTATTCCACTTCCCAGTGAAATATGAAAATAGTAATAGAAAAAAGTGAACAATTAAATAAAAATCAACAAGCAATTGGGAAGAAAAGTGGAAGCGTGCTAAATCTCTATTTTCGTTTTTGTTGCTGTTGGTTTTTTTGGTGCATACTTCAATTACTGATCATTTACACTTGAGTCGAATGGATCATATCGACCTTCAATAAATCATGGGCATTCAGTATTTGTGTAAAAAAATTTACTAAGTTCAATATGAGTTTAATGTTATTACTAGCTAGCTGTACACACACACACAAACATATATGAACATTGCACATATAATTCTACACATCAATCTTCAGTCTTCAGATAAATCTCTTCTCTGTAAGCTAATCCAATGTTGAATTGTTGCATTATGTTTAATGACACAGTGTAGTAATAAGATCAGAGAAAAACTGTATACGGAAAAAGAAGTCATAAGACAGATGAAAATAAAAATCAAATCAAACGAGAACATTGGAAATTATAACGGTGTGTGATATTGATTTCAATCATATACGCGTCGTTAACCGCAACTGAACAAAACATACAAAAAAAAAAAAAAAAAATTACTGTTCTGCGGTTTTTAACATTTTATAAAATTACGGAAATATAAAGTGTGCGAAAATTAAGTTAAGGTTTTATCGTTGCCGTTCTGTATTTCATTGATTGAGACCACAAAAAAAAAAAAAAAGAGCAAAAAACACTTACAACTGGGCACCAACATTAAACTTTCTTCTCTCACTACTCGACCCAACCACATTAAAAAATTATGTCGAAGGAGTAAATTATCGCGCCCTGTATTGATCGGATACAACCAATCGACAGAATTACGTAAGTAAAAATGAAATAAATTGAGATTGCGATCGCGAAAAATTTCCCTAATTACATGAAATTCATTCAACTTTCAATCTTACAATTTATGAACATCTTCACTTAAAGAAAGGTTTATGCTGTATGTATATGTGGTTAAAATTTCGTTTTTTACCAAATATGTATATACAGATCAGATCAACATTACAAGATTTACCACTTTTTTTCAGTATGAAATTTCGAATTAAATCGATATACACTGGAGGTAGTAAACCTTTGTCGACTTTTCTTTACCTTAAATAAATCTGTTTACCTGTCTGCCTGCCTCTCACATTTTGCATGCAAAGACTTTGGCAATATCTTTTGAAATATCTTTCTGGAAAATTATAGTTCATCTATGAATTTTATTGTTACGTTGTTGTTGAAGACGAAAAAAAAAAATTAAAATTATACTAATAGTATTCCACGATAATTTTATTTCACGCAACTGCTTATGTCTTTCCACTATGTATGACGGCCATGTGAATCTTCATCCTCAGAACTCGGGTCTTATTGTTGGCTTTTCAACTAATATTCTCATATTTCAAATAGAGACGTCATTCTTCTATGCATGCACATAATAGGTTAAGAGGATACGCGCTCTTTCTCAGTTATCTAACTGACTTGCAAATTGCTTTTTCCTGAGATAATAATAATTTTATTATGAATATTCATTGTTTGTTGGGAGCTGTTGCAATTGATGAGTCTTGTGCATGACTTTAACTACAATGATCTGATGACACGATAAACTCAATGGTCTTATTTTTTTTTTAAATAATGTATGCACATAAATGTGATTAAAAGTAGTCTACATTTTATAAGTTCTAGCTCTTCTCATACTACTTTTAAAAATGGTTTAATTTTATTCTTCATTTAAAGTATTCATTATACAGGGTGACCCAAGTAAGACTGGGCGGGTTAGAATTAGTCATAACTCTTTTGCAAGATTGTGCAGCAACCCGTCAAAAATATTGAATATTTTTATTCTTCTGAACTCAACGAAAATACCGTCGTCAATTTAATGTCAGAACAGCACACAGTGACAACATGATTAGGAGCTTAGTCTCCCGTTTTGAGGAACAGGGATCAGTGTCAGATCTTCCAGGAAAAGGTATTCATCGGTCTGTGCGCATTGAAGCAGTTGTGGAGGCCATGGAGAGTTTACGGAAGATCCATCTGTCTCTAATCATCATTGTTCTACTAATTGGGAATATACAAAACATTCCTACAACGAATTTTGATACTAAATAAAATTCAAATCGTACAGCAATTGCATCCTCGAGATCTTCAAGCACGCCCCAGCAATATGCCATTTGGTTTGTACAAATATCCAGAGAAAATAATATCTTTTGAAACAACCTTATAATGAACGATGAAGATCATTTTCACTTAAATGGCCATGATAATAAGCAGAATTGTAGATTTTGGAGCACAGGGAATCCTAGGGCATTACAACAGCATCAATTACACACTTTCAGTTTTACTGTTTGGTGTGGTGAGGGGTCAACCAGAAACGGGGCTCTGTACAGAATTATGGTTGCGTTCGAAAGTTAAGAATAATCAAAACATATTGTTTCAGCAAGATGGAGCCACTGCACGTACAGCAAGAGCCACAATGTAACTTCTTCGTAACTTTTTTGATGAACGAATAAATTCAAGAAATTCCGATTTCGCTTGGCCTCCTCGTTCACCAGATTTGACAGCTCCTGATTTCTTTTTGTGGGACTATTTCAAGGGGCTGGCTTATTTCAAAAAACCTAAATAACAGCTGAAGCAGAACATTTATGCTTCAATAAGAAATTTGGAGCCAGAAAGTTTACGGTCAGCAATGGAAAATGCTCTTGAAAGAGTCAATATTTGTCGGCAAGAAAATGGAAACGATTTGAGAGACATTAGCTGTGCTCTTTTGTGTCCGCAGAACAGGGCAGAACAAAAGAACGCCTCATACATTTTCATAGAAGATTTATAAATGAAGCGAACAGTACAAATAGTTCGCATCAATCGATGGAACAATATGTTCTATCCTGTTTATGGGAGTTCTAGAACAAGGTACACAAAAGAACAGCTATTACATTTCATACTTAGTTATAAAAAATTTACATCAAGAAAAATATTTTATGAAATAAAATTTATAAAAACTATACCCATCTGAATTCTTGTAGTAAAACAATCATTATTTGATGGCTGACTTTAATAAAGCTCATTCGCATGATTTGAATATTCTTATTAGCTTACTGATATGACTTAGTGTACGTGCGTAGCACATGCACTAAGCACACGAGTATAGTAGACCATTGTCCACGGTCTAGAAAAAATAAAACTGAATTGTTTGGTAATGCCGGTGTATTAACTGATAAATATCGATGATTTCTTTCCATAAAAGTAGTATGAAGATAAACAAGTACCTACTTAAGTATAGATCATTGTCTAAAATTTTTAACATTTTAATTTCAAATTTTCATTATTATATTTTACGTGTGTGTCAGAAGTACAATGCGTTGGGTGTCGTCTCTTTAGCTTTTGTAAAACTGGTTTCTGTAATCAATTCTTAATATGCAATTAACGAATGGAAAAAATTTCATGACTATTTAAAAATTTAATCCAAAAACCAGCATTTCAACTTTAGAAGTTTAATGAAACGAATGCAACGGATGTCATTGTTCCGGAGTGAAGGCCTCCTGAAGATGAAAAAAAAAAAAAAACCGTGAACCGCGATTCAATGATGACCGCAGTTAAGCAAGTCTTTTTTTGACGAATGTTTTTCCTGCTGATTTTTTTAACCCTTGAAATGATTTCAAGCTATATACCAACTTCATATAAAATTGTTATTGTCCAATATTCTTATGAAATGCGTCGCCGTAGACCTACATAAAGGGTTTTCCAATAAGAGGTGTTATTTTAATATTCAAAGAAAAATGCCATTTTTTGAGATAAATGATCGAATTTTTATTTTATTATAAAGAGGAAGGTATGCCGTTAATAATGGAAAATAACATCAGCCAAATGACCACCACGATCACGCCTACAGGACCATATCCTTTTCATGAAATTTTCCATAACCAAATCGCAAAGTGGCTGCCCTATGTCCTCGATAGCCTCACGAATTCCATCTTTGAGGTCTTGAATCGACGCGACGCTGGGCTGTTGGCGTAGACCTTCTCTTTCACGTGGCCCCAAAGGAAGAAGTTGCAAGGTGTTAAGTCACAAGATTTCGGTGGCCAATTGTGATCACCTCTTCGAGAGATAACACGGTCCGGAAACTTTTCCCGTAAAAGATCAATGGTTTCGTTGCTTGTATGGCACGTAGCGCCGTCTTGTTGAAAGTAAACGTTGTCCACATCAATACCATCCAATTCCGGCCATAAAAAATCAATAATCATCTGTCGATAGCGCAATCCATTCACCGTAACTGTTGCTCCAGCCTCATTTTCGAAAAAGTAAGGTCCAATGACCCCGCGGGACCATAAACCGCACCAAACAGTCACACGTTGAGGATAGAGAGGCTTTTCAACAATAACTCTTGGGTTTTCCGAGCCCCAGATGCGACAATTTTGCTTGTTGACGAAGCCATCGAGGTGGAAATGGGCCTCATCACTCAAGATGAGTTTTCGATGGAATTCCGGATCATTTTCATGCATTTCAAAGACCCAATCAGCAAAGACTCGACGTTGTTGATGATCGGCCGGCTTGAGTTCTTGTGTTAACTGAACTTTATAAGCCTTAAGACCCAAATCTTTATGCAAAATACGGTGTGATGACGTTTGTGGAATGCCTAATTCCAAAGAAAGACGAGGAATGGACAAACCTGTGTTTTCTTCAACACTTTCGGCTACAGCAGCAATATTCTCGGCTGCTCTTGAGCGACGTGCACGGGTTTTATTCTTCACATCACTAACTTGTCCCGACAGAATTTTTCTACCAATTTCTGTATTGCGGTCCGACAAGGTGCTTCACGACGACCCAAAAATGTTCGAGTTTTACGAACCGTCTCTGCCACATTTTCACCATTTTTATAGTGAATTTTAATAATTTCAATGCGTTGTTGAATCGTGTATCGTTCCATTTTTATTAATGGCGTAGTTTCTACTTGTCAAATGTCAAAAAATGACAGCTCCAAAAGTGAGATCTACCGAAATAGCGGGCTAATTAAAATAACACCTCTTATTGGAAAACCCTTTACATAAGTTGAATAATAACAACTTCGTCACTATATCACCAAACGTCCAAAAAACCGAAAAATTCACACTAGTTGGAGTATTTTTGATAATTTTGTTATATTTATAAGAAGGAAATTACTTCTAATGTAAAATTATGGTTTTACCTAATCTGACACTTTTTTAAGCCTCTCAGTACGTTAAAATTGGAAAATTATACCTATTCGATATCTGTGCAGTCGTAATGAAGCTTGTAGCCTGTTAGAAGGGATACATGTCCAGGAGATACTTATCCGTTCCCAGTAAACAATATTTTTACATACTCCTTTCGGTAAAAAAAATCATCCTCATATGCGATACTCCCAGCAGAGATTTTGGCATGATGGCAAACAAATAAGAATTTGATTTTTGCGAGTAATAAGTAGTAAGAATTTGTGACGAATTTGTGTACAAAATAGATACTTCTTCGCGATAGTTTATCAACTCGGTATCTTATCCTTCCCGCGATTTGCGTTTTTATTTGCTTCATATTCCTATTACTTGCAAACTTTATATTGTTTGTTTTCAAAACTGAATCCGTTCTTCTCGATTTCTTGAAAATTAATTATAAAAAGACTTCAAATACTGATTGACTGACGATGGTTGTGAATATCGTTCATACACACCAATTAAAACAACTTGTGTTGAACCCACGACATTAAATAAAATGGGACATAATTGTAAGTTGGAACTTTTGGTGATTGGCAACTCATCTAGTATGTTAGCATCTATGGACGGAATATTCAAGTGATGCTACGTTAATGTACATTTATTGCCTTGAGATAAGGTAAATAAGTAGATATACATAATTGTTACTAATTTATAAGTCTCCTTCTTGATATTCTTGCAACAAAGTGATATCGACTCTTTATTAGAAGGAAGAAAATGAAAATACGTATTTTCCTTCCTTCTCTTTTTGTTATCCCCCCGTACCATGAATTTAATCCTTATTGAATTTTGATCATCCTTGTAATATTTCTCAAGAAATAAAAGTCCAACAAAGCTACCATAAATTTCTCGTATGGAAGAGATCGCTAATTTTTCGTCTGGGGCGATCTATGAAAAAAAAAAAAAATCACGTTGATTAAAGGTTAAAATCTTTTTGTAATTTTGTCCCATTTCTTTTTCTGAAATAGAAGGGGGAGAGTCTACAGTCAATTTTTCAACCTACTGCATTAAACAGAAAATTAAAAGACAAGTTCTAAAATGTTATGCAGAATTTATCAAAAACTAATGAGATCTCTCATTACTCCAAGAAACTATACCCACCATAAATATATTAAATTTATTCACCATTCAAATTAAAACGCTTAAAAGTTTCCTCAAACATAATCTTTGGCAAAGTTAAAACTTTTGCACGTCTACTCGCGTTTCGTACAACAAATACAGTCTAATGTGAAAACAAATTTGTAAATACGTTAGGTAACACTTAACCCTGTATTCTCGGTATCATAGTGTGAGAATAAAGCTACTGAAAGATAACATTCATTTGTTACTATGCCCCAGACACTCCTACTATCAAAAACATATTAAAGCAGCCACTAGTACACAAAGGTATGTAGCTTGACATTTTAACTGGATTTGAAAATATAAGTAAGAGCATAGAGAAAACAGTATCAGAGTAGAAAACTGTATGTTGAGAATTTTACCACAGAGCTTTTGCTCAAATGCCCCTAATCTACTTCTAATAGCACATGGCTAGACTGAAAGCAACACATCCAGAGCTCATTCGATGGTGTAAAGCGATCAGTAGTCAGTACATACAATATAATACCATTGGCCGGCCTACGTCGAACTGCATAAAGTCGGCTTCGCTTAGATGTATGCACGCACACTGCACTGTGTGTGACATGCATACGAGCCGAGCAAGGTAAAGTGGCAATATCATCATAGTCAATTCAAAAGCTCTTTTAAAGTGAGCTTTTAAAATCGAGGGAATATTGCGCCATATATTTCTCAACTAAGTTATTGCTTCTCTATGGAAGAGTATAAGGAAACCGCATTGCAGTGATATTAAACCCTTAAACCGAACCTAAATGAATCCTAAAGCTTTATACCCTTAACAGACTGTGTCCATAATGACTTACTAATTTGAAATTCAATCATATCAAAGAAATGAAGAGGTGACAGACTGTAGACGAAAATTATTTCATTTGGAATGTCATTGACAGTTCATAGCAGAGTTCAATGATTTAATTAAATGCTATCAAGAAGATTTGCAAATATTTGCTGTAGTTACACAGCATTTAGAGAAGATAATTTTTGTTGTTAAAAGCAGGGACCGAAATAGTTATAAGGAATATTTTAAAAGTCTGGTTTTAACACTTTGTTATTGATATTTTATATTTTATCTTTTAATGAAATATGTTGTTAAAAAGAGAATTTTATTTTCTTCTGAGTAAACAACAGTTTTATCTTAAGTTTTATATTTCTCTCTAGGTTTAACATTTAAAAATGAGTTTTATTATTTTTTTCTCAAAAACTAAAACTCATAATTCGAGTTTTTCATATTTTTCTTCTCAAAAAATAAAACTCTTTAATTGAGTTTATAATTTTTCTCAGCACTCAACAGTTAAAAATGAGTTTTATTTTTTTCCTCAAGAAATACACCTGTCCGAATCGGGATCGGCAACCACTTCTTGGTGTTGCCATACATAGCTTTGCTTTTTGACTGTAAACGGCGTTTAAAAAAAATGTAAATTTAAGTTCAAAAATAGGATCAATCGGGCAACTTCTTCGTACGGTTGCTGTACAAAATTTTTTTTAAAAAATTAACAAAATTTTATCTTGTAACAAATATATGACAACAAAAATAGAAAACGTTCATTGATAAGTTTTATTTCCTGAGGAAAATAAAAAATTCGAATTATGAGTTTTATTTCCTGTAGAAAAAAATAAAACTCATTTTTAATTCTTATATAGTAGACGAAATATGTAAAACTCTGGCAAAGAGTTTTATGTCGCTGTAAAATAATATAAGTATTTTTTTTAACAGTTAAAATTGAAATATAAAAAAATTAAATTATTATAAAAATGTAAAGTTAATAAAGTATAATAAAATTAATTTCTATTTACATTACTGTAAGAAAAGTTTGGAAACATCAAGCATACAAACAATGATAACAACCAAAAAAATACGAAATTGTCGAAACATACGTCAGAAGAGAGTCAGATGGAGGAAGACCTTTGTTGACCAAGGTGAGTGAAGGAGGGAAAAAATTCTGATTGATTATAGAAAAAAGAAGGGTAATGAGGCCGCCTTGAAAGAACTGGGATGTAGGTAGATGAGAACTAGATTCATCTATTTTTTATCAATGACACACAAATAGATACTCTCTCCTCTACTTTTACACTTTGTGCCTATTTTTTACATAAGAGATAGAAAACCATTGATCTACTCGTTTCACCTTTAAAAATTCGACAAGCTTCAAGAATGAACAGCGCCGGGTCACCAAATTATAAAAACAAACTTGCATAACATTAATTTGAACAAATTGAACAAATTTCATAATAGTTTCTTTTCAATACTTAATCTTCACCCTATCAACTCCGATTATGTATATTTTGAAAAGAACTTACTATCGTGTTCTATTTAAATTATAAGCTGAACATGAAGAATGCATGGTAAAATTACCTTGGTAAATTGTTATGCGGGGCGGCTTAAATCGATGCTACTTGAGAAGCTTTAAAAAATTATGTAACTAGATATATTCACGCAACCAATTTTTGTTGACCGACTCAAGTTAAATATTAAAATTGTTAAAAGTCATGTATTTACGTGTATAAACAACTTTTAATGAAAATAATTGGTTTTGATTTAACTATCCCGATGGTTGGACAATAATAAATACTCAATTTATAATAATAAAAAAAAAGGAGGAAAAAAGCAAACAATTCGATACGCTTTGTAAGTTTGAAATTATGTTCGTAGTTAAAATGTGAAGCTAATGAATTGGTTTGGATCTGTAAGAATTTCACGAGTAGTTACACTTTTATGCGTGTAATAATTTCATATACTGAAATAAAAATAAGAATAATTCATTTTAATTGCAAAGGAAAAGGAAGTTACAGGAAAGATTGAAAAGAAATCATAATTTTTTTTATAAATCAAAGAAATACAATGGTGAATTCTTTTCAACAAAACCGAATATGCACTGAACTGAACCAGAATCGTCAGATCTACACCGAACTTAGCCCTGCCCGAACAAGAAAAAGCTGAAAAGAATCTAAGAGAGTAGAATATGCGAAAATAGTAGTCCTTCATGATTTTAATAAAAAAATAAACCATTTCAATAAAATAATTGTATTTTCACAAAATGTGCACATATCCCCACTTAATTACAAATACTTCCGGTTTGACGTTTAGCTCCGAACATACGTTCGGAAGCAGTTCTGTATCAGTGTGATGAAAAAAACACTTTAGTTTTATGAACCGAACGAGTTACGGTTCAGTTCAAGTGAGAAGAATTCACGATAAGTAAAGAGCGAAACTGCGCGGAACGCTACAAGTCCGCTATTCAGCGAGATTTTTTTTTTTTTTGCAGACAAGAATTTTGGCAAGCCGCAAAAGTTAGAAAAGGGGTCTGGTCTCTCGTCAAAACCATCTGGAAAAACTTCAGCAATTTCTGTATATCTTCACTACTTAACCAATGGTGGTTGTTGACTCTTTGGATAAGGCAGAATCGCTTCAAATTCCCGTCTTCCACACACTTCACAGACACCTGTTTTCATATAGATGTGTACAAGATCCAATACATATCCATATTCGAGATTTGTTCAAAGTTCTTATGGGGATAATAAGTCGAAAAGATCAACAGTCTTATAGTAGTTTTATGAAGAGATTTTAATTAGAAAAAAAAGCCTGTGATAACTCTTAGCACTGAACTAAAAGTATAAATGTCTACGAAGACTGTTATTATGAGACTTATTACATTAAAATTACATTAAATAAATAATTATTATCTTATAATCTAAAATTTAGAAGTCTTTTATAATACATAGTTATACAGAACTAAAGGCCGAATAAGTTAACTATTCAGTCAGTCAAGATTTTTTCTAAAGTCCCATAACAGTTACGGCCCCTGACTAAATTACATACAGGCAGGGTATATCGTAAGAATTGATCTTAGACCAATTGTAGTTTCTTACCTTGTTTTTTTTTTCTTTGTTTCAAAGTTAAAATTTTTTCTTAAGAATAATTTCCCCGATATAACACGATTTCAAAACTCTAACTCATCGCACTATTGAGATGTCACTTTACAGTGGAATAGAGATCGTAAAAACTTTGTTTGATATATATAAAACTGCTTTTTGGTTAAAAATAGTTTTAAATTTAAAAATTAAAATAAATAATTGGCAAATTGTGTACGGAAATTCGTCAAATATTCAAGAAAATTGCGAAGTCTTTGTAACTTTGTATACTCGTACAAAAATATATTCTATTTAAGAATTCGAGTCCCGAGGATTACATAGTGTGCTCAGCTCAACCAGATAAAAAGAGCCTGGCGATCCCAGCCAGTCTGACTGCAGTATCAAAAAAGCTGAGCTAACGACGAAACCTGAATAGTTAATTTGCAGAAATTATTTTTGATGAAAATATGATGGCTACTGTCATGATAAATTATTGTCAAATGATAAGAACAACAAAATCAGATTAATTTCATTGTTAACGAAATGTTGTAAAACAAGCGATGGATAATGCGGATGCACTTATTGTTGAAAGTGCAATAGAAATGTCGAACAATGAACGAACAATTGTAGTCGGTGAGGACGTTGATCTCCTTGTTCCTCTCATCGCTTTAACACATAAAGTCAGGTACAGGCAAAATTAAATTAAATTTTTTTCGTCAGCAGAAATCCAATATTCACTCGGACATATGAAAAATACAATCTTACTGGCCGCCCATGCCTTCAGTGGTTGTGATAGCACGTCTTGTATATTTCAGAAATGAAAATTAAAATATTTCAAACTCCTGCAAAAAGAAATTCAAAGCGAGAACTTTCAATGATGAAACCCTTTTTCTGATGGTATACGGTGGGTGCGGAAGGAAATTGAAAATCTTTCGCGTAATTTATGTAGACTTAACCAATTTAAAAAATCGCTCGAATTATTACCACCAAAATTAGATATTGCTTGGCAATAACAAATTTCTGGAACAGTGGGGACGGAAGAAATTGAACGGCTCGTGTATCCTATTACTACACGTTTTGCGCCAGCACCAGAATTTGTCCTACAACTTATCTCGTGCAACTGTACGGCTGATTGTTCCTCGAAGTGTGGGTGCAGAAAAGCAAATGCTTGCAAATTTGAGGAAATTGTTAGGGAGTGTAATGCCATAATGCATACATAGAGCAAATTTTCGAAAATCTTTACGACCCAGAAGAGGCGGAGATTCTACCGACTTCGATTTTCTTTAGATATCAATATAGTTAATATAATATTTCAATCTACTTAAAAATCCAGTCCACGCACGTTTTTTAAATATGGCAACACCGCTACACCCTTGTGGTTAGGGACTCCTTGGTTTCTTCAAATATACATGTTTTTAAATAATCATAATTTATGCGAAATAGAGATGACAAGGGCAAAATTCTTTAAAATGTTCAATACTACAAAATGCCGCATAACAAGTAACGAATTCCGTAATATAGTACTTATAGACATACATTTCGAAACCCGAAAATATTCGAAAACTTAAAAATTTGATTATCAAAATGTCTACTACATATAATTACTTAAGTTAGATTTAAAAAAAAAAAAAAAAACCTCAAAAACGACGGAAGGAGACACAATTGAATAATATAATAAGTTTTATAATATGAAGAAATATGTATTTTTTTTTTCTGGAAAGATAAAAATCATAAAAAAACCCCTCCACTTCTCCTTCATCCATGGACTGAGTTTCCTTTAAATCTTTTCCGTTATAATCAGTGTTCTAAGATGATTTCAATACTACACGAATAAAAAATAACATAAAATTCCAACACCTGTGTAAATACGCCAAAGTCTAAGATAATTTCACAGAGACGTAGTAATAGTAATTCTACTCTGTTCAATGACTCAAAAAGTAGAAGAGAATAGGACAGAAAAGTGAAAGTTCGTGAAAACTCTCTTCCATTCTATTGTTTTCTTATTTAGGTAGTCCAAATAATTAAAGAACTGTCAAATTTAAAAAGATAGGAATTCAAATCATAAATCCCAATTTATTTGAATTATGTATATTAATTTATTTACTAAGAATTAATATATGAGAAAAAAAACAGGAATATATCAAATAAGAGAACGAAACATCTGTGACACAATCAATAGTCAAATTGATCTCAGTACTTTCACCTAAAGTAAAATAAGAATAGAAACGTTCTGTTATAAAGTTCTAAACTGTTTTAAATATTTTCGAATGAACTCATGATTGAACACAAAAATCTGTAATCATTATGGTTCCAAATCCATTCGAAACCGTTCAGAATAAACTTATTAAAAAACAGACCTAATGATAAACATAAAATGGAACAAATTTCAAATCAGCTGTATTTTGACATTGAATCTGAAATTTTAAGGTCGTGACATGATTATGAATGAATGAATCATTTATTATGAAACACACCAGAAGAATTTTGTAATTACCTACGAGGATATCATCACTTAAAAAAAACAACAGCCATCCTGACCACAAAACCTTATTAATTAATCTACAACTTTGTAAACATTTGTCATTCTCACAAAATATCTAAAAAAAAAAAATTTATCTACGTGACGTTTTAAAAATTGAAACTCTTGTTAAAATCGACACAGTGTTGGTGTAATAGATTTTATTCGCTTTACATATTTTTTTAACAAAGCCTGGATCAAGTTAATTATTTAAAGAAAAGTTAAAAATTTATAAAATCTTCAAAATTGTACACTTTTGCACGACAACTTGAATTGAATGTGATTTATTACGAGAAAAATTCATTTCAGTTTTACGAGTCTAAAATCGATTAAGCGCTTGCGCTTTGTATAAAAAAATTCCAACATATGTTACTCCTCTATATGCTTCCCTCTATGCATATATACACCACCGTAGACATAAGTCATAAATGTAGAGAAAAAAAAATGTTCATGAGATACATAAGTGCAACCGAAACTACTATAGATACTACGTCAGAGGAAATCTCAAAATGTATCAGACCGGAAAAATCAGATGTTAAACGATGGTGTGTTTTTGAGATGCAATGCATAAAAATTAGCTGGCGCGACGAGACGACTTCAAAGGCAACAAAACATTAATCTAGAACGAAATGGGGGCTTGTTTCATTGGTTCATTGATCACAGGTGGATATGGTTGATTGCATTTAACATTTTTTTTCCGTCACGACAATATTGGGAATGCAATATAATTGAAATCAGGTAATATTTTTTTTTTTTTGAGTTCGTTTAATACCATTTATCTTGCTTACAGATTGCTTTAGGATCATTACTTTCAACATAGAGACCCCAAAAGTAAATGATGACCTCAAGAGATTTAATTGAAAACAAGTAAATAAAATTACCCAAGTATAAATAGCCCCAGATATATAATTCATATTAAAATGAATGGATACGGGGGTAAGCCAAACATTTCGAAATTAGCCAATCTCCTTGCATCAAGGTTACTCCTTCTGCTTATAGGTTGGCGGTTCCCAGTTCGAGTAACTATGCTAAGCTTTCACATCTATCGTGACTTGTACATAATATCGTCGTGGTCGTCATTATTCTATGTCTTCTTTTTCTTTAATTAAAGTATAACCAGAGCCCCACCAGAGAATCTCTATAACAACAGCAAAACTTAGTACTGTACATATATACATACATACAACAATATTAGATTTTCCCATTTTTGAAAGGTGAATGGAAATCACCTGTAACACTTAAATCGCTTGTCGTGAAAATACTGCATTTCTCATATCAGTGTGATGGAAAAATCTCTTGTTAGATTGCTCGCTGTACTTACTGAAAGGAATCGGGACCAACAAATAAATTAAAACATGATATTATGTTGCTCTCGATGTTTTTGATTTACTACGTTATATATTTTGTTGGTGGAGTGGGTGGAGATTGAATATAAAAAAAAATGCTGTTCAGTTAAATAGATACTGCTTAATGGAAGCAAAACTATGGTGCAGCGGCGCCAAAAGCAAAGAGATCATGAACTACTACAAGACTATGAGTGGCATTTAGAAATATCTTTGACAGGAATTTTTCTGACTAATGATGACTGTGAGGGAATATTGAATAAATATTGGCTGGGAAAATGATATTTCACGGTTTTGTAGAAATGATTTGCGTTTGTAAAAGAGAAGGAAAAAATATTGTTGAGGATAAATGTGTTCAAGATATTGGAAAAAGATTTAATGTTACGCCTTATAAATCCAATTAGTAGTTGTTGGCGCCTGAGAGTGTGCGAGTGAAGTATATGTGTTTCGTCGTTATAGACATGGGAAATTAACAAGCACGCACAGAGTTAAGTGTTTGCATATCCGTTTCTATAAATAAAAAGACATATGATCATGTTTACATAAGCTAAAATAAGTTTAGAGTTCTTTAAGCCTACCTTTGGCTTAACTATCTATCTAGGTTATGTGAAATGTCTCCTAACCAGACATTAATGTAAGAGATTAAAATTTAAAAATTATTTTACTCTCAGAAAACAAAGAGCACTCACTAAAAATGGCCCTTTTTTTCACGTTTGTGTTCAATTAAAAGAAGGACAAAAATGATATCAGAATCCTATGGGAATATTGTCGTGTTATATACAAATTCATTAAAAAGCTGACTACTCAATACATCGCAAAAATACAAGAATTATCTTGTATTAACAACAAAGATATTTACCCTAAATAAGCTGAATTTTCATTGAGTTTTAGAGACTAAATAGACAAAACGTGAGACTTATGCGGAATTGAAATGCTCAGAACACCAAGCAACTCAGTGGAATTTATAACGTTCTGCAAAATAAATCGAAAATTGAAAACGATTCTAGAGTTATTGTATCTCAATTCGAGAGCCTTGAGCCTTTAAAGGAGATGAGATTAAGTCTCTCCAAATATTGAGGGAGAGCAACTACAGGGTTGTTCTAAGACCTCGAAGAGCAAATCTAAGGAACCTGTGCTGAATCACTTCAATGTAATTCAATATTCATCGCGTAGAAAGTAGCCTAAACTGGATTTAGCATATTTTAAGATAGGTCTATCTAAAGCACAATTAAGGCCGTATTCATCAAGCCATTTAATTGAAATTTAATTTAATTTCTGTTTTAGTACTCCCGTCAGAGAGGGTTGGGGCTAACTTAAATTAAAATTGCAGTTATATATGCGTTATTATAACATAAAATAACCCAAATTTAATTTTAAGTGTGCCCTAACCCTCTCTTACAGGACTACTAAAACAGAAATTAAATTAAATTTCAATTAAATGGCTTGGCGAATACGGCCCTTAGTCATTCAATTCTTGAGACGACCAGTTTTTTACAAAGTCCAAAGCTTATTCAAAGCAAAATCAATATGAACCTCAAAGGAGAAACAAAAATTTAAAACAACACCCAAATCTTTAACCATGACAAGTTCGATTAAGAAGTTTCCGTATAGAGTTTAAATCACAGAGAAAGGTTCGTCTATTTTGAATAAAGGATACAGAAGCGGTACACTTACAAATTTTCAGAGGTAAATGATTGGTTAAGCAGACTTTAATAGAGTCAAGACATAGCATAGCAGAGAATTATCGAATTAACTAAAATTTTACCAACATCATTGACGTAAATGATGAATAATAACAGACAAATATAGCTACCTTAAGGTACCCCCGAAGAATTGTTAATTTGCGTTTTAAAAAACGAAACGAAAAATAGAATTCGTTGAGTTCAGCCCAGAAAAGGAAGAATTAAATTAAACCACAATAAAAAGATGAAGGGAAATCCAATCAAGTGAATTAGTGCCTATCACCTTCAAAATCTGTAATGAAATAGTTAGAAAAGTCAATTCGTTGGTAGGAGCCTAAATAAAAATGGTTTACAGTGAAACCACTACTTTAAATAGGATAGCAATACAAGGTGAGTTAGCAACCGGCGAATAATTGGAAATATCGTTTCTTTTTCCTCCTTTCTAAAAGAATAATGGGAGATAGTTTCCATCGGGAACACAAAATTATGGTTAATTTTTTTTTTTAACCAGAAGACGGAATAAAATCGGGACTACTCGAATAACTCTTCCGACACGTTCGCAATGAATTTTAAAATAGATTTCTTCATAAATACTAAATCCTTGATCTAAAAAAACATAGAAGGAAAGTTTGTCAAATTATTAAAATTACTTAAAATAATATCACGGCTATAATCAGAGAATCCAGAGCCGAAGAAATCACCAAAAATATTGGCACTGGTAAAAGAATTGGAGGTGTTCTCATAAACTATTGAATTCATAAACCGTTGGAATCGCTTATGATCCGAATGAAGAGATATATGAAATGATTCCGTTTTATTTCCACACAAAACAACAACGTAAATCTGGATTTCACACAACTCTCGTTAAATAGAACCAGATTTTAGTTTCATTTATCACATATAGATGCAACTTTTTTTTATAACTTTGTAATTCTAATTTATCTCAAAAATGGAATAAAAATTGGCGAGGTATTCATCTGAAAACCAAATAAATTCCAATATTGTTGGAGAAAAAAACAATATTTTCGTCGTTTTCATAGTAATAGAACCAGGAGAACCGGATCATTCCTTTTACAAGTTAAGGTGAACTAGGTTCAGGTCAGTGGAATAAATAATGCAGCTAATACAGGAAATAGAACTGCAACTAACGGTTTCAGTCTGTCTGAATGCACAAAAGCCGTATAGCGGAGGAAAGGTGACAATTTAGGTTGATATTTTCTGGTATGGATATACCCCGATGAGCTGAACGTACTAATTGAATGCATAAGTGTCAACAAGTATGCTACTGTTCATGGAAGAATATATGCCATTCAATTACGTGGGAAAATATTACAGCAACAGGATAATGCCCTCACACTTGGTTGTCAAGCCATAACATCAATCTCAAAACATATATGGAAAATGTTGGGAAACAGAGTACCAAAGCGAAGACCATGAACTGAAAAATAACCTAGACAAAAAAGTAGGTAGAGAAAACTTCCCATAGAAACTCTTCATAAAATCTTTCACTCTCTTCCAAATAGAATTCAGAGTTGTATAGAGACGCCAAAGATTTTTATTTCAGAGGATAGTTGGAAAATGTCAGTGGCTTCAAACTTTTGCGCACAACTGTATTCAAAGTAAGTAAATCGTTTCAAACAAGACATCTTATAAATTATTGTTTAACTAACTAATTGAAAGGTAATTAAAATACACCTAGATTTGTAGATATTAAATCATTCTACTCTACTAAATGACGAGCTTTTCTTTCAATGCTTCACTTTCTTTCAATGCTTTACTAAATAAAAACAAAATTCAATAATCAATCGAAACTGCTACTACTAAATAATAACTACGGCTACTTCTATCTATCTACCCTACCCTACCCTATCTAATCCAAAAATACAAAAAAACACACAATTTTACAAACAAAATATATCAATTCGCTTTGTACAGAAATGCATTTTATGACAGCTACTTGGAAAGAAGAAGAAGAAGAACATACCTTCAAAAAGTATTTGTTCATTATCAATTCCACCAACCGAATGATATGAAGCAGTTGGCTCGATAAAATTAAACGGATCGATTGTTCTATTTGCATTACAAATGGTAGTTGAATGGTGTGCTACATCATCACTACTATCCGTCAATGATAACGCATCATTATGTTCATATTGGTCTTCTTTTACCTCCAAGCCAAATTTATCATCATCGATAAATTCCAGTTCATTGTCATGAAAACGTAAGAACAGTTCAGGAGCTTTGACGAAATCATTTGCATTTGTATTTCCACATTCTGATTGAAAAGATTGCGCCAATTCAACACTTAAAGGCACTCCATTATCACTACTTGTCGTCATGCTGTTATCACCAGAGTTCATCTTGAAGGCATCGTAGGCATCAAAGTCATCGTCAAATTCGAATAGATCATCGAGTGGTGTAAATGGAACTATATCAGGGCTTATGATCGTCGTCGTTGTTGTTGTTGTTGTTGCTTTTGTTGGTGGTGGTGCTATTCTTAAATGTTGTTCTACACGGTGGTGATTTTCAGAACACATTTTTTTACTTTTTTCTGAGGTCATTTTTTGTTTATATAAATAAAATAGTTCAGTTTCTTTATTTTTTATTTTTGCAATAATAGCAATGATAAGAAAAGGCACAAAGCTTAGGAATTTTTCATTCAAATAAATTTTTATTCGGCCCGATTGAAGAGTTTTATATGTTAACTACGTAAATGATTACGTAAAATTTGTGCAGTTTTTAATAAACATATTTTTTTTTGTATAGATATAAACCTTAAAGAAAAAAAAGAAAATTTTTCAAATTTAACAGCAAGCATAAAACTGAAATACGCATTTCTATTGAATAAAGCTAAATCAGTAAAAAACAACTTTAAAGCAAAACTATTTAGTGCATGTAAGCGATATCATTGTAGTTTCCAGTTTACACGAAGTTTCAATTTGGGCAATCAAAAATTGTATTCTATGTATGAAAAAAAAAAATTTACTAAGTGTTGCTTGGGGTTGGTTGGCTTAAGTAGTGAACTCAGAACACTTTGCACGAGAGCTCCAATTAGTGTAGTGTAGATTACAGAGAACCTTAAACGTGTAGATATAAAGGGGGAAAGCTTTTAGGCTACAAAAAAAAGTTCAAACAAGGCATGAATAAACGAGTTCTGCAAATTTATATATAAAAAAAAATGTTGCAGATTTATCTTCAGAAAATATACTTAAACAAGACGGCGACAGGAAGCCGAATGTATAAACTGCTTGCTTTTTTTATTAAATTTTAGCTGAGAAAATATTCAGCTAAAATGGAACATGATGATGGGCGGCTTGTTGCTCATGCTTATGAGAGCCTCATCTTTTTTGAAGCATTTAAAAAGCATTTAAAAAGCATCTTGAGTTGCACCTTCGTAGTTATGTATATGTCTCAGCACGCCTATAATACAAAGGATAAATCCGTGGAAACTGCACTATATAAAGTATGTAGTAGTAAGTATCATTGACAAATCCTTCAAAAATTAGTAATGCATCATGGATGGTTGGCATTAAAAGAGATTTTTTCAACCAACTTTAAATCGGAGGAAATTTATGATGCTGTAAAATGATTTCGAGGGGAATAGCCATATATTTATGAATGAGTTAATTCAGTGATTTATTTGCTATTGAAAAAAAATCACTAAAGGGTAATAATAGTCAAGAAAACACCAAGCAATGAAGAGGTATAGTGACGTATCGGGATAGAAAGAGTCTGAGAAGTTAAAATAAATATTTGAAAATTTTTCGACAATCTCAAATGGATTAACCAATTGGATTTATATATAAGACTATAACAAAGAGTGGAGGAAAACCAAAAGAACACGGAGAAGCCACTGTAGAGAAATAATGGGTTCTTGAACTGCAAGCTATTTTTGCAATCCACTTTAAATTGTAAATTTAATTACAGAATTTTGCAAGAAAAAGAAGTATTTCTTCCATTTTGACCAATGGGATTTAGGGAGTTGAAGAAGAAGGGGTAAGACTTCTAAAGAAACAAGATAGATCACATATAATTGATTTTAAGTGAATCATGCATACACCACATCAAAACTAAGATATTATGTGTATACAAAAGTTCTACCCATTTTGTTTTAGTGTATTTATATAAAAACAGCTTTTCCAATTATTCCAATATTGGCAGTCAATTTTATTATTTGCTTAGGTGCAAGAATCTTTCAGTGGAATATCCACCTTACATAACCCGGCCAAGCTTCGATACAATCGTCTTAAACTTTAGTTATATACAGCCATAATCGTTATGGAAGTCTTTGTCGAACCCATAAAACTAACAATGTCTAATGTGCTACTTATTGCTTGATATCGTAGATCGCTTAACCCCAGATTCATAATTATATGCTTAAGTCACATTATTCATAAACATTAGTCCCTCTGACGATTTCAAGGGTATAACTGACCGGCCAATAGTGCCGTACTGCTTATACACGATTGATCTCGTAGCATAATTAATATGAATGTACTGGAAGAGATAACTTTCACACTGCAAATATCACCCGTATACTTTCGCGGTCTGTGAGGCAAATGGTTATGAATCTAGGGTTAATGCCTGGAAGACAACTCAATAGGAAAACGCAATATAAATTATAAGCGTTCCCATCAGTCTTACGATGATAATAACCGATGATCTCTCCTAAACAACCTTTCAATAGCAGTCTCACACTGCACTCGTTCTTCGTGACCATTTCGCCAAAAACTCGACTCATATCGTTCCACAACCACCATATTCACCTGATTTGGCACCGTTCGACTTCTGGGACTTCTGGCTGTTCAGCAAGCTCAAAAGACCGCTCCGAGGACACCGTTTTGAGACGATAGAGCAGATTCAAACCGCCGCGAGGAAGGAGCTGAAGGCCATCCCTGAAATCGACTTTTTCAACTGTTTTGAAGATTGGAAAATCCGTTGGCATAAGTGCATTGCATCGGGAGGGGATTACTTTGAAGGCGATGAAATTGATTTGGAAGAATAAATAAGGAATTTTCAATATAAATTCAATGTCACCTTATTTTTTGGACACAGTAGTATTTATCATAATCGGAGGAAAAATTATCGTAAAAGAGCTCATCCAGCTTGCCTTAAAGAATACACTCAGTGGTCAGAAGGAAGGACCGACAGTAATAAACACTCCTAGAAAATTATTACTATCTTCTTTTACAAGAAAAATCTGAATACTTTTACGAAAGGGGCGTACAGATTTCCAAAGATATGGCGTTTTATATATCCTAACAACTTTCCTTGTCCAATTTAGACTTAATTCTGATCATGCACTTTTAAATCATTTTATAACAAAAGGATTCTGTTCTTAGCGCTAGTCATAACCTGATTATCAATTTCAAAAAACCATTTAAAAATTTGTGAGGATATTCCAAGCGACATAGCTACCACTAGGCTCTAGGATATACATAATAAACAAAGCCCCAAAAATTTTAGGTGTTTTATTCGAAGAAGTCATTAACGACCGCCGAAAAAAAAAAACGGTCTGAAGAAATTCACACATGGATCACTTGTTTAGTATAAATACATATCAAAATTGGTAATGAGATATTATAGGACTGTACGAGTCTATAGCTGTGTTCTTTTGTGTACCTTGTTCTAGAACTCCCATATACTGGAGAGAACAAATTGTTCTGTCGATTGAAGTGAACTATTTGTACTGTTTGCTTTATTTATAAATCTTCTATGAACATGTATGAGGCGTTCTTTTGTGTAGCATTTGTTCTGCGGACACAAAAGAACACAGCTGATATACATATAATCTGAATAAGGTTCTTAGATGATCCCCAACTGTTCTTCCAAACAGAAACCTAAAATCGCGATAGCCAAGCTTTTAAAATCAAATGTTCTCAGTTTAAAGTTAGGTTTTCAAACCATCGGAATATCCGTAATTTACTACTAAAAGTAAATAACGCAATCTTTCCTAGCTTACAACATGCGATTAAGTGTATTAAAATATTCGAAAACAGAAACCAAAATATTGCAAATATCAATTTATTGCACTCTTGCTTTATGGATTACTGGACCCTTGTCTACTTAAATTCATGCTCAAAGAAATGAACAAGATCACAGACGATAGCTGCCAATGCTGAAATGAAAAAAGAAAAAATCAGTGGAGCATGGTTCTTGGTGAATAAGCGCAGTTCTTGCTAATTTTTTACACAAATTTTTTAATAGAGCAAATTTATAGTCGAACAAGTCTTTTATATGGTTGACTCTCAAGAAGTTATAATATTCCTTAATGAAGCCTCAGGGTTATACCACAATAGATCTTGTATAGAGATCGAAATGTTCAGAGACCATACAGCAACCTCTCAAATGTTAGATTGTTGTCACCATTAGAGGATATAATGGGAAAAACACTTCAAAAGTTTAATTGATAGCCGATTGTGGTTAAAGCGGTCACCTCTTCAAAAATGAGTTTGGTCATCACATGGAAATGAGTAACAGATACTTTCTCCCTAGACTGAGCGACGACAGTAGTCTCGAGCCGATTGTTCAAACCTAATATTTACAGCATTATACTGAGACTCCAAACTTAATTATTCCAACAACAATGACGTGTGCAATAAAATGACATCCATAGCGTTGAATCTAGCTAACCGCTTGTCCAATATTCATAAAAGGTGGAAAATTTCATATAAGATGGATTGAGAATTTTCAAGTACGATGACAAAAGAAGTGGTGATAATGTGTAAGGAATCATTGGATGAAGTTAATTGGTGGTGATGATGATGGAGGACAATATGTGTGATTCAACTATTAATGATGAAGATGATAATTCAGTCACAATTTTTACAATAATCCTAAATCTACTGACTAATGATTTAATTAATATTGCAAAGCGATATCAAAAGAAATTCAATATATTTGCTAGAAATAATATTGCTGCTCAATGGTGTATATGTGAAAATGTCTAAAATGTATAACAGTTGCGTCCATCTGCAGAAGAAAACTGAATTTAACAAAATGCAAATTATTTTTATAAACCTTGCATAACAAATAACATGCATTCAGTAAATTAAAAAGGAAATGTGCCAATTATAAGTATTTCTTCTTTAGGCTATGCTCAATTAGTCAACAACAATATCATCAAAGTTTTTATGCTGTTTGTATTCTTATAAAAGTTCATCATCAAGAAGAAAGACGACAACAGCAGCAGCAGCGGCAAAAGAATGCTTTCTGTATGAATCAAGGTTTAATGCCCCAAATGTAGTAAGTGTTGTGGATGCCCGCCATTCACTTTCATTGATGCGATTTGAGCGGTAAGGTAGAATACAAGAAGATAAACAACAGCGGATAATTGCTGATAGTTATAACGCGCCTCAAAAATAGTTAACAGCAATATATAGCGCTATAATCAAAATCATGATTCTGAATGATGGTTATCAATTGTTTTAAATTAAGATTGCGTTGCTTTGTGATGTCGATGAGGATGTGAACTGAGCTGAAGCATAAAATTTAATTGCAACATACAAATGTAGTGTTACTACAGCAATTATGGGTGGTTTCAACGAGATTGTAATTCTGCATATATAGGTAATATTCAGCTATTTATAAATATGTATATATGGATGTACAAGAAGAGGCTCTTCAGTGGTGGTGCTTCCTTCCTAAGCAATTTGAAATACTAAAAAAAAAATTTAAATTTGGAGAAGTGTTCAAGATTTATATGTAGGTACCTCGATGAAATTTTGATGTACGTAGGTAATCGAAAAAATTGTGAAGAAAAATATCAGCTGTATGAAATCGTGTTAGGATTTAATGTTAAAAATACTTTTCATTGCGTTCATATGTATAAGAGATGTTTTGAATAAGGAAATTTATTCTTTACGAGCTTCATCTTAACCTATTGTATTGGTCTTATTATATGTATTCAAAGATCTTTTGTACGGAGTATGCGAATGTGAATAAAATTTAACTTGATACTTGGTTTTATGTGAACAAATTTATATTGTTGATGACTATTGTGTAAAGAGTAGCGATCCCAGAATAGATCCATGTGCGACACCAGCTTTACATGTAGTTCATTAAATGCTCTGAAGTGCAAAGGTCCTCATGAATATGATTTTACCCTGTATACGCATATTTTTATGAATCTCTCGTTACGAAACTTCAAAAAAACAGTTTTTTGAAAAAGTTACCAAAATCACAAGTATCTTTCAATATCTTGTACCTACTTCGGAATTTTGTGTGTTGTATAAAGCAGTTATTTTACGAAATCCAGACTCTGAAAAAGCTGAAAATTGGATCCGGATATACGGATATCCGCTTCCTCGAATTTGGGTATCCTAGTGTCGAATGGATCCGGATATAAACTATCTGAATATAGACTAAGCAAAGAAGCTTGAAAATGTCTGCCAGATTTTATTGTTTCATACGGAAAATGGAAATTTTATAAAAAACCTAAAAAAAAATTAAAAAAAAAAAAAAAAAAAAAAAAATAGCAACATTTAAAACACCACTCACAATTAATTCAACTTCTCTTTGTTCAAATCAAATCATTGAACTGCGAGGATATTCATTAAAAAAGACAACTTTTCATATATAGTTTAAATATGTAGTGCATAAAAATATACTTATAATTTAGTTTTACTATTTAAATTTTCCTTTTAGCTGCTAAAAGCTGGAATGAATTTTCAAAGCTCTTTGTTTAGCCGGGATCCGGATAGTTCGGATCCTGATACACGTAAATTCAGATGACCCGGATACTAGAATTCTAAATTATTCCGGATAATGCTCATACGTCTCAACCAGACGCCCTTGTGAAGTTCAGTATTGACCTCATGCAGTTCATTTAAGAGGTGTGAGTCAAGAAATCTGCCTCTCCTTCCTAAAAGGGCCAGACAGTGGCAAAGAAAAGGAGTCACTGTTTTAGGGGCCTGTCCGGATTCAAGTCTTCGCCTCCATCTTGTTATTACAGCTAGTAACGTAACATCGAGACAAGCTCTATCCGAATCCATGTCTATGCCACCGGGCTTCGCTAGCTTGTATAACAGTTTTGACATTTGGTTAGCTTGATCACAGAGTCAAGGTTCGAGTTGACTTATTTAAATAGACAACGTATTGTGAGGTTATGTTTGTTTGCTGTCTGTGAAATTAAGCTGAGCAAACGAACGAATTCGAACAGATTAGCTTCGTCTTCGTCTAACTATTATAATAGCTGAGCTTGTTGTGTTACGTCACTAGCTGTAATAACAAGACGAAGACGTAAACTTGGATCCGGACAGGCCCTAGGTTCTTCCCCACATCCTCTGCATATAGGATCATCAATAAACACACACAATAGACACCACAGTTCTCAGGGTTGGCTTTTTTAGTCCCAATAGTTTGTTCGTTAGGTATGGACTGCTCACTTTCTTCGTAGTTCGACCCGTTGGCGGTCTGCCCAAACCAAAATATTAGCGGCAAGGTATTTTGGTGCGACCCCAATCGCAGAGGAGGATACCTAACACAAAGCAAATATAAACGGAAGGCAAAGAGAAAAAAAATGAATTTCAGATGTTGTCCAAAACTGAGAATTCATCATCTTGCAAGGAACACAAAATTACGTGGGATGCAATCACTTTTACGAAAGAGAAACATGTCTTATCAATAAAGATAGCACGAAGAAAATCTCGATGCTCCTTGACAAAGGCCTATTTTTATAAAATTTGAATGATTTTTACCCTATTCCAATCATTAACGCAGATCTCTCTAGTTGATCATGCGGAAGAATTATTATTGAGGAGAGCTGAGCTGTGCGGCCTTATGTTCGCCCCTCCCAATAAGTGAAAGGAATAAAAAAAAAACTCTACCCTCACAATTATCGCAATATATTAAAGACAATAACAAGTAGGTGGAAGACTACAGCTTCCGCCAATGGTTTTATTATTAATTCAGTTCTAAAATTATAAAAAAAAACTACATACTTTCGTAGTTGGTATAAATAAAATACATGCAGATAAATACTCCCGTACAAAGAAATTTTCCCATTAAACACAAAAGAAAATTGGCGGACCGGCCATATGCGCAAGCATTAAAGTTCCTCGTAAAAATTTATTTCTATACGCGAAAAGTATTTCTAAATTATCTAATAAAAGATTTAAGCCAATAAAAACCGTCATTCCCAGAACACATATATACCAGGTAAAAATTAATCACTGCTCTCTATGGCTCGTAAAATGTAAATCCTACCTCAAAAAGTAATTTATTTGCTGGCGTGCAGCTGCAATTTCACTTCATTAGGATTTTCCAGTTAACTCTGCGCAAGGACAGACTTTAAATCGGAATGAAATTTCCGGAAAAAAAAATATTGTCTGCAAAAGGGATAGATAGATTTGTAATTTATGAATCCTTCGCTCCTGTCCTTTATTAAAGTAGGTAAAATTAGCTTGCCAGGTAAGGAAGAAAACTATTAGAAATCAGAGATTTTTATTGCGGGATCATCAAAATAGAGATGGACATGTTATTATGAGGGAAAACTTAGAAAAAATTGACTGAAACCTTTAATTTGGTATCGAAGTAGACTTTTGTGGATATTGCATATTCGAATAACATAAAAAGCTGGAAGTAATGCTAACGTACGTAGAAAAAGGGAAACCAACTATTTTAATTATATTATTTTAATATGACCTGGACATTGCAACTGTAGCATGATCTTTGCTTTATGGAGCTGGAATCGACGATTCTAGTATTCCTACTTAAAACTTTAATCGGTTTTTTTCTAAAAATGGAGGTTTTCTTTTTTTTTATTATAACTAATTTTACAAGACCATACGTAGTGTAATTTGTACCAAAAATTGTACTTTTTTGCATACAACTCAGCCAAAAATTCAAATTTCAATTTTTTTTTATATCCTTCGTTCAGTCACGAGCTAAACTTATCTACTAACAAAAAAAAAAAAAAAAATTTTTTTTTTTTTAATTTGAGATAATTTATCATGAGTTGTGCTGACCACAAAGACTCTTTTTTAGGGGTCTATAGAAACCACGCCTCACTGGCTGAATTTTCGAAATTTTTGAATGAAAATTTTATAAAATATTCATTAAATGTTCCTCTTTTATATATTTAAAATTTTGAATAAAATTATTTATTTATTATATGTACATTATATATATAAAAAAAAAAAAAAAAAATAAAGAAAATATGCTTTTATTTAGCCTTCGAAATCCATGTAACCCCTTAATTCCAGAGATTTATATGGGCCATGAAAAACACCCGATGATGGTTATAAGACAATCAGGAAGTATCGCGTTACGGTTAAAAATAATTAGGAGGGTGGATAGACTCAGTTATTAGATGCTCATGTATTGTGTGAAGGAACCTGCCTATATGGTAGCTATATGTAGACTTCTACGTTCATCACATAGGTATGAATGTAATGAGAGCTTCATTTTGTACCTATATTTCTAACAGTATGTTGGGAATAGGCGTAAAAAGATAAATTTTGCAGCACAAGCGAAGTTATTATTCCAATTAACCTAATATTCATCCCTTCATCTTCTCTCTTTTCTCTTTACATAGCTGGATGCTGGTGGGGCCATAACGAAAGGAATTTTACACACTTCTAACTTGATTTTAACGAAATGAAACCTATAACAAAAAGGGTATTTCAAACAGAATTGTTTCTGCACGCGATAATGGATAGGTAAAGGATATTATCTTTCGCACAACGGAAGTCTGTCTTATATCTAGCCCATTTCGTAGGAGCAGGTGTTCAAAAACGATGAGAATGAGCCATTTACTATAGGTACTATTATTGTTCCGGTTTGTACCCGGGTTCAAATGGAATCAGGTACCCGAGTACTCGATTCAAAGTTTACTCGGGTACTCAGGTATCCAAATATAATCGATTCTGTATTTTCAAAGTTTACTCGGGTATTCAGGTATCGAAATATAATCGATCCCGTATTTTCGGGTATCCGGATACATCGGTTCTTAATTTTTTAGTACTCCGAATCGAGCTTTGTTTGATTTTCCATATTAATTAACCAGATTAATTTTTTAATACCCGATCTTTACCCGTGAGACCCGGATAAGAAAAACCGAGGTTTAAGAAACATTAGGTATACGATATAGGTACCTACACCTAAATCGCAAAGTTAACAGAGAAGAGCAGGCAGTAAAGAAGCAATTAATAATCTAAATGCGAGTGATTATATCTAGATAAGAAAATGCCGATAAGATTAAGGAAGTTTAGCGGGGCGAATAGATTTGGCACTGCAGCCATTCATTGGTTTATTGTGCACAGCTTTCTTTATAGTTCATCCAACAATCCCACACTTCTTAGGAAGAGATGAGCCAAAAGCCTGGAATCCACAATATGTAATGGCCTCGCATTCGTATAAGACTTGCTCCAATGATGTTTCATCCTCTTCGAGACATAGCCTACATACACAGTGGGTGATGGCGATAATATATTCCTAGATCTAACTGAACAAAATATTCGTCTACATGGGTCAGTCGCGTTCTAAATCTCAGCAAGACCAATCAATGATCTTGAAGTCAGCTAGACGATCTTAATGCTAAATTTCGTGTGAATACAACTGCAGAATCTCACACGAGAACAGGATATTGACCAAAATGTAGAAATGAAACTAAGCGAGATTTCTGGTTAAGCTCAAGACTTCAGTTTTGTCGAAAAGAATTTCGCCATTAGTAGATAACCAGGTTAAGCATTTTATACTAAGATTATTTGGAAAGGCGAGATGACAATCCCATATACACAATCCTTGAAGACACTTCTTTCGTTCTATGAATTTATTAAGAATTTCCCAGATATTATCAGTAGATTTGGATTGAAATATATAGTCCTCAAAAACTAGATGAATTTCATTCTTCATAAAATCCATCAATGAGGATAGTTGGATGATGCTTATAAGCGAAGAAATTCCTGAAACATCTGCATAAGATTGTAAAATGAAATTCTATTCATAATAGTTTTAAAATTAATAATTTGTCTAAAAAAAACCTTTCTAGCATATAGAGAAGGCTAGTAGCTACTACATCTTCACAATGACGCAAACCAGCTGTTAAACTAACTTGATTCGGCTTTTCAATGCACAACAGACACGCATTTTGCGGTTCTCTTCATCATCATGCAATTTCCCTCTCGTCTAGCTGAGTACATACGTAACGTAACTTGTGATGTGATAATTACTTTAACCATGAACTCGGTTAATACAGCAACAGATAGTAGTAGCTATCTAGTAATATCTATTAGACAATCCGCACATCCAATTCGCAGCTCTTACCGTGCAAATATAGTTTGTATTGCGTAAGAGAAGAGAGAAGTCACAATAGAAAAGATATTTTCCGGCATTTCTTGATGAATTTTTCGTATCACACTTAAGCGATGATAAAATTTGAAATTAGAGCAATTTATGAGGTAATCAACACATTTAAGATTTTATTTACAAAATTCATAATTTAAGATAATGAGAAAGATCATCTGAAACCCAACAGACAGCAGGCAGAGATAGATAGAAAAAAACTCGTGACTTCAAAGGTTACATTTCGTCTGACGACATAGCAGCGCAGCGCAACACAAATTGTATACGAATTACCAGAAATAAAGTGCACAAAACCATGCAAAAATATTATTTACGCCTTAAAATCTAATATTTCATTATGAATACAAGATGAAATAATTAAAATAATCATTAAGCTTTTATATGATAACAGCAAAATGAACATAGTCGAGATCTCTACTACCTTGAAGCAAATTGCAAGAGAAACTCAAACTACACAAAAGCAGCACTAAAATAAAACAAAGATTTATATTCTAGAACACACACAATTTTTTTAGCACTATTATTATGTTCACATTATACGATTTTTTACATGATTTATTTGCAAATTTGCGACACACAAACGATTACACATTCTCACTTTTCACAATAATTTGACATCTACCGAAATTCACGGCTGCCTGCTGCTGGTCTGGCCATTTACCGCATTTTCATATTCTATTTTCGTTCCGAAAATTTTTCATTCCATATCTATCAATCCCACACACCCGTTGTTTCATGTTTTGACGGGTTTTCCTCCCCGCCGATTATAAATACAACAGAATGGCAACGTAAAGAAAATAAACTTCCATGAATTAACTGTGAGTCATCTAGCGGTGAATGGAAATATTATTCCGGTTAAACGGAATCTAGTCATATAGAAAAGCTTTCTTGTAGTTAGGCGAGGCCTGATTTGTGGTTAGGTTAGTAGTGCCACTCTGAATTAACTTTTGTTTTTAATTGTTAGAAAAATTAATTTATAATTAATCCTAATCGTAATAATTTTATATACACCGTGACCACAAAATGTTGTCGACAAAAGAAAAAAATGATACTTTTACAGTTACATATAAGTGGTACAAGAAACTGTCAGATATTTCGGGCTTTAACAAAAAGATTAAAAAGTCTATAGGTGCGTACAAAAGATTGGTGGAGCGAGTAGTTGCAAGATTCAGGGAGTCGGGATCTATAGAAAACAAGATGAACAAGAACAAAATACGGGAAAGAATTCGAAGAAATCAACATGCATCAAAGAGTCAACTTGCTGTAGACTTAATAATCTTAAAGTTGTCAGTCTTTACCGTTATACCTATACATAGAATTTAAACACCTATACTAGAAAAAAGAAATTCATGGTCTGACGGAAAAGCAGAGCTTCCAAAGTGAAAAGTGTTGGTAAAAGCAATTGAAAGATATTAGAATTAGAACGCCTCCTCTAGTCCTCTGTTATGATGTGGGGGTGCTGTTTAAAAGCGTGGGAAGTTACCCCTCCTCCTTTTTGTCGATAAAGGGATAAAAAAAAAACTTCTTGGAAAAATTTTTGAAAAATCATTTGATTCCTAGTACTACCCAATTATTTTTGTTTTCAAGCAGATTCAGTACTATCGCATGCCGCCAACAGTGTTCAGGAGATGAGTGGCCTTCATCATCACCAGACTTAGGTCAGATGATTTCCGCATATAGGGATACAATAAGCTTATGAATGTTAGAGAAATGAGTTTGGAAAATTTTAAGAAACACTTCGTTAAAATATGGAATGAAATTCCTGCCTGATGAGGTCTTCCGTGCCTCCTGTGGGTCTTTCACCAAATGTTTGATGGCCGTTGTTCAAGCCAAAGGTGAAAGATTTGAACTATATTAAATAAATATAAAACATTTATATGTATTGGATATAGCAATTAAATTACATTAAAATTTACAATTCACAATTAGTCTTCATTTAAATATAACTTATTACCAACAATAAGTTGCATAAAAAACGATTTAACTTTAATTGAAATTAAAGGAAGCAATATAGGCTGCTGCTTACGGTTAGAGTTCAACAATTTCAATTAATTTACAACAATAATTTCACTTTAAGCGTTCCCAAGTGAAGCTGCAGCAGATTAAATAAATAGGTGAAATCAAAAGGTTCTGTCATCTGTAAAGCTATGGATGGCATTAAAGTAACAATAACAATGTACGTCATTACTGAATAGAGTTAGCGAAAGAATAGAGCCTTGAGGTACACCCGATTTATATGTGTATTATGGGGATCAGAAGCTATGGCTTTTTATATAAAAGGTTAGAAAAGATAAAAAGAAAAACATCAATCATCTAGAGGCCTCTGTAGCTAAGGTTGGTCGTTGTGGGTTCGATTCCCATCTTGTCTTGGTCCCTGTGCTTGTTACTTCCTTCCGCTTCTACACTTCCTATCCCCATTGTTAGCGACATGCGTATCTCGGAGAGTATCTTTGTTTAATTTTCTAATAATTAAAGATGCTATAATAGTATCTCTACGTTTGACCAACAAATTTTTGTAGCCTAGAGCGCGAGTTACCTATAATAAATTACTACTAGATTATTAAGACAAATTCCAAACTCCAGACTAATAGCTTTGACTAAAAAGATTGCAAACATGTCAGACTCTGTCAATGATCTTCAAAATATTTAGATCATAGATCTTCGATTACTGTAAGTTAGGACATACTACACATAAGATCGTCTTATCATGACTCGACTCAGATAGGGATTAAAAGTGTACAGAAACCGTACAGAAACTTGTGGGTAAGATGGTGGTTGAGGGCAGGAATGAAACATCATCCACCTATGTGCGACAGAGGTAGCACACTGATCCATTTAAATTAGTTCTAGAAGCTTACACAATTTGGACCGACTATCTCTGGTTTTACATAATTGATAAAAGCACTAATAACAACAGTTCCATCCACGTATTTAATGGCAAATTCAATCATTGGGCTCAGCGTAAAATTGGATTATGTGGCAAACCAAAATTGTATATGAGATGACAAGGATTTGAGACGATACTATTAGACAGAGTTAAAATAGATGTTAGTGCAGTCAAAATCAATATAACATCCACAACAATTTCCCAACCGTATACAGTGAGGTATAAGTGGAAGACAGATATGATTTAGTAGTTCAGACTGTGGACTTAGATATTATTTGGAGGTTAGAAAGCAACTTGATGGTCTATGGAGGGATAGAAACTAACTCGTAGAGCGATGTAATCAATGTTATTGAAATCTTTGAATATGAAGATTTTGCCATTCTGAAACTAACTGTCTCAGAAATTGTATGTGGCCTTAGTCATTTACAAAGAGACAAGCAACTAATGATGTAGAAATGTAGTTAAGGTACACGTCTGGGAAGGAAATCTAAAATCGTCCAAATGCGGTAGTGTAGCACACTTGATTAACATTGAAAACATGATCATTAGAATACTTAGAGATAATTAAAAACTGTTTTATATCTAAAAAAAAAAAAAAAACTCCCGACGTTTACAAAATTGTAATCAGTGAAAGATATCAATAATTTCTATGCAATATTGCTAAATTCCACACATCTATAAAAGCAAATGGAGACCTAAAGAGAATATAGTTTTACTCTGTATGTACGTACATATGTGTATATGCACTTTTGATTAAATTTGAATCCAAAGTTCAATTACCTTCCTATCTTTCATTACCTTTTCCCCTAACTTAAGTTGACATTTTGTTTTCTTCTATATTCACCAACGTCAAAACTAAGCTGATTAGAATAATATTAACCGCAGAAATTACTTTTTTATTTTTTTTTTCTTGAGGAAAAATATCAAATTTCCGGAAGTAGTTTGTATTGGTAATCCAATTATTGTGTAATTTGTAGAGCAAGTAAGGTAAGCAATTTGTTACGTTTTACAGCTAAGACGTAGTAGAATAGGAGCACAATAATTAGCTTCAACGATTTAGAATTTTGCATAAAATTGGTTTATATAGAATTTTATGATGACTGTCTAGACTTTCTTGGTGACATCCTATGTATATCCATACTACTAGTTCGCAATTCCGTTTACATTCTGGCAAATCCTTCAATATTTAGTATTCGAAGAACCCTTTTTACACATCAACCTTTTTAGTTCAAAGTTTTTTCATGTTTTTTTAGAAAGATATTTTGAAAAGTTGATGAAAATTGATGTTGGATAGAATATGGGAGGCTTAGAATGATTTTATCAATTACCACTATTTGAAATTAGAAGACGAGAGGCTCATTAATGAACCCGGCAACCGAAGTATGTAAATCTTTCGTGTTTGTTGAAATAAGCTTCTTGTTGTTTATCCATAAACTGAAGAAGAAGACATTGAAATCATTGAAGCATCAAAAGAGTATTACCACTTTTCATACAATTTTAAACCCGACATCAACAGACGTGAGAGATGTCTTAAACCATGCTTTTCGATACTCTGAACATATTTCATTAACAATGTTTATTTCAATTAAACGGGTGAAAGCTTTTGCGGTCGGATGTAGCTTGAGCGACTTTATTGCGTGAAAAAATGGACTTCTAGATCTTGTGGGTGCGCAGAATTGGTGTCGTGGAAAATGACTTTCTATGAAAAAACTTTTAACAACAGAGCACTAATGGTCATGGAAGAAATAATTAAAAAAATACATACTATATATCGAAATGTAGTAACTGGGGGGTATGTGACTCAAGTGCATGAAAATGGGTTTGCCGGCGGCAAAAACTTCCCGAGAAAGTTTACTGAATCTCGAAAAAAGTACACCATAAGATAGTACTCGGCGAGACCTTTAATTTGATATGCAACATGTCATATTGGATAGAACTACCCTCCTCCCCCTCTTAACAAAACCTTTCACCCTAAAAGTATGCAGAGAAAAATTTTATTCTACGAATTGGAGCTGGTGACACCTGTTTTCCGATCGGACATAACCCTACCGAATTCGAGTCGATCTAAGGTGCGAAAAATCTAGTATCTCCGTTCGAATAAAAAAGAGGGAAATACTAAAAAAAAAAATAGAATGAGGATGGCTATTTAAGCCCCCGAGTATAGGATGTGGGTACTCAAACTTCTTCTCAGGACCTAAGGAATTCGATTCTGTACTAGATCAAACTTTGACCCCCTCAAAAGCCTTCCCCAGCTTAATTGAAATAAATCTTATTAATAAAATATGTTTAGGGCATCATAATGTATCGTTTAAGACACCTTTCATGTCTGTTCACGTCAGGCCCAAAATAGGCATTGCCCTTTACATTGTAAAAATCTAGTATACATTTGCAGTAAATTTAGTTTTGATTTACTTTAAAAATTTATGTCAATTGTAATTTGCAAAATATTCAAAATTACACTCAAATATGAAATTTTGTAGAAATACGGTGTAATTTTACATTCCAAATGTGTAATAATACATAAAATTCCAAACAAAACTTAGCAAAATTACATATTAAGAGTGTAATCATGTACTCATCTCGCCATATTTAGGTTCGGTTAGAATTTTGTAAGGCTCAAACCGATTACCAATTACACATAGATTGGCATTACAGAACAATAAAGTAAAATTACAAGATTGATGAAATTTAAAAACAGATTGTTTTTTCATAATTGAATAATAACTGACAAAAAGTTAAATGACTGTAGGGAATTCAAAAAAGAAATCTACAGTCTCCCTCCAGCCTAGTCTTTCTGGTCTTATTGAATAGAGCCAGATTTCGTAACCAAAAAAAAATTTGGAAAATATCATCGAGTTACAAAATAAAGTTGGTTTTCTTTGTCCAAATTACAAAAAAAAAAAAACTTTGTTGAAGTGAGGAACTTAAATTTCGTTACTCATTTCGGGGATTTAAGTCTAAAATGACTCAAACCATGTGCTGGGCGCGCATCAATGGTATCAATAGTCAAGTAAGTTATTTCATCATTATCAAGATTTCACCCCTACCTAGATGTGATCCAATTAATGATTCCATTTAATTTTCTGTCCCATGTATGGGCTCAATTAGGAACTTTCAGCAAAGATTACTTTAAATATCTTCCTATATTTTTTGTTTGATGACATATCATTATGGAGATGTCGACAGATTTATGAGCTATGAATTGTGTTGCGGGTATAAAATGTGTGGACAATGAACTGAGTATGATAGAACACCTTTGACAGTCAGCGGCGGAAATATTTGATAGTATTATGACCATTGTCCAAATGGATTTTTTTCTCACTCTCTCTCTCTCTTTCTGCCCTACCGAAATGCCTAAACTCTAAATATTTACTTAAGGACGCAGAACCATGCGTGTCAATATTTAAAAGTACAATTTTTAAAAGTCACGTATTTCAGTTCGTATCTTTTCATCAAGAAATTTCAAAATAACACAATTAATGCACTTTCGTCCAGATGCTTCAGATGTTTTCTTTTTGTCATCTTGTTTTTGGTGTTGTTGTCGTTGTTGTTTACCACCGAAGGAACGGGATCCATTAATGAAAAAAACCAAATCAAGCTGAACAAAAAAATAAACAAAATAAACAAAAACCAATCGAGATAGGTAGGTAAACTACAAGGAAATATCCCCTTGGATGGAATTCGTTGCGCAAAGATAGATGGTTGAAATACCTTAGATCTCAACATTAAGTAGACGTGTTGACTGACCATTGATATAGTGGACCTACCTATACTGAGCATGGTATATGATGGTGAGAATAAAAAGTTCAACGCAAAGTTTACTTTGAAGGAAAGAGTTGAAGAGAACCAGTTTTTATTATTAACACCGCAACTTCGTTGTATTCCATTTAGAATTGGTTTGCAGTTTGTTTGTATCGAGTCTAATGGCTTCTTTTTAAATTTTCTTTTACTTTACATTTATGGATTGATTATAGATTGACTCTGTACAGCAAATCCATGAATTCGGGGACCCTTAAATTTTAGTAGTACTAAGCCTGGCGATATTGATGTCAGTTTATGATTTTATAAGCACATCTACATAAGTTTATTGGAGACACACATCCGCTGAATTTGAAAATTCGTATGTAGAAGAAGTAAACAATAGTGGAAGTCTACTTATAATTGAGGCCACAATTAATTTGGCTCTTAAAAATTTCTGAGAATTTCTTTATCGCCCATTAGATACGAACTATTATATCACTATCAGTCGTTACTGCAATGAAAGTGTGTGTGTGTATGTGTGTGTTTGGAAAATCGTGATTGTAATTAACAAATTCAATTAACTTTTTGCGTTTGCAATTATAGCAATTTGTTGAAAAGACCTCTCTTGTTCTGGGAATGACTTTCATTGTTCAAAGCCAAAAAGGCTTTCACAGTTCGATTCTAAAGAATGAAACTTCTCTCAATACATTTGAACGTGAAATGTTCTCACATGTGACTTTTTCCCCCAAGACTGTTGTGCCGGTATTGGGCTTATCTTCATTAATAGAAATTTCTATAAAGTTATTATTTCTTCTATGATTTTACCTTTGTGTGTGTGCAGATAGTGGATGCAAGTAGGTGATACGTAGTTTCCTTGTAGATTATTATTAAAATGGGGGATGCAGACTAAACCCTCTACTTCTCAGATAGTCATTGCGATCTGTAATATATCTGGTGATATCACCCATAAATGCCCTAGAGTGCCCCTTCGAACTTGAGGTCTTCAAAACATTCTTCGAAGCCATCTTCTTGCAACGTCCTCTAGTAGTGCAAATGTATTTTCTAGGTGTTTAGCCTTGTGCGGCCAAGAGCTTCACAGTCGTAGAGGACGTGTCGTGTTCAGGAGTCTCGTCGTCTTCCTCTATGTAGAAGCGACAGGTAAATAGGCCAGTTATGAGTCTTAATTTCTTCCTGCTGACGACGAAGCATATTTTTGTCCCTTGGTGCGAATACGTAATAAATTTCTTCGCTTGTGGTGTTTTTCCTGTGTACCATTACAGATGGCGGTATGTGTGTGGCAGGGTGTCCTGACAATATAATATAATCTTTAAAGGGGTGGTAGGGTCCATGAATCAAAGCAATTTTTTTTCCAGAGAAGTTTCCTCTATAACGATTACGATTTTTTTAGACATAACATTACCTCTCCAAAAAGGAAATTCTCTTGCTTATCTGCCTATAACTCACAAAATACATAAGATAAATCTGACCAGATTATTTTTGAGAAAAAAACTCTTTTACAAATGAAAAATCTTTAAAAAAAAGAAATTTCTATACAAAAGCGGGCGTTTCGTACTAGCAGGAATCTTATACTCAACAGTACTGCACTTAAAATAATTTTTAAGTGTGAATTATATACGAGGCGAAATATTAAATATTTACTTGGAACGCCTAGCAAGATTAGCCCTATGCGGGACTATCATGACGTATACGGCAGGCAGGAACCAAGCCGTACTGATGAGTATACAGTTCCTGCTAATACGAAACGCTTGCTTTTGCATAGAAATTTCTTTATTTTAACGTTTTTTCGTTTGTAAAAAGAGTTTTTTCCACTCAATTCTTGAGTTGCGGATTTGGCAGCATACAAGGTCGATCAATTTGACTAAATTCGCTATGAATTTATTTCATAACATAACTTCCCAGATTTTTATTTGATAGTTCACACTATATCCTTTCCGATGATACATACATACCGGTTACCTATAGGCTATGTTAGAAATAACCGAATTTTTTAATTCACTATTTTAGTATTGTTCGCCTCAATTTCTTTTGACTTTGAGGTGAATTGCCAAGAAATCTAGGATTATGACTACAGTAATTTTAAGCAACGAGAAAAGTTTAACCTCGACAGTCCAGACGGTCTGGTGTACAAATATATTGTGGCATGATAAAAAACATGCAAAAAAGGAAGAAGGAATGGCAAGAAAATTTCTCTGGCAGATCCTTGATGGTTTGGGTTAATCGATTATTTTCTTCAATCACGGACGTCATTACCATAATTTCCACAGTTAGAGCAGAAGGGGGTGCTTAAGTGCTGTAGGCAATTCTTTTTCTTACAGATGTTCAACATGATGTTTCGGACAAGTGCTTTTGGAACCGGCCATCTGGTATATGTCGATGCAGCCACGTAATTTACGCTGCGTGATTTAGATTATGAGGTGATTGTACATAGATGATGATTATAAGGGATTCTATAGAACTCTCTCACACCAAGATTTGGATCGATTGGTGCCTTTGGATGGGTTTGTGGTTTGTACCAGAGGACTCTGGACGAACATAGCTCGTTGTTGCAGCTTCTCTATGTCCAGGGCATTCTGTATGAACGTATCCATATAACCTTCGCCCTGCACCTGCACCACAAATGTGGATTAATTACTCCACTTTTTGACAAAGTCCATCAGCTGTATTTTTACAGCAGGGGGCTGCCGCAGCAAATCAGCAGCATAGATTTATATCCGATTGAAAACCATTGACAAATACGGGCAGCTATCAATACTGAATGGAAGACCATTAGTCTGGAGAATAGGATCCAAAAAATAATAAATTCCATGCAAAGTCTCTAACAAAAAGTTTATAATCAACCAAGGTGTTAGTACAAACTACTAAAACTACTCAAATATCAATTTTACAGTTAATAAACAACGGACTACGTAATGAAGCAATGTTACTTCCTACGAAATGAATGATTTTTAATTTGGTCCTTATTTCATGGGGTGTAACTATCAACGAAATTTCCATTTGGTTAATTGAGAATTTGTTTCCATGTCATAATCATACACAAACGTTTCGCTACCTGCTGTGACGCGTTTGAGTAATTTTGAGTTGACGTCAGAGTCAACATTTATTTTCGCTAGAAAATTCAATAATTTTTGTAATAAATTTGGCTGGCAATCCTTTCATGTATTAGTAAAAATTGGTTTGAATATGTTGTTAGCAGCAACCTCCCTTATTTTTTGCGAATTTTCATAAATGATAATTGATATTTTAGGATGCCCTGGTGATGCGCTCTTGTTATCTTCAAGACAAAAATTATCCTACGAGCATTTTTTAATAATGATTTTGAATTGTTATCCCCGGAACTATAGAACTATAGAAGGACTTTTGATATGGGCGGGAGGATATTAGTACTTGAGCAAGTAAGTAATTCAAAAATTTGAATCCTTGTATAATAATAAGTGTTCGTGTACAGACTAGTTCAGCATTTGAAAAACAAAAAAAAAGAAAATAGATTTTATCTTTGACATTAAATTACTTTTCTACAGTTTTCTCCTTTCTCAAGAATTGTTGTACTAAAACTTAATGAAAATTTTCTTGAGTTCCCACTTCCTTATGACGTCTGAAATTATTTTTGTCAGAGATGGCATTGAACTTATCGATTTGTTATTAGAATCGAGTTTAGGTAGCTTTTTTTTCTTCTTTCTATGTACATAATTTTCAAGGGAATCAAATATACTAAAGGCCAATTAGGAGTTTGTTTGCCTAAGCATTGATTGCGATATAAGAATGCTGAAGTCATTGTACATATTTTCTGTGAACTTTAAATAATTTTTGTATTAATAATGGCGTAGAAATCTATAGTTGTAGTCGTTGTCGTATAATATGTCAACGACCTGATTTAAACAAGAGCCACATACAAATGTGATGTACAAAAATGGGTTTGATGGTATATTTTGTAACTTGTATATACAAAGCTCCTTCCTGCTAGACACTTATATGTGGAGAACCCATTCCAGTGTAAATAAACTGAAATAAGATTCTATGTTCACGTGTGCACTCTATACTCTACTTATAACTTATAAAGGACAGCAGAGTGAGTATATTTTTACTAAAATTGTAAAGAATTGCTGAGCCCACGATATCAGATTACCTCAGCAATTGAATTCCAGGATATATTCGCAACACGTTTGTCCATTTTCGAACGGAAGGTATTTAACCCTTCTTTGTTTTTCCTTTTTTTTTTTTTATTTACTACATCTATATAAATTTAGCGTAAAAATAATTTCAGTTCCTGTACACAGTTGACAGTATAGTAAATCATCAATAAAAAAAAACAAAACAAACAAAAAAATTACCTCTGTCAAGTAGTAAGCTTCGAACAACCCTCAGGTATTTTCGTCCATCCTTTCCTTTAGCTATGTGATACACATACTCTGGATATTCTGCTTCATGTTCAATGGTGGTTTCCTTATGGCTCAAATTACTACTACTTTCAGTGGGCGTGGTGGGGATGGTGGTGGTGGTAGTGGTGGTAGTGTTGGTAGTTGTAATTCTTGTAGCATTGTCCAGTCCAATGGGACTAAAATTGTATAAAATTTCATTGATAGGTGATGTCACCACATCAATATTAGCACCACAATTATCAATTTCATCAGTTTTAGTTGATAAAATATCTGGAACAGTTTGTAATTGATCTCTAATTCGTTGCATTGCCTCAAGTTCTAATTCAAAAAAACTTGGCGGCTCTTGGTCTTCTTCTTCGTCATTCGGGGCAAGATTCTCTTCGGCAAATGCAAAACTTTCAGCAGTTAATGATGTAAGACTTGGAACGTATTCTTCACTTATTCTACGTAAATACATCCGCTTGTTGCGGCTAACAGTAATTTGTTTCTCTAAAATACGAAAAGTATTCTCAAATCCACAACTCGTACCGGATGGTGTATTCGAAACGAAAGGAATATTTTTGGCATCTAATTTGGATGTTGATGATGATAATGATGATGATGATGATGATGATGACGACACTAATCCACCCTTAAAATCTTTTTTATTAGAATTATTAATGAGAACACCACAATGATAATCCCTGGAAAAACTACTATTTAATCCTTCGCCACTTAAAAGTGACTTATTGAATATGCAGTATTCATTCTCATTCATTTCGTCAATCTTGTCGTTGTTGTCGTTGTTATTCTCCAATAGCAGAAGCAGCTGTTTCCGTTTCTTTGATGTTAAGTCTGAATCTCCATATTTCGTTGTTGTACTACTCGAATCTGTTGAGTCGATGCTGGCCTCAATAAGTTCAGACGAATGACATGAACTTTTTGATGAGGCCATATTGTTGTTGTTATTATTATTATTGGTTTTCTGCTTTTACACTGGTTTATGTTTTGCTTTTGCTTTTTTTTTTTAATTTTTCACTCACTTTTTTTTATAAGTAAGAAGTCGAAAAAATCAATCAGCATGAGACTTCACTTCTAATAGAAAATTTTATATTTTACGTAACATTTGAATGTACGTCGACGTCGTCTTCTTCTTTTGTCAGGTGGTTCACATTTTCTTGGTGCATTGCAAGCTCTAAATTGGTAACAACACATAAAACATTTTAGTTTTAATTTAAAATTTAAGGAACGCGAGTGTACTGTTAATCGATTTTCTTTGCAGGTTTTTTTTTTTTTTGTTTGTCGGAAACTATATTACTATCGGAGGAATTTCTTAATTGAGTTTTTGTTTTGTTTTTTGTTGTTCCGTTTTTGTTTTTTTTTTTTGTAATTGGGACTACCTACTGAATACTTTAGAATTTACGAGCTTAGAAGAAAGTTTATCAGGATTAAAAGATCTCAATTAACTTTAGACCCAATTTACAGTTAAGCATTTTTTTTTTTTTTTTGTAAAGTGCTGCATTTGATTTAGAATTTGGGGTTATCGAACTTAATGTGCGTGTGATATTGGACCATGAAAATTTTGAGGAATATACCTAGTGCATTTTTGTCGTGTATATGCTGCAGTAGATGAAATTTATTTAAGAAGATTTTTTATTATCTATGACTTTTTATATAACAAAAAAAAAAAAAAAAAAAACAAAAAAAAAAAAAAACAAAAAAAAAAAACGTTAGATGGCTATTCATTTTCCCATGTATTTACAGGAATATTGGACAGTAGGTATCAGAGAAGAAATTTTCATGGTAGGAGAATCTAACAAATTACAAAAACTACAGAGAGAGAGAGAGAGTAAGCTAAAGATAGAGATTAAGATAGAAAAGTCTGCGGTGGGATGGGATTATGCAACTATGACTCATATATATACAGGGTGATTCAGATCAAGATACCTTTCGGTATACCACGCGATTCCTTGATGTAAGCTGATCAAAAAATTGTTCCCCCCCCCTCCCTACCCTTGGAAACCTTCCCTTAGGAGCTGTGGCCAGTTGAAGATTTCGCAAATATTCGTGAGAATAAATGAGTATAACTTTTGAACCACCCTATAGATTTTGGTTATTGTTAGCTTATTAAAATAGTCAAGAATAGTAGCTGTCGGAAGAGTGTATTGCTCTGTATGTTTTAATTAAGCATCTTTAAATTATTCGTAAATATTTCCAAAACATTGATTTTTTTTACACACAAATTTCATAAATACCGTTATTTATTTCAAAAACTTTTGTGTGTAAAAAAATCAAAATTTTGGAAATATTTGAGAATAATTTAAAGAAGCTTGTTTAAAAAATACAGAGTAATACACTTTTCGACAGCTACAATTCTTGGCTATTTAATAAACTAACAATAACCAAAATCTATAGTGTGGTTAAAAAGTTATACTCATTTAGTCCCATCAGGGTTCACGAATATTGGCGAAATCTTCAACAGACCACAGCTCCTAAAGGAAGGTTTCTAGGGGGTACGTGGAACAATTTTTTGATCAGCTTACCTCAAGGAATCGCGTGGTATACCGGAAGGTATCTTGATCTGAATCACCCTGTATATATATATATATATATATTTTTTTTTTTAATTGGTCTTCCCTTACTATAGACAAATACATTATACAGAAATTATACAGTATCGGCTTAAATGATAGATCAAAAAAGAGTTAGAAAACTCCAGTTATCTTTTAGTCCATAAAACAAGACTTAAATCAAGTTACATGATCTGAAAAACTAACATTTAGATGGCAATAGGTTGGATTTAGAAAATGTTGCTTCTAGTTCACAGTTTCTGGAACATTCAGGTATTGCAAACTCTATAGATGTCTCATATACATCAGATTTCGTTTTTGGTGATTATAAGTTTCAAAGTTTAACAGCTTCAATATATACATAAATATTGGAATCCATGTAGGTTGTATACTTTCACAGTTTATATTACTTAAAAAAAAAATTACTATGTCAAATATCTTTTTAATATCTGCTATTTGACCCACTGATACGATAACCTTAACGTTATTATTTAAACTTATGGACTTAAAAAAAAGCGCTGAATAAATTTGAGTCTCGCATCTTCTTCATAATTTTCTTTTTCTAAATCCAAGTTTCTGAAGAACGAGAGACTCTGCTCAATCAATTTCCACTTTGAAAAGATGGTTGAGACCCTGCTCAATCATTTTTGACTTTGAAGAGACTGCTCAATCAATTTCCACTTTGAAAAGATGATTGAGACTCTGCTCAATCATTTTTGACTTTGAAGAAATGATCAGCTGAATTTAAATGTGATCGTATCAACTTGGTTGATGAATGAGTGTTCGAGATGGCCAACAACTCCAAACAACACCGAAAAAACTAAAAAGTTCACCAAATGATCCTGGATGCCCGGTGAAATAATGTTAGAGATATAGTAGAGGGCTGTGCTGTGGGTACTTCGATAGAACATTTTTGACTATATCAAATTAGGTAATGAGCAAGTTGACTGCGAATTGGGTGTCGTACTTGTTCACTATGGACTAAAAACGCATTCGAATGAACAATTCCGAGCCTTATTTAGAGCAATTTAAGCAAAACGAGGGGAACATGACAAAATCTAAAAGTGACAAAATCCAGAAGTGACAAAATTCAGAAACGACAAAATACATAAATATGAAAATCCGGAAATTATAAAAATTGTTATATAATTATATTCTACATACAAATATATAAATTATTTCAAAATCACACGAGGGAGATAAATTTGTTAAATTTATGTACTGGTTGGTGCATTGAGTTTTGGTGATGGTAGATTTACATCTAATGAAAACCTGTGTCATCCAGCATGAAGATCTCGTGCAACTCAACTGTTCCCAGTTTATATGCATAATGAAAAAAAGGTGTGGCTCAAAAATCATTTTTTACAACATAATAATCGTTAGTTACGGGCAAATTTAAGGGAGTCATCCTAGAGCCATATCTTTCTTCATATCCAAATATGTAAACCTGGCACAATTGGATTACATCAGAACTTTATCATGGATGACACAGGTTTTCATCAAACGTAAATCTACCATCACCAATTCCAATGTACATTCATCATAAAGAATTCAAACTATGAGGAAATCCAGAAAAGATATTCTGAATTTCCTCTGAATTTTGTCGATTCTGGATCTTGTCACTTCTGAATTTTGTCTCTGCCGGATTTTGTCACTACTGGATTTGGTCTTTTCTATATTGTCTCTTCTGGATTTTGTATTTCTGGATTTAATCACTTTGAATTTTGGACCCGACCCTAAAACTAGACAGATTTTTTGTGTGTCGATTTATAATTGGTGATGAAACTTGGATCTAATACTATACTCCTCAGAAAAGAATAGTTAATGCAGATTGTAAAGGGGGAACCTGCTCCGAAGAATGCAAAAACTGTTTTATTAACTGGGAAGGTGATTTTGATTTCTTTTTATATCGTCATGAAGTTCTGTTGTTCATTGACTATCTTGAAAAGGGTAAAACAACAACGAGTAGGATTAAATTGCCAAAAAAGTGCTGTTTCATCAACACAATACACCGTTTTATACTGCGACCGTGGCTATGACTAATATTCAAGAAATTGCGGTTCGAATTGATTGAACCACCCCACAGTATTTATCAGATCTAATTTAAACGATTTTTTTCTGTTTCCTAATTTCAAAGTTTGGTTTAGAGGTTAAAAATGTTCATCGAAGGAGTTCGGAAGTCATCAGATGCATCGAAGTCTATTTGACAGAAGAAGACATCAGCTACTATTTAAACGGGTTAAAGAGGTTTAACATCCCTGAAAAAAGTATGTTCTATATTATGCTTAACATTTTTCAGATTACCTACTTATATCGCCTCAACAAGCGGTGATTCCATATCGACTACTTATCATTCTTGGTCATTATTATAATTTTTTTGTTTTTGTAAATCAAATTTGATATGACTATGTGAGTTAAATTTCGATTTTAATAGCATATACATGAAATTACTCTCACAAAACAAAAATCTCACACTTCGTCATTACATTGTCGAGGAAGTCTGTAGCCAGTTTGCGTAAATCAACAATAGAAATAGTCACAAAAGCGGGTATCGACAAATTTTCACACTAAACCGACATTCAAAGTGTCTTTGTCATTCGACATCCAATTGCGCGAATTAACTCATTGTTATACTTCAGCGTGACAAAATATGAATACATAACGACTTGGAAGAATAAAAACATTTAGAACGATCACATCGAAATATTATTTAACGCACAAAAATATAACTTTTGTAATAGCCAATTGAAGGGCAAATTAAAACTAAATTTGCCTTTTTTCTATTCAAAATCAGGAAAACTTTCTCAAAACAACCCGGTTAGACATTTTCATAAAAATTAACACCACAAATGTGGTCAATTCAAGGTCAGTACATACTACATAAAAGCAGCTGCCTCCCGATTAGATCGATTACAGTAACGCGTGTGTACTTTGGTCATAAATTTTCTTTCATTAATTAATGAACTTGAAACATTTCGTAAGTTCTTTCTGTATTAATCTAAAAATAGTTTTATTTATAGAATTCTTAAAATATGTTGTGTATGTACATAAAGTATGCATCTATAGCACTGAGCATGCTACCGGTAAGAATAGAAATGAGTACGTGGTGTTCTTACACAAAATGAGATTCTTCTATTTAGGTTAATTTAATAAAATAAAACTTTTGTCAAAGTCTTCATTGATTTCGGTGTCCCATTAATATTAAGATGATGGAGTCAAATTACATTATGTCTCCGTTATAATATTTATATCATAAACCAAATTCACATTAAAAAATTATTAGAAAAAGTTAAGAAAAGAGCAAGGCAAGTTACAATAATCTTGGGATACAATTTATCTCAATTAACGCGTTCTAATCAAAAAGACATGCCTCCAATGTAAAACTTTGAATAACTCAATTTTAATTATTTCTGGCGTGCTGTTCGAACTTGAATACTAATGGCATGCAGATATATGTAGAAAAGCTCAAGTACCAGAAAATCTAGACTGTTGCTGTGAAGTGAACTTTTAATTTATTACATTGAGATAAAAAATTTACAAACTTATACACAAAGGCTTTGAACTGTATTTAGCGCATATACGATGAACTCTTGCAAACATTTTATCGAAGACATCTTTTTTCTTGAACTAATCTTAAAATGAGAATTTCGAATTTCCCCCCCAGATTACTTTGCTTCTTTGATTCTGTTATAAATGAGAAGAAAATAATGAGATCAGCACGACAATTTTGCTTTTTGTCCAAATTTCTTCATTTATCTGATTTTAGAATTAGAATTATTAAAAGAGGCCTCAACGCTTCGAATTCTTTGCGAGATTCCTTCGTTTCTTTGATTGGAATTTAGAATTTATGATTCATTATCACTTTTTAGATTTAAAGGGGGGTTCAGCTTACTGATAAATGCTCAAAATAAAAAAAATTGATGTATTTAGTGACATGTGCTGACTTGTTTAGTATTTATCTAGGACATGCTGAAGTAATTGTTTAAATTTCTTCTTAAGATTATTTTTTCTCATTCAAAAGGAATTTAAAATGTCCATTAAAAATAATTATAGCTTTGCGAGAATCGCTTTAGACACGAGAATAGGTCGCTTCTCTTAATACATAAGAAATATATAACACCACTAATACGATGTTTTTCGCATTTACTTTGCTTTCAACATCGATTTCGGTTCGTCTTAAGCTCCAAAGAAATTCAGAATCAAGAGAATATCTCGAGTTAATAAGCCAAGAAGAATAATTTACTACGCTGTGTTAATTTGGTTTGAATTCCTTCTTTACAAGTTTTTTGCCAGAGCCTACGATTGGCTCGCAAATCATTTCCGAATCTGTTGTTTGCATATGGAAGGAAGAAAGAGTTTGCGAAATTACGTCAATCGAACGGCACTATGCCAGAATTCTGTCTATAGATGCTTGTCCTAAATATAAGATTTTTAACAGCAGAGAAAATCTTGTTCTAAGATCAGTTCAATTCACTTAAAAGTTGAAGCTCATTAAATACAGTTCAATTTAGATTAGATTAGAGCACTTCATCAAAAGATTGTCTACCCTTTTTTCTATGGAGAGCAGCTTAAGCTCAATAAATAGACTAAAAATCATAAAACAAGAGGTTGTAGTTTTCTAATTCGTCGATTGACATCGATGGAGCATACAACTCCTATAAAATCAATCCATTGGATTGGGTACGTTTATCTAATTCTATAAAACAAAATTCTAATGAACTGAATGCCATATGCAAAAAAAATTCTTTAACAACATTAACCTACTTACTATATGTCGTATTTTTCCAGCAAGCGGATACAAAAATCATAAATAACCAGAGTGTGTTCAAATGTCATTCATCAGAAGACAACGTTCAACAATAGACGGAAATTATATTCCCAAAAACTTTCTTCTTTCAGAAAAAATAATTTTGTGGAGAAAAAAACATTCTCGGTACACAAAATAGCTTGCAATACTACCCAGCAAAAGCAAATTGTGATTTGTTGAATGAGACATTTTATGACATTCCTAGTACATACTACATAAGCGACTTTAATATAAAACTTAGGGAGACCGCACACCGCCGAGTCAATTGATTGTCCAGTCAGCAACTGGTCTGTTGACTTGTCACCGATTAATAGATTTTTAATCGTTGCTGATTGACTATCACGGCATATGCGCATATTGTATCGAGTTCTGTCAACTTAGTAATCCAGTCAAAGATGATGAGTTTGAGTGGTGTTTCGATTTTCGTTAAAAATTCACAGTGTTGTTAAACACTAGGTCACCGATTTATAAATTGCAATAACAAACATAAACCCTGTAGTAATTCACTGATGGTCGAGGAGAAGAAGAAGAAGGATTTCAAGAAAAAGAATGTGGAAGAATCCATCCAACCATTTCGAGCATAAATATGAATGACTATATTTAAAATCTAATAAAATCAACCGAACTTTACTTAAAAGTTGGAAATTTTAACAAAGCTGAAAGATTCCTAAACTGGCAGAAAATACAGAACACAAAATTGGAACTAGGACTAGGGCTGTTCGAAACTTCGAAAGAATATTCGAGGAACGAAGCTTTGACCTTCGAACGTATGAAATTCAAAGTTACAATGTGATTCAAAACTTTTAGTGCTAATTTGACCTAATTGAGCTAAAACTTGCCACACTTATTGATCTTGCATGACAATATACTATAACACTTTTATATAATATAAAATCAAGATAAATACAAGATGGCGGCCGATTTTTTTCATTATTGCCCGATTAGACTCAAAATCAATATCTAAGGATAGTCACGGTCACGGATTACGAATATTTGGTCAAAACTTACAATTTAAAGATGTCGGCGCCAATTTGTCTGAAAAATGTTGCATTAGATTTTTCGATTCGACTTAGGATTTATGGGGCTGTAAACTGTAGGTACTACAGGTAAAACTAGTTTTGCTTAAGAATTCGTCCTAAGAGAATATGAAATCGTCTAGGGCTTGAAAGTTGAACCCTTCGAAGTACAAATGAAGTACCGACGTATTATAAAGAATTTGAGCGAATTCAAATGTATGAATTTTGGCACAATGTTGGATAGCGCAGCTATTTTTCGGCGATATTAATATCAATCTTCAGAGAAATCTAGGGTCACGTTCAACAAAATTAATAAATATTAAAACAAACTGCAAAAATTTCAAAATTTACAATATGGATAAATTTTTTTGGAAATTAATTTGGACTTCAAATTTTAATAATGTGTATTTGAAATTTCATATCTCAATTCAAAATTATAATTTGCATGAAATCTGTTGGGTATTATGTGTTTGATTCAAAATTTGTGATCCGGGTGTATTGCTGTTATATAAAGTTAAAAGTCCATTTTTAGCCAGAATGTGTATGTGTGGGAAATGTTAACTGAAGACAAGAAAAGAAGAGAAGAGTGTGAAATTCCCTTTAAAAGTTTTGAGCCACGTTGCGTTTCAAATTATACATATAATAAAATTATATTTATATATTCTTATCAACGTCTATTCCCCGCAAAAGTCAAACATTCATTGTTTCAAATCACCTCGAATATTATAATTTAATCATAGTATTGCAAAGCGGACCGGACACTCGGAAAAGTTCATGCTTCGAAGTTTCGAAGAATTGGTAAAACATTCATGCTTCGAAGTTTCGAAGACTTCGAATCTTCGGCAAAACGTTCATGTTTTGAAGGATTCGACTTAAAAGTTTCGAACCGTCTGCTCCGAATTTTATCAACAGTCCTAGTATCGACGACTTACAAGTGAACAAATCTAGAATTTGAAATATTATATACTAAATGAACGACAGAAACAATTAATAATTTCGGAAACTGCAATAACTCAACTCAAACTGAAGATCATTTCTATTCCCTTAAATAAAGAAAACACATCAAAATATATTGAAATGAACTCCGAAAACTGTTATATTATCGGAAGACACCTTAATTGATCAATTAAGAGTAGTCAGTATACTCAGCAAAAGTTTGAATTTAGATATCAGCGACAATTTAAGATTAAAAATGAATATTTGCAGTTCAAATACATTGAAAATTTTTAACGAGAATTTACTGTCCTAAATTTTTATTTTTTACATAATTGTTAAATATATTATTTTGCTTTGTATTTCAACAACTTTCAACGAAGTATTGCAATTACTCGTCGATGAAATATCGGGAAAAAAAAACAAGTACTAATTAGAGCTAAATAATTAAAAAAAAAAAAAAAAGCTACTATAAATAAAAAAACTCGATGTTATTGACTAGATCTAGGCTTTATCTTACTAAAATAGTCACAATTTAAAGAAATGAGAATATCTACTAACAGGAATTTGATTTAAAAGTCTCCGAAGTAATATCTCCATCCAATACAGTTTTTTTAATTTTTGCCGGCGTTATTTACTAGACGTCTTCGGTACCTTTAATTTAAGATAAATCATTATTCTGCTACAAGTTTCCCAGAAATTTGCATTGAAAAATGTACGAAACTTACAAATCTTAGTACTGACTCCTCTTAAAGCTCATAGTGAAAAGAATACATTCCAGAGTTATTTAAAAACAAAAAAGGTTTTCTTAGACGACCTCATTATGTTATAAAAATTATGGCGAATATTTGAATAAGTATAAAATTTAAATACATTGTTGCCCTACTTCTTACTACAGAGGTAAAATAGTTCATCTGATATTTCGTTTTGATTTTAAAATTTCAAAGTGTGAAGTATCATTAAATTTGGTCCAAATTTGGTAAGCAAATAAAAAAGTTACAATTAAAAATGAATCGAAAGTTACTAACCGGCCATAGCCACTTAATATAAAAACTAAAAAAAAAAAACGCCCTCAATTTAAGCGTCCATATCTTTTCAAAGGTAAAATATTTCAAAATAGTCAAAATACGGTCGCAATAGAAGATTTGGATAAATAAAAAAAAAAAACAACTCAACTTTCTTCCAATAATCTAATTAAATCGGAATGCCTACATACAAATGGTAGAAAAATGTCACTCAAAAACTTACAAAACGTTACAAAGAATGACGTAAACACGCAATTTCTTAAAAATTTTATAAAAGAAATAATTATCTAAGCAAAAGGTACGCACCCTTCATCACGTTTTAACCTTTTCACTTTTCTGTTGCTGACCCAAATTAAATAATACGAAAATTCTCTTGCAGATTTTGTTAACTCCACTCTTATAGTTTTGAAGGTTTCATAAAAATTTCGATTTTATCCTATTTTTGAGGAAATTTTCTTATTCACTGCGTTGCGCGAACGTTTTATTTTTAATTCACCACAAGGAAAAGAAAATTCCTTCCGAATTTTTTGTTTTTTTTTTATTAAACTAGAAAATCACATTTATTCGATATGGAAATTTGAAAATATGTCAAAATTGACAGCCTACTATAAATAAATACGAATTTAATTTAATGCAAAAAGTTGATGTTAAAAATTGTTTTTTTTTTATTATTTATATCTCTTCTCATTATTTTGCTGAAAATCATGATAAGATAAATTTCAAAATTAAAATAAACACGTTTACGGTTTTTGTGTTATTTATATATAATAAAAAAAAAAAACAAAAAACAAAACAAAAGTTTTTCTTCTGATCGTCAAAAAGAGGTGCATGTATATACAGATCCATCATTTTTTTGAATTCTAGTGTAAATTGGAAGTCAGGTTTCATTCAATAATGGTGAGAGAAAGCTCATTTCAAACGGGGCGGCCGGCGGATGGAGTCCCATGTACCACAGTCAGAGATATCATGATTGATGATGATCTTCAGAATGTTTACATGTTTTACGAACGTTTCAGATTTTAAGATTATTAATTGTTGCTAAAAACGTAGTTTTCGACAGTTTTACCTTACGGTGAATAATACATAGTTAATAATAATAATGTAGAATTATTATTATTTTTTTTAGAAAGTTTAATTAATGATCTTTGAATTTTGCAGTAGTAAAGTTATTGTAAAATTATGTGGGAATATTTCGCCATTAATATCTCTTTGTGTGACCCACTTATATTGATTTTGGATAAACGACGCCATCAGAATACAAATAGTCAAATACAAGCTAATTAATCTTAGCAGCTATGAAAGTATGTATAGGGTAGAATGATATAAAAATTTAACAAGGTATGGTCTTCTCCTAACTATCAATTGGAAACCCTGAGTCATGTAGTGGATAGATATTTAGCACGTTTCATCAAAGTGTAAAGAGCATTATACCCATGACCCACAGTTTGGATACTATTGTTATTCTTGTTTGTCATGAAAACGTCAGAAATAATTTTACTAGGATCTCCTAAGTTTTGTTTGTCATTTCTAATAATTTTAAAATTCAATATTTGAAAAGAAAAAAGATTTTCCTAAAGGCAAATAGAAGGATCGACCCTTAGCATTTTTGGAAAATGAAAACTCCAAAAATATACGTTTTTGGATTAAAAAAATTAAACTTGGCATATGGCATAAACTAAATAATTTTGTCACTACCAGAAAATGGCGCTGAAATCATTAAAAGGCTCCATGGAAAAACCCTAGTACTGATACTAAATTATACCAGCTGATACTGGGGACACACATATGGTATTGATATCATGCTATTGATATCAGGTAAAAACTATACCACGTAGTATAGCCGACCACCGACACATTTTTGTTTGTAGTATAGTTTGACATTCGCTTTCAATGAAAAGCCAAAGTAGAAGTTTTTTGTAAAAATGTCACAAAATAAATTAATTGCATGTTATATGAATAATTTATTATTAATAAATTTGCTGGAGAGGTCAAACGTGCAGCTAAAGTTATCAACAATTAGGAACAAAGGACGAGCAGCACTTTACAGGAAATTTGTATATTTTAAATAATTCATGGAGGGTCAATCGGAGGGTGTGGACAAAGGTAATCCCCAGCTTTGAATTATAATATACTTATAATATTTATGCTATATATTTTTATCCTTAGGTTCAAATTCATAATATTGGGAAAACGATGTGATTTCGCCAAATTTCGCGGGCTCACTGCTCGATAGAATTTTCCTCCTTTTATTAAAACTTGCACTCTCCATTTTTAACACAAATTTTTGATAGAATTAAAAATGGCTAGTCAAAAAAATCCAAAATTTTGTTGTAACTTTTTCCCACTATGTAAAATGGCAGTGGTATCAATAGAAGACTGTCTCTACTAGGTTTGAATATTGGGATACCAACGAAAATTGTTGTGTTTCAGTACTAGGTACGTTCACGGTATACCAGCTACTTCAGCTAGTATCCAACTAGTATGTGTGTTTCTGGTATAACTCAGCAATTATAATATTATTATGCAACAACACACACGTTGATTATACGTGTAGTATGGTATTACAGGTATTATTCTAGTTGAATCAGCTGGAAATTTATTTGTTTTGCCACACGCTGCCCACACGCATTTATACACTTTTTCCGAAGTGATTTGCTCTGGTGTATGTTGGTTGAAAAATATGGGATTCTCTCTGCTCATCGCCAGGCACAGTATAGCTGCTGCATGAAGACTCAATACTGTTGAGGACTGGTGCACCCGTCATGATATGACGGTGATCCCTACAAAGACCAGCTCGGTGCTCTTCTCCAGGAGATATAAGCTTGGGTACTTTGTTCTTCCAAAGCTCTTTAGAGACACTCTGCAGCTGTCTTTCCATGTTAAGCATCTCAGCGTTTACTTAGACTCTGACTCTCTACGTAGACTTCTTGAAAAGAAAAGGTAAATGCGACTATGAGGGTCTTTGCTCAATGCTGGAGAACCGTTGGCAGCACATGGTGCATAAAACCGAGTGCTATGCACCTCGATAGTAAGATCCATGCTCATGTATGCCTCTTGTGTATGGTGGCCGAGAATGCAAGTGGGGACTGTGATCCAAAAGCGGCGGGCCTACAAAGTCTTCCTTGCCCGGGAGTTACAGGCTCCATGCGATCAACGGATACTGCCGCCCTTGAGCTCTTATATAACCTGCCACCCCTGGATCTTGACATTGAGACAGATACCAAAAGGGTTGTGTGAAGGTTGCGCTCATGGAGATGTTGGGATGTCGACTAGAGTGATTTTTTCCATTACTAATTGACGTGTGTGCTTCGTTTTAGCCATCGCTTCTCTGTGGGTTTTTTTTTTAATAAAAAAAGTTGTGGACTGCGAGAGAGCCTTATCGAGCATTCCTTTTTCCGATCAAAAAAAAACTCACCGTTGGCTCTCTCACTAATGCGGGAGCTGTTGCCTGTTTTACTTTCTTGAACCTGACAGAATAAATCTTAACAAAGAAAGTTTTAGAAGTAACGATGAGCTTGATTTTTCCGTTTTTAATGAAAATTTAGTTATTATGGATGTGATAGCTAGTGCCGAGAATAGTAGTGCAGAAAGCGATAAGATGTGAAATTGAAACCAATTCTGAAATCGGCGATGATGAAGATTCTTCGAAATGGATCGACGTCAGCGAATCTGAGGAAAGACCTGACCGGAGACAAGTTACATGTGGTGAAAGGATTCAAATGTTACGGAACCATTGCATTTTCCAAATCTTCTAATTCAATCCTCAATAGGTTATTGTTATGAAAAATCTAGGCTAGAATGGCAAAGTTTGCCAGATATAGATTGTACCTACTTAGAAAAATTAATGAGTCGTTAACCGGTGTTGATTATGGGAATATGTGATTTCTTTTTATTTTGATTTATTCACCAGAAAATGGGTTCACACAAATTTCTTTGGATCCCTTATTTGAAAACAGTTTCAACACCAAAGTGGAGATTTAAATCTATGCCAAAGGATGATGCCAGAAAATGTATGGACTCTGGTACCCGCTCCAATAGGATCAAGTGATTAATCATTGGAAAGGTATGAACATTTGGAACAAGAATTCCTTGTCCGATCGGAGTAATAGCACTTTTATGTATATAGATGTACTATAAGTTGCATATTACAATTGCTTTCGCGTTCTCATCGTATCCATATATAGCCTTCGATATAGTCAGGCTTCGATCGATATAATAGCATATCTGTTTACAGGGTCCAGTCCTACATGAAGGACAACGTAGTTATTTTTAAGGCATTCACGTGTTATAGCAATCAACCGCTCAATGCTTTGTCTTGACATATTAAACAATGTCGCATAATCACCAGATCGCAGATTTGTGAGAAATACACCTAAAGCGGTTCTGTATCTTTGGCTTAGTGAAGAAGTTTGCTCCAACATGTAATCGAATTAATCGCAATCGTGTCCGGTCCAAAAATGCATCTGTTCATTAGTCAGAGCACCTCTTGTGTTAAAATCTAGCTTAGAAGCTTCCTTGTAAAGCGTTCTTCATAATGTAACTAATATCACTGAGCTAGGCTACATTGAAGTCATGAGTGACATTCCAGAATTGAATTAGATCAGCATAGTTATTACTCTTTAGGTGTTCTCGACACACTTTATTATGTACCTTCGGAATGTACAGCTTGTATTCACAAAATGTGTGTATCTTTATAGCTTCTGGTATTTTATGAAGGGGTGTGATTAGGATAGTTGCTAAAAATACAATGCATGGGAGTGTTTGTACCTGCCACTAATCGATAGCGGAGGAAGAAGTGAACTAAAGGCCGGTTTCTGGGTAGCATGTGACGCTAAATCATTCCTAATAATGCACAAAATGGAAGTGGATTATGAAATAATCAAAAAATACGTTATTTAGAGATTTCTAAAACTAACAGGTATAGTACAGTATAACTCTGAACGGACTCGGATTTGGAACTAGGTGCAACACTAACTTCTATTCAGCTCAAAAAGAGCTATCCAATGATATATTACACGTGGCTATTGGAGGGGGTTAACAAAATTTGCATCATCCTTTGACAATATTTCTTTATAAAAAAAACCTAAACCTGAAAAATTTATACCAAAGCAAATTATTTAATTAATCGAAATTAAACAAAACAAAACAAAAAAAAAAATTTCCAGCGAAAAATGTCTAATTGGTTTATGATTCTTAGATGGCAATGATCCAAATACATTCTTACTTCAGATATTGCCAAATAACATTTATTTTAGCTAACTCATGTGTGTACAAAAGTGTACAGCAATTTGCTTAAAGGGTATTTACCAATTCTATAATACAAAAGGTACATAAGCCATTAAAAGATTTTTTAAACTTAATAAAATAAATTATTTCCTTGAAACTTTATTGCAAATACAAAACACTGGCAGCATTTATGTTATTTTTAGCCCATGTATTAAGAAAACAATATTTTCCTTCCTATACGAATAGTAAAATAATAAAAAGAAAAATATTTCCAAAAATAAGATCACAGCTCTGTGTGAACTTTGAGACTCCATCATATGAAAAATAAACAAATTTGTTGATACATTTTTATTAGCAAGATAATTGCGTTGCGGAGAAATAATAATATTAATAACCAACACTTCTCATTCTGATGCCGGCGCACAAATATTTTTTATATCTAATCAAGTTAATGGCGGTTCTCTCTCAAATAAATGCGGTTCCTTTGTGAAAGTGTTTCAGACTGGACTGGAGATTCTTGTATCAAGGATCTAAGAAAACTTAACTGAGCATCTATTAAAAAAAAAAAAAAAAAAAAAAACCTACAGACAAATGTTTTCTTAATGTTTCTTGCTATTAATGTGCGTTTGCTTTGATCGTTCATTAATGGGCCATCCCACACGAGTATTCTTACAGGAAAATGTCTAACAGTAAAATTTAAATAGGGTAACCATTTATTTGGCCATCCCTCACGAGTATTCTTGATGCAGTATGCAAACCGGCTTTTCGGGGAGAGGTGAAAAGACGAAAAGAGAAATACCTCTTCCCTTAAAAACTGATTTGCATACTGCATCAAGAATACTCGCGATGGATGGCCCAATAAATGATTATCTTATTTAAATTTTACTGTTAGACATTTTCCTGTAAGATGTCGCTTTTGGAAATGTAAATTTTTTTATTCTCTTACTTTTTTATGTTTTGACAGCTTTGACAGATAAAAAATGGTTGTCGTTGTTTTATTCACAGCGGTAAAAAATGAAACTAACAACGCGCGAAATTTTTGAATCATGATTTTTTATGATTTTACTTTCTCTGGGTAAAAAAAAGAAGATAGAACGATAAATATAAAGAACGTGATGGTCACACTCTATATCAAATTGACATGACCCATTTTTAAATAGTAGTTGCAGTACGAACAGTATCCATCCAATGTGATAAAAAAAAATTATAGTCTTTGAATATTGCAAAATATATAGCAACTGCGTTTACGTAAGAAATAAACTGATAGCAAATGATAAAAACAAAAACATCTAAAAAATGAACTTTTCACTAAAAAGCACAGGTCAATTTAACCCACATGTTACTACGAAGGGTTAAAAATTAATTGACTCGTCAGCAGTGCTAGGCATAAACTATAAAATAGTTATTTGACAATGAAGTATTATCCTTGGTATATGGTATAATGGTGGTTCAATCTGTTCCATCGTGGGCGACCAATGTTTGTTCAAGGAAGAGTCACGAGGACATCTTGACACTATCGGCATTCTAGAAACAATCAAAGCTGTAAGGCAAATACTTCTTGAAGACAATCGGTGAACACCTTCAGGAATATCTCAGGCAATATTCATGATCCAAATAAAAACAATCAATCAGAAAGATTTGTGCTCGATAGATACCGCATAATTTAAATGAGGCTCAAGAGAAGGCGTGACGAGTTGAATGGAATAAGGGCAGTGTTCGATATTGTCATAAGTGATGAAATTTGGACTTACTGCTAGAAAGATGAGACCGATATGATATTTTTGAGTACACTTTTTTCATCGTTATGAATTTCTAAAATGATTTGACTTGGTTAGAAAGGATTTTATAGACTTATCGAGAAGTACTGCATTAATAAAACTACGATCTTCTATAAGACTTTCAATCATATATTAATTGATATTCCATTGCCTACTACGAATACTTTGAATCAGTTTGCTCAAACAGTTCCTCTTTCATTTCTAGATCACGCGAAACATTGACTGAGTGATGAAAATTAATCATTATCTGTTTGCTTTTAGTACGCACGGAAGAAATTTCAGGTGTTTCTGTACATTCTTTACAGCCAATTATCAGCACCAACGATTTGCAGATATGAGGGGTATGTAAATAACCAAATTCCTGGGTGCTAAATGTTAGCACCTACATGCGATTTCCATTTCTTCTAGCTTAACCACAAGCAGTCCAGCAGTCTGTGACGGGTTCAAGAAATTCGAATTATTCTAAAATGATCTCGGATATTATTTCGTTTTCTAGAACACATAAAAATTAATAGATCTCTTGGCTACTAGGGCACGTATATTCCCGTTCGACTGTCTCTCTATGAAATCTTTAAAATCTAGACTGGATGCAAAGTCGTTAAGATAAACATTTGAATCCAACCAATTTTCCCACGCTTGAATGATTCTCTCACCACTACGGTGGTCAGTAATTTCTAACAGTTTTGTGTTTTCTTGCAATGCATTTTTATTTTCATGTCGTTACTGGATTTTAACAAAAATCGCAATTGCTACTTGCATAAGAACTTTCCTAGACCGTTGGATAACTGATAATGTGTAAAAAAAAATCGTTATTTAATACGAATAACTTATTAACCTTATTAACATACATATAATGGATTTGTTGGTTGATATCTTCTACAAATGATATATGCCTGCCCATTAATTAACTCAAGATTTAGTGCATATTTGGGAAGAAGTTGGGGAAAGCTCTCTCTTTCTCTCAGCATTGGCAATTTATGCCTACTTGAAATAATGGTATTGTACACATCGACAAAAAAAAATAACAAAATCTTTTCGTGATTTAATAATATATTAAAAAGTGAAATAATTATTTACGTACTAAGCAAATGAGAACCAGTAATAAGTAGTAAATCATACGTAAAGAAAACGATAGTGAAAATATCTTACATTTAATGAAAAGTGATAGCAGTCGAATTGAAAGTACATTTCTGAAAGTAAATGGCAAAAGATGATATTTCTATATACAGCAAGTGTGTTTATCAAAACATGAATGTTAATATGTTTTTTGTCTTGTCTTACAACATAAATACATAGCAAGGCAGAGCTATAATTATATATGTAGCAGCTACTCTTGAGAAAAATATTTGCATGAGTTTTGGGGCACGTAGCATTAGATAGTTTGGAAATTTCATGTACCTCTATAACAACGTCTCGCAGTAATAATAAATATTTATATGATGAGACCTGTAGTTAGGATGGTTTTTTTTTACATACCTATACATACAGCAATAATTTTAGTATTATCTAATTAAATCAGTAGTTTCTTGTATGTAGCATTGGGACTTTTCCTTTTAAATTTGTGTACTAGTTTCCGTGTACATATGTATATAAAAAAAATGAGATTAGGTTAACGTAATATTCCGGAAGATCTAAATTAACTACATTAAATGGTGTGAGAAAATATCTCTGCGCGTATTTTTTTTTTTTTTTTGATAATTCCAATTAATAATTATCAACTCTCTCGGGAGACCTTCAGTCCCAATAAGGCATCCACCAAGCAGCTTAATATAACGACAGGTTACCAAAGGACCTCTTCAGAAAAATCTTTTTTGCCCTTTTAGTGGTTGTTATCTCTCTAATTTTTTTTTTAATTTTCCGTTTTGCTTGGATAAAAAAAAACTCGCATGAATTAAAATCCTTCCTATCAAATTTCTTTTACTTTTATTTGTTGTCTTGTGATTTAGTAGCCTTAGATATGAGATGCTGTTTCCGTTTAAACGCCCAGCAAATTCCAAATACCCTTTTCGTTATGTGTTTTAGTATTGGAGGGTGTGGCTGAGCCTGGTCGCTAAACTAAGATCGGTGTAATGGTTGGTCATTCTCTTGATACATCAGCTTCCTCGTCAGACCGTATGGGGGGGGGGGGGGTAGAATTATATTTACGGATATTAAAATATCCTGGGGGGGGGGGGAGAATTATATTTACGGATATTAAAATATCCAAGTGATTTTCAGTGACAATCGTGTTGTCAGCATAATATTCTTCAATCATTATTGGTGGGCACCGCCAGTCAGACTTGAGCCCAGAACCTATGTATGTACATTATAAAAATTCTATACACAACTGACATCGTAATGTCAAATTTGGTGGCAACAATTTGGTCGGAGGTTTTACATAATCAGCTCGCTTCGACCTTTGGACCAGACTAGGGGTTTCCTGAGATTTTTTCGCCCTAGTGATGCATCATTAGATTTACAATCTCTCGGATACATTTTTGGTGTTCGGTGTTCGTAAATCAAAATTTTACTCATCAGTTGATTTTATCAACTGTAACAGTGATTTAAGGGTGGCGTCGGTAACGGTAGTTTCATTTCCATGACACTTATTTGTGTTCCGTCGACCTATACATAACCGAACAAAAAACAAACACAATTATAAAACAACATCTAGGCGGACACGCAATCAACATTTAGCCGGAAACGGCATACTTTTTGGCGTTATACCCCATAGGGCCAAGCCATCGTGAACAAACTCCAGCTTGCAAGTCGAGCCGGATCGAAAACCAATAGAATATAAGAAGAAAAAGAAGGTATATATATATTCAGGGTGCGGCAAAAAGGTTTGACGGTTTTAAAATGAAAACAACACAAAAATTAAGTGATACAAATTGGATTTTTGAAGAAAACACTTGTTTATCTACTCCACTGAACGTTTAATTATGTAAAAACAAAAATTAAAACTAATTACTTAAAGAGGCCGACGCGTTTCGTCTGACTAGGACATTATCAAAGGCCGAACTGATCTTACTGGTTTACATGTATATAAATATGTTCTGAAGTACCTAACTAAATTACAGAGAGTAAAAGCATAGAGAGAAAAAATTCACAATTAAACTGAGAGGCTACATATAAATTGGGGATTAAGGAGGGGGCTTCTATCCGTAAAGTCTATTTGATCATTGACCAAAAAACAACCATCGTCTTTCGCTTTTCTAATTTCCAAGATTTCAAATTTGTCCAAAGTCGGGTCAGAATTTAATCTGTGCATAATCTCAAGGTCGTTTATAGAACAACTGTGTCCTGTTTCTTTAAGATGCTTAGAGAGACCCGAAGCAGGGTTAGCGGACTTAGAAGATTTGATGTGTTCACTAAAACGCGTATTAAAAGATCTTCTGGTTTTACCTATGTACATCGCATCACAATTACCACAATTTATTTTATATATCCCACTACTTTCGTATTTATCTAGTTTGGGCCTTATTTTGTTGTTAAAGATAAAATTTTTTATATTATTTTTATTAAAGAAAGCTGGAGATATATTGCATCTTGCCATGGGTTTTCGCAAGAGTTCAACAGATTTGTTGATATATGGTATTTTCTTCCAAGTATTGGCCATGTCAGTACCAGCTCTTTTATCAGGAAAGACAGACTTTACAGCACCTTTACGTAATTTCACCTTTAGTAAGTTATGAAATATTTTAGGTTTATATCCGTTATTGATGGCTATTTTCTTAATGGTTTGAAGTTCAATTTTAAATTTTTCGGAGTTCAATGGAACATTCAACAATCTATTTAGCATAGAGTGGAATGCCGCCATCTTCGTGTTCCAAGGATGTGCTGAGTCAAAGGGAATTACGTTATCACAGAATGTATTTTTTCTAAATATGTCAAATTGCAGTTTATTATTCTCTAGTGAAATCGTCAAGTCTAAGAAATTTAGTTTCTTATTACCTAATTCTATTGTAAATTTTATACAGTCGTCTAATTTATTTAAAACAAGATTAACAAAGTTTTGTAATTGTCTGTCTGTTCCCAACCAAATACAGAAGACATCGTCTACATACCTTATCCAGGTAAAGACGAGCTTCAGTAAAGGGTTTCGAGAATTAAAGAGAATGGTCTCAAGAGAATCCATGAAGAATTCAGCACAAAACGGAGAATACGCTGAACCCATAGCAAGACCATGTAAACCAGTAAGATCAGTTCGGCCTTTGATAATGTCCTAGTCAGACGAAACGCGTCGGCCTCTTTAAGTAATTAGTTTTAATTTTTGTTTTTACATAATTAAACGTTCAGTGGAGTAGATAAACAAGTGTTTTCTTCAAAAATCCAATATGTCTATCATAAAATACTTCCACCAAGTGCCAACAGTGAATACAATTAATCACATTAAAAGTGATACAAATTGTTTTTTTGCTTATTACAGAAGGGTGTTCATGTAAATTAATGGAAATAAAATCAGAACAACCGATTTTATCCGTTTAAGATCTGAAGATAACGTCCTTTAAATGATGCCCTTCTCTGACCAAGCATTCTTCCAGTCTTGCATTGAAGCTGTTGAACACCTTCGCTAACATTGCAGGAGACAGGTTGGCGATTTCTTGGCTTATGGCCTCCTTCGGTTCGTCCAGTGTGCGGGGTTTGTTTGTGTAAACTTTTACTTTAAGGAGGCAAAATCACAAAAATCGCTCATCATGAAAATTTTGTCATCAGTCATCAAGTCAATCATTTGGTCTGTAAATGCTTTCCGATTTGCATGGTCGTTAGGCTTTAACTGCTGGACAACAGCTAATTTGTATGAATGGAAATGCAGATCGAAACGCAATATTCGTCTTACTGAGCGGTCAGACATATGCAAAGCAGCAGCTTATTTACTGGCCGGCCGCCGAGGACTGGCTTCCACAACATCTCTTACTCGATCGATATTCTCTGTCGTCCGGGCTGACCTTGGACGGCCTGTCGATTTCCGTTTTAACGTTGAACCGGTAGCTCTGAAGTTACTAACTGATAGCAGAATTGTGTTACGAGTTAGGACTCTTCCTGTTGGACCCACATTAAAACGCGTACGGAACTGTCGCTGAGCACCAACGCAGGAATCGTCACTTTTAAAAAACGCCTCGACAACAAACACACGGTGCTCACCCATGGTTACTAAAAATATCCACGTGAGGGCTCTAGAACACGCCTATCCCCACCACCACTTACTCGCGCTCAACAGTACGGCGGCGAAAACCGTCAATCTCTTTGCCGCACCCTGTATGTAAGTGGGCTAAGCCTAAAAAAAGATAACACACTAACTCGTGCTGGTGCATTCAAATCGGCTCAGTTCATTGAATTCTGCTAACTATAGGAACAAATTTCGAAGTCCAAAATGTTTTGCATGCAGCCGTGACAGCCCTAGACACACAGCGCTTATAATAAATAATTAATTAACGATTCATTACATCATGATGATTCATTTAGGCAACTGAGGACACACAACCATTTCTTGAAAGTTGTACTGTCAAACTGGCTTTGACATACTTATGACAGTGGAGACGGGAAATGGATCGAATCGACGCTATGAACTTAGTTTTTATTTATTTTATTTGTCAATTTAACGATTTGGAAATGAAAAAAAAAACATAATATTAAAAAGTAATTTTGATAAAGAGTTTGTGCTTTGCATTTCTAATACTATGTGACACACAGCATTTTAATGAATAATTAGTACTAATGATTAATTAGATCGTACTGAGTGTCTAGGGAATAATATAGTATTGAATAATTTCGATTCTTATACATAGCTCGTAGCTAGTGAGCTGAGATTTTGGTCATTGTATTTAGATATAGTAAAGATTGCATCAAGCACTAATTTCAAAATAGGAAAAAAATTTTGTAACAATTTCATAGGTTTTCCAAACAATCATTTTTATTTTTTACTTTTATACTGGGAGGAAAATTTTCATATATTAACATATTCAATGTATTCCAGAAATGCGTCATATGGAAGAAGTAAAATATGCGAAAAGAAAATTAATGGGAGATCCTGAAATTTGGCATTATGTTTTATTGTCATGCTCTGTCGTTTGCAAATCAAACAAAAATTCAATAATTAGAGCGAAAATGGGGATCAGGAGCGAACATAACCATACATAACCATTTTCAAACAAAAGTTTGATTCTGATGGGACTATAATTATACGTATGTACATATGCGGAAAAGTATCCCCTTTGATTTTACCTACAAATATAGCATCTTTTCCAACATCGTACGTTTTGTCCAGAAAATTATTGCAATTATAAATTATGTTAATGTCTAAAGTTAAATAATAATAAAGAGTAACATACCAACAACAAAATGCATTCCAGCCAAAAATGTGGTCAATTTTCATATTAACTAATTTACATTGTAAATATTATATCCATCAAGAGGTGGTAGACTGGGTATTTGGGGTGAGGAAATGAGAATATTTAATTTGGATTGGTTCAAGTCCAAAATTCTTATTGAAAATATAATATGATATTTTATTCAATTTAAGTTATACACATTATTCCATTCGCGGGTGGATGGAGTAAATTATGAGGATATGCGTTTCTAAATATTTTTTCTAAAAAATCCGGTCCCCTTTTTCAACTCGAATATGTAGAGTTCTTTTAATAACTTTATTTCCTCATCATACTAAAAAGGACGTGGAAAAACAAAGAAGTTTTTTCTCATTCAAATGTTCAAGTGGAGTAACATAAGGCTCTATTCTCGGTCCACTGTTGTTTGTAATGTTTATCATTAATTTTCCATTCGTTTAACGTATTCTCATTTATATGTACCCAGTTGGAAAACTCAGAAAGCCTTCCTGTAGAAGGTATGTAGAAGGAATCGAATTTTTAGTAAAAAACTCCAAACCTTCCCAGGAAGACATATGCGATGCATCGAAAAGCTACGATATTTGTGAAGTATCGTTAGTTATTGACTCATTTTTTACTTCATTTTTTACTGCGTAGCTTTATAATGTGTAATGGACAATTTCATATTGAATGTGGTGCTTAAAGAATTCGGACATGTTAAACGAACGATTTAAAGTTAAAGTTTAAAAAAATTATTGGAAGAAAAAGAATATTTAAGGTAAGTGTTCCATATATTTTTTTATGTAAATTTCATATAATGTTCGAGGGGACTTTATTTAAGTTTTGATAGCTAAAGTGCAGACAAGCAAAATATTATATGGAATGCTATCATCTGAGTTAAAATTTATCTTCGCGGTGTGCATAACAAGAACAGGGTGTTGATAGAAAGAGCAAAGAAACCCCTACCGCCCATATAATGCAATTAAACAATAAATTAAAATTAAAGAATGTATAAAAAAATATTAATAAATATAGAATAAAATCACAAAATGGGTTTTCAATTTTATAATATTTAAAAACTCTTTCCGCTTTTATGACACATCATGCCATTAGAGTTACTAACATATCATGCTATCAGAATTACTTCCACATCATGCCATCAGAATCAATTTCATATTATGCTAGCAGAACCACTTCCACATTATGCCAGTATAATCACTTCGTAAGAAGTTTTACGCATGCCTTCTATCCAATGACATCGCAATATAAAAACGAAATTAACTGAGAAACGAGGATTCATTTATCCAAAACTTTTAAGGAAGGTCCCCAACATGCATGCTATATGCTTCTTTTTCCAACTGGGTATATACATATGTCGATAACCATTCAACTATAATTATTCTAAGAACTTAAGGACTCAGTTGGAATAAAGGATAATTTTGTTAGCGTACTTCAATTAGATGAAATTAATGCCACCAAATAGATACATAATTTCCTATAACTCTAGTTTCTATTGAACGATATTACAATACAACTGAGCAATTTAACTAAAAATTTTTGCGTTACTAATTTTTAATTGGAACTTAAGTCAAATACAATCATTTTAATTGCATTAGCATTGGTAAAGTTGTATACGTACATTATACTTTCTGTGTCTACTTTTTCACTACCTTTGTTAAATGGATTTATATATGAATTATTGTCCTCTAGGGAAATATCTAGGGAACTTCAAAAAAAAATCTACGAATGTTGCACAGATTGCTAATTAATAGTGAATTCCATCCCATCAGGAATTATTGTAAGACTTTTATGTTACCTTGAAGGATTGAAGCTGTCTCCAGCTGCACCTGTCACAATAAAATTATTCAAACAAAATTCTTTAGAGTATCCAATAAATTCTTACCATGCCATTTAATAAAAGTTGACTGAACTCAGTAAATTATTCTATCAATATTTATATTTATAATACCGTGAGAAATACTCATTAATACACACACACGCCATGAAGAGACACAAACATATGTGATATATATAAAGATATAAAATTATGCAGAAGCAAATCTTGTTGATATCAGTTACATAAATTTTATTTCATGATTTTTCAAAATCTGATTACTTCCCGATCAATAGAGATGGCATCTGGCATGTCAACATTAAAAATATAAAAATATAAAATATCCACTAAAAACTTTTTGCAATTAATTTAATGTATGTTGTTATCGTTTATATTTGCGTTTATTAGTTAATTCTATAAAGAAAACTGGTTTGATACGAAGTAATCGAGTCGCTTTAAATCACCTTTATATGGTGGCAGGTAGAATTATAATTAAGGAGAAAGAGAAAAACCTGCAATTTTGCAACTGTAGGTAGGTTAGGTAGGTATACTCGTCATTAAACGCAATATTAATTTTAATTCCCTGTTTGTGAATTGCCTTTCTCTTTGTGATTAAAAACAGCAACAAAAAAAAAAACCAATATGTATACGTACTTAAGCTCACATGCTCCAACATATTATGTATATGATTGTAGAAAAAAAAATACATGCCGTACGAGTAAATTTACTCAAAGTGTGTAATATTTTCCATTCATTGAATATTGTAAATAAATGCGCCAGAAACGCACGAAAATATTTTAAAATTTTTCATTTTAATTAAATTTACCATAATCACTCTTCTGTTAAGGTGCTACTCAATGGCATACATATAGTACATAGTTAATAATAATAATGCAATTTTCAAGATCGTTTGCTATCCGTTTTAATTCAAAAATATTTTCTTTTCGTGCAGAGGAATTTATGGGGGGGGGAAAAAAAAACTGCATTTCAAGTTCACTGGCAAAATATGGGTAAGTATGTGTTTACATATTTATTTAGATCTATTCGATACTCATTCATATTAATATATATGTATGTAGGGGAGACCGGAACAAAGTAGGGTACTTATGCATTTAGCTTCTTTAAATATTTTTATGGAAGTGTCTAAATCTATTAAATTATTTAATTGCTGCCTGAAGGAGGTGGGGAAGTGATTGAAAATTTATTGGAAAGCTAACACGGTTTACTATCATCTGAGGTGGAACGCATCTTAAGGCTAGGTTACCGCTCATGACGATGAAAAATTCGATTTTTGTTTGTTTAAATAATTATCATCCTTAAAGTGTTTAGAACACGTGGGTAAAAGGATATTTTCATATCTTAAGTATTTTAGAATTCACAGTCTATTAACAGCGGAACCTTCCGCCGCCGGCTAGAAAACAGGTAGCTGAGGTGCTCAGAGCACGCTTGCTGTGGAGGACCTTTTCTAGCTACGTGAGGTATCCTCATAGATGTCGTGAAATTGTCAACCTTCAAATTCAGCACAATCAGTTCTTGAAGGAAGAAGAAGGGCCCCTGTATGGTGCTGGATTAGCTAGAGTAAGCTGTCAGATGTTTTGTAACGTTAAATTTTATATGAGATTTTCTGTGAACAACATTTTTCAATGCGCGGTGCTGTCTACAGCTTCAATGGATGAACTGATTCACGCAATTGAAAGGAAATTCAATTCGCGGTGTCATCAGGAAGTGATTTTTGTCAAAAATTGATTTAGAAATATTTTTTTCGTCCGTGAAAGCAAAAAAAAAACACGGCTGGCATTTTGTTATTCTTTTTTTTTTTTTTTTACGAAAGCCGGTAAGACTAAAATTTATTCATTTTCAACCCTATTTGTTTCGAATGAATTGACAGAGCTGTGGAGCGCCCCGCGCAGACCAAAACAGGCCGTGCACGGGTTTGTTTGATAGATGCTGGAGCAGCTATTTTGGGTTTTTTTTTTTTTTTTATAAATAAAATTAAAATTTACTCTCCATTGATAGAAGAGTAAAATATGTTAAAATCAATTTTCAAAAGTATTTATTTTATATAAAAAAAAAAAAACAAAGTTCATGCATTTTTCATTGCTCTCGACGGTAACCTCCCCTTAATATGATATACTGTACGTTCAGAAGTGTTAGTGTGATTAACTCGAAGGAAAAAACTGTAATCTCTCCTCTCCCAAAGCGTTAGGATTTACCACCACTCTACTCTACAAACAATTTTTTGCTTGTCTAACTGGGTAGTGTTATTATTAGTAGTAGTGATAATTATAGCTTTATCCATACTACCTCTCTCATTTCACTTTATAACCTTGATTAGAAATGCATAGTCTAAAATTGTTCTTACTATTATCTTATAATTGCTTTTAGCATATGCATTTTTACGATTTACGATTACTTTGAAGGAAAGCTCTAGTCTGGTTGCAACCATTCATGATAATGAATGTAATGATTTTATTGTTTATTTTTCGGATTTGTTAATCTATAATTATTCTCCTTAACCTCATAGTGCTCAATGTTGAAGGTAGCTAAAACATGAGTGGTACATGAAATAAATGCTTTTTGATTTGATTTGATTTGAAAATTGCAGAGACAATTATTGCAGTAAATGGTATTGTGAATAAGTTAACGTTTTTTAAAAATTAAAAAAGAAAGCATCTGAAAATTTTACATAAATTTAATTTGGTCAGTAACAAATTTCTAAATAATGTAACGCTTGTATTTCTAACCATCTCAGATCCCACCCATCTAGCCTATACATTAATTTATTACATTCCATTTTTCCCGTATCGCCGTCAACCCTTATCCTACCCTTTCCGTTATGAAACTTTACAACAATTAAAAACAAACAAAATGGTGCACACAATCTTCCTGCTTATCTTTTTTCCACGCTTACGCATTCGCACGCGTCACCTAAAATCCTAAATACCATCCCGTGTGCAAAACTTCTTACTGCAGCCATAATGGACTAAAACGAAAAAATTATAAGGCAAAAATCATCATATCTCTTTTCGCTTTGCACAACCAGCTAAAATTCTAAGAAAAAGTCAAAAATGTTTCAAGTTCGTCACTACCAGAGCAAAACATGACCGCAAATATTGGGCAACATATAGTCCGATAACTTTCTTCAATCCCCCCACGCATCTTTTGGTACTTAAAAAGCATTTGATATGATCGATCATGGCATCCTGTTTGAAATACTTTATAAGTTAGCTATTAGAATGTTCGTAGCAAATCATCAATATCAATGGTACACTTAACAAGTAATTCAAGGGTTGTAAAACACGGTGTTCCTCAAGGAACCGTATTAGGACCAGAGTTTTTCCTTATTTATATAAATGATGACGACAGCAGCTAATCTGGCAATAGCAACCATTTCCTGGGAGGCTGTGCTAATGTAGTTAAACAACCATAAACTTGTCTTAAATTTCAACAAAACCATAGTCATATGTATTTTAGAAAAAAAAAAAAACAAAAAAATAAATTAAACGGCGTTTCTTAAGGTAGCCGTGGACCACTCTTTATAATTTATCTATCTCTAATTTTGAATAATTTAAGAATATTTTGCTATGCTAGTGATGCCAAAATCTTTCTAATGAAAACAAGTGTGGAATTTTAAACACCTTATCTCTAATATATCGGCTTGGGCCGACAGTCGCCTTTGATTAGATGACCCTTCAGATAGAACTCCAAAGGAGCTGTGGGTCAGACCTAACCCAAACGAAACATACTGGGTCTAAACAAGCCAACCCTGAGAACTCTGGTGTCCATTCTCATCTCAGAGGTCCCCTACACAGGTTAGGACTTGTTGTGTTGCTGATCTTATATGCAGAGGATGCGGAGAGGAACCGGAGACGATGACTTACTCTCCTTGTCACTGTCCGACTCTCTCGGGAAAGCATTACAGATTCCTCGGCTCATACATCCTGGACGAACTACATGAAGCCGGCAAGGAGGCTGGGAGCAAATACTTAAATTGTCCAGTTGGGCGTAATCTGATTCCAGTGTAATTTAATTAAGAATTCCATTACAGTTTAGTCAAATTACCAAGAAATCTAATTTAATTGTATTTGATTACATTTCAATCAGATTACCTATTAGAGAATATGTAATCTATCAAATGTGTAATCTGTTTACAATATAATTCGATTATTTTCTAAACTAATTACATTGTAACAAATTACTTTGTAGATTACTTAAAAGTAATTATTCATATAATGAAATAAATTGCAAGAAAATAGTATTGTTCTCGTACGAAATTAGTTTTAGGGAGTTTTATGAAGAATTAGAATACAATTATCTTAAATATCTTAAATGTAATCACATTTATTAGATTAATCAAATTAACTTGTAACCACACTACAAGTTAATCGATTACATTATGTAATTATGGAAATGGATTACATTAGTAATTTGATTACATTAGTATTCTGATTACAAATTACATGGTTAATTGTAATTGTTAATCGATAATCAGATTACATTTTGCCCAACACTGCCTATGAGCAATTGCTCATTAGTCTAGAGGATGAGCAATGGGCCTTTTATGGCCTACGTTCCAGAGCTCCCGTAGGGGGCCTCAACCTCAGCTTTCAATCAATCAATTAACATTTATAACTGAACTGAAATTGTTCATAATTTAATACCATCTTCTTTAAGGATTTCATTATATACGTATTCTTTGCTTTGTTTTTTTTTTCCCCTTAGTTTGAAATTTATTTCCTTCTTTAATATTAACAATTTTTTAAACAATAGTTTAAACAAACTCTAGATCTAAGATAGTTTAAATATGAACTAGGAAACCAGCCAGAATTCTCAATATGTGAGAAGTTAGTTTAGATGTCTTTAGACTTGATAAAATTAAAATAACTTTGGTTAAATTAAGCTTTAGTAATAAAAAGTAGCATCAAATTAACAGATTATAAACTAAGTGTAAAAAAATTCATATGAACTTAAAATTTAAAAAAATGGAGATCACTTAAGTTCTAGTCCTCACTAGAACTCTAACTTAATTTGGGACAAATTGGGGTAGCCTACCCAGGCTTAGCGGATACATACAGTCCGAGTTACACTTTCGTAGCGAATAGTCGTTCCCGGTGTTTTACTAGAGGCTAGTGTATAAAATTTAATAAACAGTTTAACAAATCATAAAGCGAAATCGGGCTGTCTGCCTGGATGTCAATGACTCTGGTGAGTCTGCAAATGGAAACAATAAAAGACGTCATTTATTCCATTGTGTTAACAACATGAACACAAAATCTTCAAGTACATCTCGTCAAAATACTAATTATTTCGCACCGCTACAAGTGCTGGTCGATGACGATGCTGATAATCCAGACAATGGAAATAGTGCTGGTGCCAATAATAATGCAACGGGTATCTCCAAACCTCCACCAATTAACGTACTGAAGTGCAGCAGTGATTATATTCATAATATAATGAAATCAAACAATATTGAAGACTACTGCGTTAAACGAATGTCCATCGGAATAAAAATTCTTTCTAATTCTATGGAAATTTATCAACAGATTACAAAGATGCTCAACGATTTAAAGTGTGAATATTACACACACAGTCTGAAGGCACAATTACCATTTAAAGTTACGTTATCTGGATTGGAAGCGACTGACACTGAGGTTTTGAAATCACATTTTATTTCTGAAGGCGTTAAATGTATGGAGATTAAGACAATAACCAGAAACACAAATTTGGGTAAGGCTACTTTCTTTATAATTTATATAGAACGGGGCTCAATAAAGCTAAAAGACCTAAGGGAGAAATTTGGAGTTATTAACAGAACAATTGTGAGATGGGACTTTCATCGAAAACTTCCAAACAAAATAACGCAATGTTACAATTGTCAAATGTATGGGCATGGTGCTAAGCATTGTAAAATTAAATCCTTCTGTGCTTTCTGTTCTGGCCATCACCCCACCTCAGAGTGCAACTCACACGATGCTCTAAAATGTGCAAACTGTCAAGGAGAGCACAAATCAACCGACCCAAATTGCCCCAGCCGTGCTAATTATATTGATTTTCGGGATAAACTATATCAAAAGACGAAAAGAAATGTATCCATAAACCGAGGCTATGTTCCGCGCCGTGAAAATTTTCCACCATTAACCACAAAGCATCATCAACCCGATAGTGGAAATCCTAACTGGTCTTCGTTGAGATTTGGAAATAATCCTACTAAAGTCAACATAAATCATGCAAACAATAACGCAAATCTATTCTCGCCACATGAATTTTTATCACTGACAAACGAATTAGTTAACAAACTTAAAAATTGCAAGGACAAATATGAACAATTCAATGTAATCACTCAGTTAGCTCTAAAATATTTAAGTAATGGTCCATAATAATCTTAAGATAATCACTTGGAATGCCAGAGGCATTAGAAATAAGACAACTGAATTTTTTAATTTTATGCTCCAAAAAAATATGGATGTAGCTATGGTTACTGAAACTGGTTTAAATTATAATATAACATTTTCAAATCCTAATTATTACTGTTTCAGGTTAGATAGAGAAAATTCTAGAGGTGGGGGAGTGGCACTAGTAATAAACAAAAAGTTAAATCCACACCCGTTACAAATGGTTAGAACCAGCATAATTGAAGCCATAGGAGTTGAATTAAAAATGATCAATGGCATTTCTATGAAACTTGTTTGTATTTATTTTCCAGGGGGTAGATGCAATACGAGAATTAAAAATAATTTTAGATCAGACTTAATGAAATTGATTCGAATGCAAGGAAACTATATTATAGGTGGTGACTTTAACTGTAGGCATCAATCATGGGGCTGTGTGCGCGCAAATGGTTGGGGTAATGTCCTGCATGAATTGAATTTAAACTATCCCTTTACACTACTACACCCAACTGATCCCACCTATATTCCATCCTGTTCAAGGTCAAATCCCTCAACTCTCGATCTTTTTCTAACAAACGTACCTGATCTAGTTTCACAACCGCTGGTATTAAATGACTTAGCCTCTGACCATCTCCCAGTTTTTACTGACTTATCGGCAAACTTGCATTCTATACATCACGAAAAATTAAACTACAAACGTATAAACTGGGTCCACTATCAAAGTTTAATAAAACGTAAACTAAACAATCTAAATAGTTTATCACTTTCTAATATACAACACCACTATGAAGTCGATGACATGATATCAACCCTTACGAATGTCATCAAATACTCTGTACAGCAAGCTACTCCTCGGCTTAGTATGCGAACAAGACAGGAAGCTCTTCCACACTACATATTAGATCTAATCGCTAAAAGAAACGTGGCTAGGCGAAACTGGCTACGTTATAGATTACCATCCTTTAAGACTGAGCTAAAATTATTAAATCAGCACATTAAAAATAAAATCTCTGTACTGAGAAACCAAAAATGGAGCTCACTGTTGCAAAATATGGAAAAATGTTCAAAACCTTTTTGGAACATAGCAAAAATTATTAAAAATAAACGGAAGTCAATACCTATTCTCAGAAATCATAGTAATATCTATATTACTAGCGGTGAAAAAGCAGAACTTCTTTCCCAAAAATTTGCCGCAAACTTTACCATCTCCGTAGATCTTAGTGACACTACGACGGCCAACTTGGTTGAAGCAGCAAAGCAACAATTAAGCTCCGCACACATAGAGATCGATCACTCCTATTACATCAGACCTAAAGAGATTCAAAGCATACTAAAATATCTACATGCAAAGAAAGCCCCTGGGCTTGATGGTATATTCAATTCCTGGTTAAAGGCTCTTCCCAGAGCTGGAGTTATTTATCTAACGTTTATAATAAATTGTTGCCTTAAGCTACAGTACTTCCCGTCAGCGTGGAAGACAACCAAAGTCATTCCATTGCTAAAGCCTGGAAAGCCACCCAATGATCCTGCTAACTACCGTCCTATTAGCCTATTGAATAATCTGTCAAAAATCTTAGAAAAAGTCATCAAGAAGAAAATTTTAAGCTTTATTGATGATCATAACATCCTACCCGATCACCAATTTGGATTCAGAATAGGACATAATACAATACAACCGGTTGTGAGAATCGTTCAACATGTAAAAACCAATTTCAACCTAAAAAAATCAACAGGGCTTGTATTGCTTGATGTACAGGCAGCATTTGACTCGGTATGGCATGATGCACTAATTTATAAGATGTCAAATCTTGGTTTCCCCGTTCATCTAGTGGCACTTGTCCGTGATTACTTGAGCGAACGAAAACTCAAGGTATATATTGGCGCAGTATCCTCTAGTGATAAACAGGTCACAGCTGGAGTTCCACAGGGATCTGTCCTGGGACCAATATTATATAATATATTCACTGCAGATTTCCCCACTATCACAAATTGTTATACTTCGGTATTTGCGGACGATACAGCTATTTTTAGTTCCGATGCGGACCCAACAAAAATTCAATCTAATCTGCAACAGGGACTTCATTCAGTTGCAAATTATTTCCACAAATGGAAAATAAAAATAAACTCCGAAAAGACGAAATCCATTTTTTTCACGCGAAAAAGAAAAATTACGTACCTTCCAAGCGCCAACCTCACAGTACACGGCATTGATGTTCTCTGGACTGACCACGTCAAGTATCTAGGTGTTACCCTTGACACGAAGCTTACTTACGCCAAACACATAACAACAATCTTAAACAGAGTAAACATATTAATCAAAACACTGTATCCATTTATAAACCGCAGGTCAACCCTGAATCTGGAAAATAAACTTATCATTTTCAAGGTTATCTTTCAAGCTGCAATGTTTTACGGGGCCCCGATTTGGTCCTCTAGTGCACGATCTCACATTAAAAAACTCCAAATTGCACAGAATAAAATTTTGAAAATGATTCTTAATTTACCGTTCCGCTTTCCCACCTCTGAGTTACACACAATAGCTGATATACAATTGGTAAGCATTAAAATAAGCGAAATAGCTAATAAATTTTTTGAAAGGTGTAGCTACGCCGAAAATCCCCTAATTCGGCTTTTGTCTAGCTAGTTAGTATGTAGAGTAAGTTAGTATAGTTTAGGTTAAGTTAGTAGGTTTTTATCTTAGGATAGTTTGTTCAATGGGGTTTTGGCAAAATTTTCCCCCTAAAATCTCGTTATAAGTTAATATCCCCGTTAGTATCTACTAATTATAAAAATTATTCTAGTTGAATGAATGAAATGTTCTAGCACTATATTCAAAATTTCTGTCTCCTTTGTAAGTAAAATGTACGAAATGGTCAAATTGAAATAAAACTGAACTGAAACTGAAACTGAAACTGAGCGGATACATACATATATAAGGCAAGTAAACAAAACATGGACACTCAGTTGTTTCTCCATATGTACTTTAAAATAAAGTTAAAAGAACTACATTTCAAATGCTTAACTAAGTGTCAACTATGACTGCAACATATTTTGGTTTAGCTGCCACGTAAACTAAGTGTCCCACCTAACGTTCTATATTAATTCTATCCCCTGCGGAGAATACGTTTTGACTGAAATCCAATTGCAGTATGCGCAATTGCGCTCTGATACCATCATTTATAGCAGGACGGCTACTAGCCCTCTTTGACTCCAGTATTCGCACTTTGCCGCTGTCTCCCTTATATGCACCAAATTTAGTCATCAAAAATTATTCCGACAAAGTTTAAATTAAATTCGCTGATGGCTCATAGCTTATAGTAGTAGAAATCGGTTTAATTAGGTGAGGGATATTCGTGATTTAATCGAACAAAAAATAAATAAAAAAGCAAAACATAAGCTTAGAATTTCACCTATCTAAATTGGATTAACTAAATACTTTTACCAGAAATGTGAATGCACAGCATAAAAACTTTGAAATTAATTTGATTGCATTTTTTTTTTACTCACTATCTTTACATAAGTAGTTGCTCTACATTTCTTCTTTGAATTGTGCAGTAAAATTGTAGGTTTTATTTCGTGTTTTCATGTTGTTACAGATATGAAAAAGCATTTTCCATCCACCCACAAATGGTGTGTGTGTATAATTAACTGTGCTTATTACAAAAGTGATTTTATGAAATTTCTTATGAGTATAGACTCGTCGTAGCGTGGGAAACAGTCTAGAGTTATGATGATTTATTAAAACACGATTAACATCAACACCCGAAGCTAAGTAGATAATTTTGCAAATTTATGCATTTGTGAATAGTTACATATGTGAGAAAATTACTGATTGTAAAATAAAAAGTACTTTTAGCATGTTATGTCGTATATGTCTACGATTTTGTTTGTTTTGGTTTTCACTTTAAATTACAAAGGAAGAGAAGAGTTCAATAACCTTGGAATTTTGTAGACTACATATATATTTTATTTATAGCTTATTTAGATTCTAGAGGAATTCCCATAAATCTTTTGGGATGTTTTTACAACAGAGCTAGATAGTGAAATTTAATTATCTTTTGACAAATGTTATAAATGAGCCTATATGGCTTCCGAAGGTTTTATTTGGGTGAAGGAGTTTCGGTGGGGAGCACTCGGTGATAAGGAAACTTCTGATCGAAAACAAAATGCTTCTAAGAAATTACAGTCAGCAACTGTTTTTGACAACATATCGATGAAGAATATCACATCTCCCCGACAAATATGATGATCCCTTTCAATATTATCTCGTGACCTCCTACTTCATTTTTTACAATCCTCGACATATCCTTTCTTGCTTCTTGAGAGTTTAGAAATGTTGAGAGCCCCGAAGATCTCACATACATAGTACAATTATTATCATACTTTCTGGATAATCCTTTACCTGACTTTACTATTTTATTTTGTTTCGTGGGGGGGGGGGGACGGTTTCCAGCGGTCCCTTGTGATAACTTATATATTTTATAAGGCGGTTTTTGTTAGTTGCAGCAAAAATGTACAGTTAAAGATGCTGCACGAATAACTTCATAACTCAGAAACTAGCTGTCACTTCTTGACAGTTTATGGCTCGTTGGACGCGCATGAGTACTGTCTTTCAAATGCAAAACAACCGGACCCGGATCGGTTGCGTTTTCTTCAAGATAAGGCGGTTTTTGTAAGTATATAAAATTATAAAAGTCCAAATGAGACTAGGTAAAGAAAGAAAATAGCAGAACCTTCGTGTCGAGGTGTGATTCGAGTCCATTCGAACCTCCTAGAATGGTAGTCAGTGCGCTTACAGGCCACTTAGTCGTATTCCAATAATAGTTTACAGCAGTCAGCTCTGAAAATATTCCCATATCTGGACATACATATTTTGCAGGCAAATGGTAGGGAAATTTCTAAAACATTAAACAGCGCCAACTTTAAGTCTTTAACTGATTGCTTTGAAACTTTTCGAACTCGTTACAATATCAAATTCTCTACAATTCGTCAATTCGTGAAGAATATCTAACACTAGATATAAATGGTTGCCACATACTCTCAGGTATTTTGTCATAAAAAAATAAGACTATAGACAAACCAATAACCAAATTTTGTTTCTCTTTCGAGTCCTTTCGAATAAAAAGTGCTAAGGTGACAAAAAAAAAATCGAAAGAAAGGCTTAAAATCGATTGTTTCTTTACACTTTTGTTGACTATTGGTTATTGGTAAAGCATTGAAACCATGATACATGAAATTTAGCAATTTCCATTATTATGGGAGGCAGACAAACAAAATAAAAAACTCAGGATTACCTTTGATATAATGGAACTCAATAGTCGTGACTGAAGGTTCTTAATCGAAAGTTGTGAGCTTATTTTTAGACACGACTCATTCCATCCAAATTTAGATTTATCCAAAATGTGTAACTGGTATTATTATCAAGGTGGAACCATGTTTACATGCAGAGTTAAACCATGGCTCGAGCCAGGTTCAACTTCATTTATACGCGGCTCGAGTTGAAAATGGGTTGATTGAAGTCGACCGCACTTTGCTGGCATAGTCGAGTCGAAATGGTCTCCTATAAACGCGAATTGAGTAGTCGAGATTTTTTGAGGGTTTATTTTATTTATTTTTTGTTTAACAAAATTTATAACTTTTATAACTATATCGGAAAAAAATACCATAAAAAGGATGTTATGTTCAACTGTCACTTCAATTATATTTGGATACGTTCTCAACTCAATCTAACAACCTTGCGTAATAAAATACACGTGTCGAAAACTTAACTCATAATAGTAATAGTTGTAATTTGAGTACAAATACTAAGTTTCAACTCAGTCGGGTCAGTAACCTACAAGATATCGCTTAACTAGCAATTCGATTCGGAATAAAACTAAACATCGCGCCATCTTTAAGTTTCTAACGAAGCAAAACACCTCGAACCATTTTGAAAAAGATGTCAGTGGTTTAAGGAGACCCCTGCCCTAGGAAAATAATCAAGGCAGAGAATGAAGATGACCCCAGCCGCTCGTAATGTCCTGTCAAAGAAATCATCAGTGGAAAAAGTTAAAAACGTGTACTGGGCGATGTCTGTTTAAAAAAGTATGTAGCTTACAGAAATAGTTGAGTAGCGCCTATTCAATCATTTTGAAAATTCTCCATAATCATCTTGGCGTGACAAAAGTCAGCGTAAGATGAATGTCAAAAATAGTATCGTGTCAAATGTTCACGCTAAGTTTTAGACCTCTGTGGTGAAGACACAAATGGCATTTTGTGTCGAGTTATTACCGGTGATAAAGCTTTATCACCATGAGCCCGAGTCGAAGCTGTGGTGAAGACACAAATGACATTTTGTGTCGAGTTATTACCGGTAATAAAGCTTCATCACTATGAGCCTGAGTCGAAGCAAGAGTTTATACAGAGAGAAGAGGTTTAAATAGCCGACTGCGACATGATCACTGTAGGGTATATCCTGCTGATTCGACTGCAAAAATAAGGATGTCAAAATAACGGGTGAATACTATACGCTGGGCTACTAGAATGATTGAAGGATGGTGTCAATGAGACAAAAAATGAAAATGGATCAAAGGTGTGTTGCTTTTGCACGACAATGCACCTGTCGCGTGAATACGAGTAAGTCCCTTCAGTAGTGTGACTTCCAAATCCTCAGCCACACTCCCTACAGTCCATCCTATACAAACTCAGGTTCCTGCGACTATACTTTTATTCCGAAAAAGGAAGACAAAAAAAAAAAGCTTCCAGGAAACAGTTTAGGGGACGATGATTGAGGAGAAACATATTTTTATCGAAACTAATTTATACTTAGGTTTCAAAAATGTATCACAGTTAAGGAGGAAGAATATATTGATTCATATTCATTTCGCTAAATTAAACTTATCAGCCTCCACTTATATTATTATTATTCAAAATGCAGGTGCATCCGAAGTAGCGAGGACGATCAATTATATCTAGAGTCAAAAAAGCAATTGAGAACATACCAAAAATGTGTGTTTCTATAAATACATTAAAAGATTATGGGTTTCCTCCTGTCAATGTAATCAATGTAGCTAACGTTGTACAAAGAAGAATAATGCCCCCCTCCCCACCTTTTGTTGCTAAAGGCAGATATGTTGAGGATGCAGTGCACTATCTTCCACTACGTAAGCACAGCCCAAAATGTTTAGGTGAAAAAAAAAAAAAACAACAGAATTTCATTGGAAATATTGGGTTACCATAAAATAATTTTTTTGCTACTGACGATAGAAAGCGTGCCCAATTTTATGTGTAATTCTACGCAAAATTATTAGCAAAATGAATGAAATTTTAGAAACGGGAATATCTCAAAAACGGTTGGATTTAGGTAAGTACATCCAACTTCCGACGGAAGATGACAGGAAGGCTGATTGGCATTCATTGGAAAAGCTTAGACGGTTTGCTATCATCTGAGATGAATCTCACCTTGATAAGGGTGTATACCAAGAAAGTTACAGGGTGTAAAGTGGAAGAAGTACTAAAAATCTTAAACCCCCCCTACGGCTGAAACGACATGCCCCCCCCCCCCCCACCACAACATCATAATATTTTTTTGCTTTTCTCCACCTCAGCTATCAAACCTTTAATTTATTCGAATCGATTTGTATTATTAGCTACGTACGGGGGTGTTTTTTTTTTTAATCAAATTTTGAAAAAAACGTTGCAATTTTGAGGAAATATCCGGATTTTTTGCCAAAAAAATAAGCAGTAAACTATTTATAAAACAGAACATTTACATGTAATCAAAAAACGGCTTACGTACTCCCATAAAGAATGTGATTGTGAAGCTACTATCAAAATTTCAAATCGATTCCTGGTGGAAAAGTGTTCGAGTAAAGCCTGAAACACAATTGGAGCTTTTCAGCCAGCTTTATGCTAAAGATGACAGAAAAAGCCGTATTGAACACAACTGGCGTTTTTGACATTTGCAACTTCAACTTGTTTATGTTCAGAATATTTATTAACGAACGACAATTAATGCTTCCGATTTTCCAAAACTACGATAAATGCATACTTTTTTGGATAGTTTTGAGATGGACCAATTATTTGTAAAAATAATACCGAGTTATTTTTTATGTCCCACAGAAGCTGCTAATTTTTTCTAAACTGTATAAGTTTTCTTCCATTTTAACATTTTTTGGTAGCTGATTACTTCTTAAATGTGTCAACAGAAGCCATTCTCATCTAATATTCTACATTCGTACAGTTGGCAACATTAAAAATTCCCTCAAATTGGCAGTTATTGGGCTTGAAATTTGCAATTTAATAAAATCTCAAGCCAGCTTGAAGCTGGCAAAAAAAGTTAAAGCCCCAATTGTGTTCTTCTACATTGATTTACATTGTCAACAAATCTTAAGCTGGCTGAAAACCTCCAATCAATTGTGTTTCAGGCCTAAACCGTTCTCCCAGTTTGAAAAAAGTGGTTTCGAGAAAAACGCGTTTATAAATTTGTACGGTGAACGCTCTCCGAAGAGCTGTGGAAAACCGAAATTGAACTTTTTAAATTTTCTTTTTTCGCCTACAGGACCAACTGCAGATTGTTTTTATGACCCCACAGTATTTTTCAAGCACAAAAAAAAAAAAAAAAAAAAAAAAAAACAACTTACGAGTGGTGTTACCCCCTAAACTCTTGACATTGTCTCGCCGCCTCGTTGTGCACGTACTCTAACTCAAGTCTCTCTAAGCCATTAATCAATTTTTAAAATTATTTATTAGTTAAATATTTTACTTTTCTGTTTGTTATCATTACTTTTTTTAATTAGTCTGTAGAGTATATATGTGTTACATTTTTATATTCTTATCCACTTTAATTCGAATAAAGGGTTATGAATGGACGGCCCCGTTGTGCCCTAAGGTCCAAGGACGCAGTTCGGATCCCAACCTCGTTTCAATCCAATCCGAATAAGGCAATAACGTATGTAGTATTATTTTTCAGGTCTAATTTCATGTTATACGTAAAGAAAATTTCTCAATTTTAATTCTAAGTTGTTCTTAATTTGTTTCTAAATAATCTCGTACACTTCAATTTTTCTTGTTCAAAAGATAAAATGACTTACAAGGATTTTTGCCGCCACCTTCATCCGTGAAAAAAAGGCTCGTTTTTTTTTTATATATATATATGTACGAGTATGTGTGTAGCTTTTAAGAATACAAAAAGATAAAAAATAAAAATAGAACATAAAAAATGATTTATTTAAGAAATTTTCTTCTGTGTCTATACACAAATTTTTATGAGTCAACATATTTAGATCGTCTTATCCCCTCGCGACCATAAACAAAAAAAAAAATATACAAAACGATGACAACTCATTAGAATGGAATCAATTTGGTTGTTTAACCGTTGACATAGACATTCTCCAGTCGAATTTTGTATATAGAAGAAAGAGAGCCGACTTCCGTTGCACTACCGAACATCATTTAATTATAAAACAAACATTCACAGATTATAGGTATAGGTATGACGTGAAAGATATACTAAAGTAGTCCCTGGAGATATACGCTTACTACCTACATAATAAAAACACGAGGACGAAGCTAATCTATTTATGAATCGGTCATACATATAGAGAGAGTGAGAGAGGAAGAAGAAAGGTGTCAGTCATAGATTATATGGATATGGATATAGTGTCACATCACAGATAGTAATTTACTTAAGTAGCAGCAGTTTAGCTTTCAATATAGTTAAAGTAAGTATGTAAAGGTCTCTGAACTAATTACGTAAAATATTGTCATTATTGACCCAAAAAAAAAAATAAATATTGCAATTTTGGACGATAATACCAATAGTCGGTTCACTGATCACACTATGTTTTAATTCCTGTGGTGTTCAAGGCGTTAAGAAAATCGATTAACATTACAAAATTATTCGCTTAATTCATATAAAAACAAAACAAAACAAAAAAAAACATACTTCACTTAATTTCCCACTACAGAATTAACTGTATTTAACTGTGAACTGTCGCGTTGCGTTAATATAGATTAAATTAACGATGGTTGTATGACGTCGTCGTCGTCGCCGCCAGTTCAGTTGAGTTGAGTTATTTATTATCAATTTTTTTAATTAGACTAAACACAATTTCACCCGGTGTATCTTATCAGTTAAGTGTGGAACTCATTCCACCTTCTTTGTAATACGAATATATTGCTGATGATGATAAGGCAGTCGTATAGTAAGAATACACCACAGCTGTTTTTGTTTCATAACCAAAAACACACAAACGGTAAAAAAGTCGTATCGTCGTCGACGTCGTCGTTGTTGCTGCTGTTGATCAAACTATGGGAAAAACACTCACACTTTTCTTTAAAACCCGTTGTAATATGATAATTATAGCAAAAGTGCAGTAAGGCATAAACTAAAGCCAATTATTATGCAAAAAGGAGAAGAAAAAAAAATCAACAACGATAACAACAACAACAAGAAGAACTGTACAATGTTCGATAAATTCAATCAGTGCGATAACGCGCGACGTTAATTTAGGTTCTGTGTCTTATTGATGAATTAAATAGTATTAATGGCCTTCAGTATACAGACAGCATCTACTACATACATACATGTGTGTACTATATCAAAATAAATTATATATATATACTAATATACATAATGAAATTAACACACAAAATATTGAACACTAAAAATAGAATTAAAAACTCCACAAACACAGAATTTTTCGTATTTTTCAATTTAGTCGTCGTCGTCACGTTGCGGTTAGTTAGAGAAAGAAAAAAATTATTTCACACGTCAAAAACACTCTTTATCTCTGTAGTGTACCTAAGTACTAGGGGCATTACACTACGGCTACTAAATTAAATAATTATATAAACGATATACCGAGGGGGTAAGTATATATGTAGATGAATATAAAGACAACCGGCCACTTTGGCAGTTGAGCCAACACTGAAATTTCAAATGATGATTCACTGTGCGCCTCAATCATATACATAGTGTAGAGTCAAAGTGAACCAAGAAGCAAGAGTCAACCGAATCAGCAGAGGAGCACCAACTCAGTGCTATTTGCCGCTAGCTGCTAGTATACCCCAAACCAATTCCTCCATCGAAAATCCCATTGTCTGCAGTATTGCGTTCATATACCTTTGATGACTGACTACACATTGCGGAATTATCACGAGACGATGAGAAAAGATTATCCACATTAGAAAAAGCTCTTAAAAAGAAATCTTATCGAAAATAAACGGAAATCTTGACTTATGGTGGCTAGTGATAAGAAGTTGAAAGAAGTCTGGAATTGAACTACTTCATACCATGATTCGTTACAGAGCTGTGCTTTATCTAATTTCGCGAATATTAGTGTGATAATGAAACACATTTTAATGGCAAGGTGCGCATGCCTTATATTCTGACTCGCTCGCTGCTGTACCGCACTGTCCGTACTCTCTTAGTTTTGCTAGAATCCACACACAAAAAAACGCTTTATAATATCTAGCTTTGCTGCAGTGCTTGATGATGTGTCACAAACTCTTCTTGGCTCTAGTCTGACTTTGCGTATGGATGGAATCTTATCTCTCCTGAGCTGGTTGTTGGTGTACCTCTGATGAATATATATATATATATGTAAAATGATGAAGACGAAAATGTATCATGCTGCACTAGCAATGCAACTGCACCTGGACTGGAGAGTAAGAGAGACTAAGTAAGAGGTATGATGGCGACAAATAAATTTGATATCGTTGGTCCATCCATCCAGCATCATGCTGCACAGCATGCATCATATAAAAAAAGATTCAAGGACTAGGCTGTATGTGCGCTTGCTGCTGATACACACGTTTGCTTTTACCATTTGATTTGTATATTGAAAATTGAAAACATTCATTTTTATGTGAAGCTTTAAACTTGTTTTTAGAACGGAACGCGGTTTATTTAGTTTTTTTTTCATTATTTGTAATTGGAATAAACAACATGAACGGTTTTTAAAGAGGAAAGAAATGTAATAAGAAAAATATTATGCACCATAGATAAATCACCAGTTTAAAACGAATTTTAAATTGATTTTTTTTAATTAGTAAGAAAAATAAGTTGGATTTAATTAGAAGAATTATTTAAATATTTATTCGTTTTCTTATAGAATTTAAATTTCACTTTTCCCTAAACACTTTCCATTAACTTTTTGAAAAAGTCTTTGTTAATAGCACATTTTTGTTTACTGACAGAAATTAAAAATTTGCTAATAATGTTGAAGACTCAGTATACCATTCTTACAAGTCACATATGTACATACCTTTCAGGCAAAAGTGAAATCTCTAAATCCCAAGATGACGTCATTGATTTTTCAGGACAAAATTAAATCCATTCTTTCTTATGAGGGCAAACGTCTGGTGACCTAAAACTGTGTATAGACAGCCACCAAGAGAAACCTTGATAAATTGCAAAAGATGGCATGTTTAATCGAGAAATACAGTTCTAGGTTTTTCAACCTTGTGAACTTTGCCAAATTTTGCAACTCACAATACTAAATTTGTCAGCTTCTAATTGATAGCAATTAATTGAACTGTTAGCTTAAAGCTGAATTCACACCGGATGCTTCAATCATTCTTCAGTCTTGATTCAAATAAAGAATCATATAAATTTCTACACTATCCCTCTGTGCATTCACACCGGTAAAACAAAATGATTTAATCAGTTGCTCTGAAAAATCATTAAAGCATGATTAAAGCGTCCAGTGTGAATTCAACCTAAGAACTCCAGTTATTTTCTTAATAATTTACTACAGGAAGAATAAGTTTTGAAACAAATCTTTCTTACACTTCTTTCCGTAAAGAATGCATACATCAAATGATACTAAATAGTTGCTGGCAAAGTTACAACAGAGTAGAAAGTAGACCTAACTGCAGTTCAACATCAAACTTTGCCATTGGATTTTAGATATATTCTACAGAGCTGTCAAAATTAGCAAGGTCGGCCATATTGGAAAAGCTGCACTGTGTTTCTTGCTTTAGGCGTCACTAGCGCCTTCATATCAGAAGCAGTGGCTAGTGTGCTTCGAAGGAAAAGGTCAGATGATCACACTTCCGGTGTGGGACATTTTACCATCCACGACCAGGTCAACATTAACAAGTAAAAATTAAGGAAAAATTCAAACACTTGTTATGTTTCACAGAAAATATATAAAAATTTTATTTAAATTTATGCCTAACGCGTTTCGATCTCAAAGATCATCATCAGAGGACTAATTAATATATACAGCTTTTGAAGCCCTCGAACCAATCATCATTACCAATACATACCAAAGTGAAAATTACATACAAGCAATTATTGAAATTAGAGAACTATGTTATTCCAACAAAAGAGGACTTAAGAGAGGGCTTGAATTTTTGAAATCAGTCTGTTCGTTTAACATGAAACTGACTTTTTCTTTTTCCGCACGAATTTCTTTAATTTCGTATTTATCTAACAATCTCCCGGCCGGTAGACTATGCAGGAGTTTAACATTTTCAATTCTGTGCTTATTGCACATTAGATGCTGATGTACATTAGAAGCTTTGGAGCTAATGTGTTCCTTCAACCTAACTTTTAGTTTCCGTCTTGTTTTTCCGACATAAATGGCGTCGCAATCATTACAAGATATTTTGTAAACTCCACTTTTTTCCAAGTCATCAACCCCAGGCCTTAACTTATTGTTACCCAATAATTTCCTTAAGGTTAACTTGTTGGAAAAAGCAGGCAATACGTTATTGTGTTTTAAGGGTTTAATTAATTTATGTGACACATCTTTGATAAAAGGAATTTTCTTGTGTTTCATGTCACAATTTTTGTTTTCTTGAACGACAGGAAAAATCAAAGAAAGGTTTTTAATTTTTAGCTTGTTCCTTAGTAATTTGTCTATTAAGCTACTAGAGTATCCATTATTCTTCGCGATCAGTTTAATAGTTTTTATTTCATCTTTAAAATTATCTGGTGATAATGGGATAGATATCAACCTATGTATCATAGAGTGAAAGGCTGACAACTTAGTGGACCATGGATGTGCAGAGTCTGCAGGAATTACAGCATCACAAAATGTATCTTTTCTAAAGATTTTAAAAATTAATGAGTTGTCAGAGATAGCAATTGTCAAGTCTAAAAAATTAATTATTTTATTACCTAACTCTAAAGAGAATTTTATATTATCGTCAAGTTTATTCAATATATTATTCAAGAAATATTTTAGTTGTCGCTCAGTGCCCGTCCATATACATAAAACATCGTCTACATACCTATACCAGGTATGTACATACGTGTGCCAAAATAGGAGAATTAAAAGAAAACAATGTTTGCTCCAAATGGTCCATAAAATTTTTTTATATATTTTTATATATTTTCTGTGAAACATAACAAGTGTTTGAATTTTTCCTTAATTGAAAATGAGGTTTCACCAAGTGCCAACAAAAAAAATCTGTTGATTACATTAAAAACAAGTAAAAAAGCTAGAATTGGTCTAAGACCAATTCTGATGATACCCTAGATGAATGCCCGTATTAAATTTCGTATGGTCACCAATCTATTCAAGTATTGATTTTGAAGTTGTTTTTCGCATATATTTCTAGAACTGTTTGTCGCACAGACAAAATGATTATAACCAATTTTATAGAATTTCGTATTCTGCAGAAGTTTTTAGTACAATAAAAATGTGTTGGACTGATCGTTTTCAAAGTATACGTAAAAAACAGAAATTCTTATATGGCAACACCAAGAAAGAGTTGCCCGATTTAGTCCATTTTTGAAATTTTATTTGATAATGTAGTAAAAACATCATGTACGAAATTTCAGCTCTCTAGGTCGACGCGTTCTCAGTCAGTGTCCAAATATATAGCTGAAAACGAAATTTTTATATGGCAACCCCACGAAGGAGTTGCCCGATTTGTCTCATTTTCGAACTTAATTTTACTTTTTTTTTTAAAGACCGTGTACAAAATTTCAGCTCTCTAAGTATACGCGTTCTCGAGTTATCGTGCGCACAGACGGACGGACGGACGGACATGCAAAAATCGAAATAACTTTTAATATTATGAATGAGTGTCCAATCCATTTTGCTCTACCATCATTATTTCGAGGTGTTACAAACGGAATGACAAACTTAGTATACCCCTATGATTTCATCTAGGGTATAAAAACCTAGAAGATGGGGTAACCATTAACGAAAGAGATATTAGACGTTTCCAGTTCCAGCAATGGGCTCATTCTGGTATACGAATTCAGGTAGGATGGCAAAACAGGCCCAGGGGTGGGGGGGTCGTCTGTCCAGAAGTGGAACTCTTCATTTCGCTTGGTGCCTCACCTTCTATTTTTCAGGTGGAAGTTTATGCTATAAAGGCTAGTGCTAATCTAAGAAAAGCGTAAACAGGAGCAGAAAGAACTCCAACATTTATGTACTGTACATTTTTGTTCAAATAACCAAGCTGCGCTCCTGGTTCTATTCTCTCAAGACTTTGAATCGAAACTCGTCTGGAGCTGCCAACTAGGGCTGCTGATAGACTTCAAAGCAGGCGATTCGAAGCTTCGAATCATAAACATTTTACCTAAGCTTCGAAGCTACGAAGCATGAAACAAACCCATTAAACACTATGTAGTTAGGACTTTCTCAACATATGGGGTGAAATATTTTCTGGTGTTGACTATGAGTTTTTTTTAAAGTTAAATATTGCCTTCAACGTCACCATAAAGTATGCACTTGGTTGCCATCTAATGATCTATTTCAAAATTCGCATTTTTTTTTAATGGCTAGACCTCTCCGGTCTCGGAATCCCAGGTATGTATTTGTATGATATACTTCCGATTGCAAAATCAAGCCATTTATCATGGATTCATATGTAATCGCACCAAAGAAATATATCGTCGAAACAGCAGCCATAATTTAAATATGTGTGATGAGACTCAAAAAAAAAAAAAAACACCAGAAATATTTTTTTCGCGAGCCCTTAACGAGTGCCGATCACTGAATATTTTACAAACTATTTATCTCAAAAGTGCACATGTATATCCAAAATAATCATGCAACAAAACCCAACTCTGGCTCATGGAAAGATAGTAACATGGATTTGGCAGTGGTACCTGGTTTCAGATTTTAGTTTTCCTGCTAAGCCAAGAATTATGGATTTTCCAGTTGAAGCAATTTTATGACTTTTCTTAAGAAAGGTATAAAATCATCGTAAGTAGATATACTTTGGGTAGGTTTTTTTTTCCTTTCGGTCTAATAAAGGATCGCAATTAGTTTCAAATTATTGCTGTTTAAGGATAAAATTTTATTGATATTTTGGAAAAATTAAGAAAATTAGCAAGAAAGAATGAGACATTTTTATGAATTTGTAAAAAAGAATAAATTAAAGTGCTCTTAGAAGTGGGAAGACACAGTCATAAAGAAATTATCGAGAAACTTAGTTGAATTTACAATCCTTGCGGAACACGAATTAACATCAATCCTTTCAAGAACACTCCCATTTACTTGTGTTCGTTGTCCTCTTCCTTTCAAATAACTTTTCATCCATTCTTCGTTCTTTTGTGTCTACATACTTCTTCCAAATCCTTATATGATGTCATAATAATTTTACCCACTTTATCATTGTAATTATTTTAGGGGCAAAAAACCATTGTTATATTTTATACGGGCGAAAACAGTAAATTGCAGACAATTAAAATCGCGAATGTTTTTGTGGTTAAATTTAAAATGAAGTTTGAATTATTTAAATAATTTAGAGTACATTCAGTTAGAGTGTAAATTAAATTGAAGGAATTTTCCGATCCGTTTAAGGAATGAATTACAGAAAATAGTTCCTTCTTAAAAAAAAAAAAATCCTTTTTAAGCAAAAATCTCACTATTTATAATTAAACAATAAAATATCCCTTACGGAAAGGCATAAATCTTTCAAATCTGGCATCATTGCATGTGTGTGAATTCAAACCTTTAAAAATACCCAACACCTCACTCAATCCAGGTTGTTTCAATTGAATTCAGGAGAAATTTTCATATAGTAATATCGACACTATGAAAATTAAAATTAAAACTAATTTTTTTCTCTCTCAATTATCACAGCGAAAATATACTTGATTATACCTCAAAGTGACAATAATAATTATAATCTCACGTTACAGAGGCTAATTAAAATGAAACAACATCGACCGGCCATCGTCAGACTTCATAATATATTAATTCCGGTTTAATATAATGTAACAACAACGGAAGCAATGAAAATTCGCAATAGTAAATGTTGTGCATAATAAAACTAAAGTGTAAAAAAAATAATTCACATGAAAATATATTTAACATATTTTGAGAAGAAAAAAAAAATAGTTGCCTGAAGCTGAACTGGACACCTTCGAAGAAAGTAATTTGGTGAGAATTTACTTATAGTTTGTTATGGAAGTATGTTGAAGGCGACTTGACCAGGACGTTAAGTCCAAACTGCCAGCATGGGCTGACAGATCGCCTGATGACAACGATAGCACAGGGCGGCATGCTAGCACCTCGGCTAAGGGTGGCGGAGAGTGTGGGGGAGTTCCCGAAAATACCTGCCGCTGTCATCATCCATAATCAAAAAAATTTCATGCCTGCATACAAAAGAGCCGACACACACTCGGTCCTGAAGGGACCCTTACGTCACTTACCTACTTACTGTGGAAGGCGCAGATGTTCTGCCTTCATGGCCTTGCCCCATCCTCCCTATGACTCTGCTCGGCACGATCTGCAAAGTCCCTTTGGCTGATCTGTAGAAGAAATTAGAGCGGACCTATGCGACCTTCATGTGATAGGGCTCCGGGAAGTGAGAGGAGAAATAAAATTATTTACCAATTCATACTACGTTATAAACTGTATATATTCAAGCAATGTGTACTATTATGAAACGAATACGGCAGTTAAAGTATATGATAGTAAGCTTTCCTAACGCCTATCGGTCTACATATCTTGGGCTAAGATTCTATAGTTCTCTATCTCTATATCGAGTACATACGATGAAAATTTTAAGTTCATCTGTTCAGGTAATGTGATCTTACTACATAAATTCAAAGGTATAATAGTCCGCTAATTTATTGCTTATCAGTATAATTGTAATGCGGAAGAAAAAGATACGATCAGCTATATCGAGTATGTATTACTAGGATTTTAAATTCATTAGTTCAGTCATTGCAATGATGAAGTCTGATTATATACGTATACTTTGTATAACAGGAAGCTTAGCTATCGCTCATCAAAATAAAAATAATAAGAGGAAAAATGTGTGATCAAAACTATATCTAATATGTATTGTTAAAGTTTTAACTTCATTTGCGTAGACCATACAATAATAAGGTCTGAGTAGGTACATGTATATTGAATAAGAGGCTTAATTATTACATATCAACATAAATATAATAAGGAGAAAAAAATATTTGATCAAAACTATATCTAAAATGTATTGTTAAAGTTTAAATTCACTTATTTAGGCCATGCAATACTAAAATTAATTTGATTATGTACATGTAGATTGTATAATGAGACGCGTAACTCTTGCATATCAACATACGTATAAGAAGAAAAATTATGACCAGAGCTATATATATGTTATGTATTATTAAAATTTTGAATTCATTGGTTTAGCCAAGGCAGTAATAAAATTTTTGACTATGTACATGTATACGCTATGATAGGAGGCTTAGTTCTTGCCTATCAACATAAATATAAAACGAAATAAATATGACCACACCATATCCAGTATATACTATTAAGATTTTAAACTCATTCTCTTAATCAATGCAATAATAAGATTTGGTGGTGTAAAATGATTAGGTGACGACAACTTACAATTTTTCCTGTTGATGATGCTCCCTCGCTGAGGCGCCCCAAGAGGTTTCACCATGTCACTGGATTCAATCTTTTTCGTGTACTTATTGAGGCTAACGCAAAAGAAAAGAAATTTAAATGCATGCAAGGTATTATACTCTATCTACATGTCACATTTACATATATCTGTACAGGGTTACCTATTGACACCGAACTACTGCACATTGCTTGTAACTTAATCTGCATAAACCAAAACAATTGACTGGATGAGTTGATTAGTTGATTTCGTCAGCCTGCATTTCCTCAGCGAACTTTTGCACAATTTAAGAGGGGTTTCTTCATTCCGAGTTGCTACGTATCACTTTCAATACCTTAGGTGGTTCAGCGTGTTATCTGGACTATAGATGCCTTGAGGTTATTGCTTGTTCTGTTATTAGGGTACTACGTGACAAGCTATGTACGTATATACTAGATAAGGCTAGAATTTAGCCGACAGTGCTATTGGCCTCGGTTACTGCCAAATGACCTGCAATTAGATGTCTCGGAAAATTCCTTTTAGGTGGGCGGAAGGAATGTCGGGAACCAATTGATGGCTAAATTACTGCCTTTTCAGACCCGAGTAGATTCTTCTCGATTGATGGAACCTTCTTTAGCGACTTCCACATGCGTTTTCTCCTTTTGATTTTCGGAGCGGATCTAATGGATAAATGTTCCTTCTCCAATCACAAGATTTGCGCTTACCAACTCCGTACTCAAATATGAACTTTTTTTTCTTGATTTGTTTATCGCGATCCTTTTCGATTTTATTTTTTCGTTTTACCACACACCTTCTCAAAGTCGAGACTTCAAAAAAAAAAATTTCGAGAAGCTTCTTCTTCTTTCTGTCACTGAACATGACACCGAGCTTGAGGAAGCATTTCTCTCGGTCGGGGCGCGTTTTGGTTTCATGCTGTAGTCGACAACAAGCCGGGCATACACGCTTCAGTCCGTGGTGGCATATTGCTATATGCAATATGCTACGACCATAACAGGGCAGAGTGGTCTGCGCCACCCGTGGTTCAGACGACGCTGAAAAATGGTCGACTGAGCTAGCCGGTCTTACACATAGGCCTCATCACTGCGGGCGCTCAATGTGTGTCACGACCCACGACCCTATGCTTTCCTCATCCTCAGACTCCACTTCCGATGACACGTCGAGGACACATCCTTGAAGTCTCGTCAGTCTTCGATCAGACTTCGACATCCTTCTCCGTGTGGGGAAGCCAAAGCTACATCGACAAGCTGGTAACCCAAAAAATCCAGCCGGTCGATGCCTCTCTGCCTTCCTTCACCGAGATGCTGAGGAAGCCCCGCGATCAGTAACCTAAAGAACTGATCGCTAAGCTTTCCCGGCGCAACCTCTCACCCTGATCTCAGACTGCGATTGTTCAAGGGTGTGTCTCCAAGGCGTCGTCGAAGTAGTGACATGTTGACAGCCGAATATGGGAATGGATTCCAACAGGTATATCACCCACCATTGACGGGGCAATAGGAGGGCTTCGTGATATCCTATAGTTTACCAGTTAAGCTGGCTGGATGCCTTCTTAGGGCTACCAGGAATAGACGACAATAAGTATCGACGATGTTTTCATACTGATGATCACTGCTTGATGTCTTTAGCGTGATAGACACCTAACAGTTTTCCCCGCAGATCTTCAAGTTCGTATAGTGAGTTTCCTTTCTTGGCTCTAACCCGACATTTAACAAATTTTCGTCCCAGTTTAGCACTAGTCTGCTGTTGGAAATTGCTTTGGGCAAAAGTCCTTCTAAATACCTCCTGACCAACTTTGAACTCGACGGGTTTTGCCCTGAGATTGTAGGCTTTTGAACCCTGTTCGAATGCGTGTTGTAAATTTTCCTGCACTCTCGCACGGATCAATCTCATTTTATCTTCTGCGTCTACTCTCAGTGGCTCATTAAGAGTTCCAATGCTCCTCAAGATGGAATAGGAGCTGCCATGTTCTATCATTTGTTGACCGAAGAGTGTTCGATAGGGAGAGAAACCAGTAGCTTGATGGAAAGAGCTCCGGAGGGAACTAGCTATTTGGCTCAGTTTCTCATCCCATCTGGTGTGTTCCTTCTGGATATAGGCCCTAATCCCTGACAACAGAGACCGGTTTACTCGCTCTGAGGCGTTTGCTTGCGGCGAGTAAACTGCCGTTCGCATATGCTTTACCCCATACTTTTCCAGTAGTCTGGCGAACTGAGCCGAGCAAAACTGGACTCCATTGTCAGAGACTATGGTCTCCGGAACTCCGAACACGTGAAACACTTCAGTCTCAATGAATTGGCATACATTGAGCGTAGACGCTTTTCTCATAGGTTTGAGAAGTGGGAATTTAGAAAAGTGGTCAAGAACTATCAGAATGCAGACGTTTCCTTTAACTGACCGAGGATATGGACCTAAGAAATCGACGTACAGCTTTTGCCATGGTCGTTCTATCACAGACTGGACTTTCATCGGTGGTCGCAAAATAGTATTAGGAGCCTTCGTTTCTTTACACACGTCACAGGCGGCTACGTAATTTCTGACATCAACTGTCATTCGTGGCCAGTACAGATGTCTTCGCAGACGTTCTAGGGTTTTCCCTATTCCTCCGTGTGAAGCTAGCGGCGGATCATGCGCTCTCGAAATGACGTCGGTGACAAGCCCACGTGGAATCCAAAGCTTCCACGCTTCTTCCTCCTGGATCGGATCGCCTGTTCTCGGAACAGTCCGAATATAAACGAAGCCATCCCTGACGCAAAGATCTGGTAGTTTGCCAGAAGTCGTTTTAACCTTATGCCTCAGTTCTTCATATTCCAACGAATTGAAATATGGCGAACTAAGGTCAACTTCCGGGCCAGGATCTTCGTTTGTGTTCATGCTGTCACAATGAATGCGTGACAGCGCATCAGGGACTACGTTCAGGCTTCCTTTCCTGTGTTCAATAGTGAAGTCGAAGCCCTGAAGCTTCAAACTCCACCGAGCAAGTCTTCCGCTGAGGTCCTTTTGAGACATCAGCCATTTCAAGCTCGCGTGATCCGTCACTATCTTGAACGGCATAAGCTCTATGAAGGGCCGGAACTTCTGTACGCTCAAGACTGCAGCTAGGCATTCTTGCTCTGTGACGGTGTAATTTCGTTGAGCGGAGTTCAACTTTTTCGAGACGTAGGCTATTGGCTTCTCGTGGCCATCGTCATCTAGCTGAAGCAACACTCCTCCAATACCTTGTTGGCTCGCATCGCACTGAATGACGAACGGTTTGGTGAAGTCTGGACTCACTAGCAACGGAGCCGAAGTAAGTTTTTGTTTGAGTAGATCAAGAGACGTCTGGGCTTCAGATGTCCATTTGAACTGACTCGGGTTTTTCAAAGTGTCTGTAATGGATGCAGTCAAATCAGCATAGTTCGGAATAAACCGTCTGTACCATCCTGCCATACCTAGTAGGCGTCGGGCTTGCCGAACAGTTTTAGGTGACGGATAGTCAACTATGGCTGATATTTTGTCAGGGTCAGTTCTCATACCTCCCCTTCCTACAATGAATCCCAGGTATTTAGTCTCCTTGATACAAAACTTGCTCTTCTCGACGTTTATAGTAAGGCCAGCTTTCCTCAAACAATCCGCTACCCTGGCTAGCAGCATGAGATGAGTGTCAAAGTCAGATGATAGAATTAATAAATCGTCTAAATAGACGAGAACGTTCTCACGAAGATCGAAAGGAATGACTTTATCCATGAGGCGGCACATCGTTTGGGGAGCGTTGCATAGGCCGAATGGCATCACTGTGTACTGATAGAGAGGATGACCAGGTACTGTGAAAGCGGTCTTCTCTCTGGAATCAGTGTCCAGTGGGATCTGCCAGAATGCATCTTTCAGGTCCAGGCTCGTTATGTAGTTTGCCGGAGGAAGTCGACTCAGAAGTGCGTCTATCTGCGGTAGCGGATAGGCGTCCTTCTTCGTAACCGAGTTGACCTTCCTGGCGTCAAAACAAAGCCGGACCTTTCCAGGCTTCCTTACCAGAACGACTGGAGAGCTCCAAGGACTCTGGCTCTCCTCTATCACACCCAGTGATAGCATTCGCTCTAATTCTGCATCCATCAAACTTTGCACTGCCGGGGAAATCGGATAAAAGCGCTGTTTTATCGGGGCGGCGTCATTCGTATCAATCTTGTGAGTGACCAATGATGTTTTTCCCAGGCCTAAAGAGGCGAAAGAGGGGAAAAGCTGTTTTGTGCTCTCTAAGCGTTGGTGTTCTAAACTAGAAAGGATATGCCCATCGGTGTCAGAGGTAGCTATTCCACTTGGATTCACTTCTGCGACTATACCTAGGACATCCGGAGCTAACCCAAAGAGGCGCCAGAAGTCTATTCCCAGATATAGTGCCTGTGTGAGCCCAGGAACCACGTAAAAACGCACGTTTTGGGTCTTATCACGGAAAGTGACGTCCAAGTTCACATGACCATGAACAGTCGTCATGGCACCATTAGCTACTTGGACCTGTGTCCGATACTTCTTCCATTCAACCTCTGCTTCAGCAAGCTTCTCGAGAGCTCCCTGGCCTAGAATACTGACAGTGGCACCACTATCAAGTAATCCAGTCTCAGTTCGCCCGAGCAGCTTTACTTCTGCGTACGGTCGAATGTCGTCTGGCATCGACACGGAAATCTGTGCTAGTTTTTTCCTTTCCAGTTTCATTCGTCGACAGTATTCTCGCCAACGAACGGTTGATCTTTTCCTTTTCGGTCTCATATCCCGGTCGGGAAACATAATCTCAGCTAACTCTGCTACTGAGGAGAAAATTCGGTCTCTTGCTGCTCTGTATCTCTGCAGACGCGTATGATACGGCGTCAGCGGATGTAAAACTGGCTCACGCCCACTCGTCATATCAGAGCTTGGTGGCCGTTTTAAGATAGAAATGGCAGGAGGCCAAATCTCCCGCTCAGTAACCTTGTCGGCTACACGTGCTATAGGTGTCAACGGGACATCGAAGATTAAAGACTCTTCTAATGAAGTGTCTAGCAATGTCACGGGCTCCCCAGAAGTGGAAATGGGAGCTTGGAGATCTGCAGAGAAATCCATCAAGTTCTCCGCCTCTATCAAAGTCGTAATCGTACTATCAGGTGTTTTGCTGATATCATCAGAGTCACTGAATGATATCAGAGGACATATCAGGGAGTTTTCGATAGTGTCTGTTAATGGAGCGGACCTTCCTCCTTGTTCAAAGCTTGCACTGGAGTGTTCGATGCATTGATTGCTCGTGATGTCGACGCTGGTCGGAAAGAGGTGTTGGTATTCCCGACCCGTCTGAAGTTTTTCTGTTGACATTGAATGCAATCTGGCTTGAAGGTGTTCTTCCGTCCACATCCGTAACAGAATACAGTTTGTCGTTCCTGCCGGCAATCTTGGTAAAAGTGTCCAGACTGGTCACAATTCCAGCAGGTTACATTTTTAGGGGTTGAAATGGCAGATAGTGAGACTTCGTCGCTACGTCCAGGTGATATATTCAAGTCAGCCTCGGTCAAATGATATCCATCCACCTCACTAACTCTTTGTCCGCGATAAGCGTTCCAACTACTTGCTGTTGCGATGCGCAGCTGCGTCGCTTGGATTTGATTTACCAGAATCCTGAGCTGGTGGATGGTATTGGTAGGATGCAAGCAAATTTTATTTTGTATTTCCGGCAGTAAGTTTGACTTGACTATTTCCAGAAATTCAACGTCTGGCAACGGGTTCTGCAGTTGGTCTTGTAACTGTACTAGATGCTGGTAGTAAGTGGCAAATGACTCTCCTCCTTTCTGCTTGCGCAGCATGAGCTGGACTTTGACCTTAAGGTCGTCTTTGGGTACTCCCCATTCAGCTAATAGAGCTGCTTTCACATACTCCCATGACGGCGTGGAATTTTGCCTCAGGAGAGACCAGTACCAGTCCATTGCTGGTCCAGAAAGCAGAGTAGTCATGTGACGTACCAGTAAGTCGAAGTCTCCCTCCAAAGCCGAATAAGTCAAGGCTTCTACTCGGAATACAAATTCATCGACTGTGAGCCGAGAACTGTCACCGCTGTAAGAGATATTCCACCTGCGGATAGGGCTGCCAGAACGTCGCTGTCCTATGCCTGCAGGAACACGAATAGGTGGTGGTGGTACAGGGTTTGGTGCGGGCTGATTTAGAGGCTGACCAAACGCGGATGGAGGTCGATTAAAGGATTGTCTATGCACACTGGGAAAATCGTCAGATGGTCTGGGATTTCCCATAGCCGGAGGAGGACGTGAAAAATCTATTGGTGGCACCATGGCTGCTACTTGCTGACGGACACTATCTACTAACTCAGACCGTAATGTACTGAGGCTGTGTTCGAGACCTTCACGTACCAGGTCCTGCATTTGTAAGCGTAAGCCTGCCAACAGCGCACCCGTAGCAGCTGAGGTGTGGCCTTGAGCTGGTGGTAATGGACTGTCTTGCCGTGAGTTGTGATTAGTGAACGTCCGGGAATGCAAATCGTGCATTCCTGGAGATAACGAGCGTCTATTAGGTAGTGGTAGGTCGAAACTAGGCAAATCTACGTTAGGCACATCGTGCTTAGTAGACTTCACCGGCTTCAAATTCTTCGGTCGCTTCGGTATTGCACCATTGTATTCTCGGAAGTCCTGTTGTGTAATAGGACATCGGCAGTTAGGACAACTAGCATGTTCACCTATCCAATGCTGCAGGCATGCTTGGTGAAAAATGTGCTCACATACGGTTATTACAGGCTTCCTTTCGGCTGACCAGCTTGCATCACGACAGATGGAGCATGGTTCGGGTAGCATTGACATACTGTTTGTCGCAGGCGGTGGCGTTCTTACTGTAGCCATAGTGAGTAAAAATTGAAAACGTTTTGCAGACCGAAGATTCGACGAAGAATGTCAGAGAAAAATTTTGTTAAAAAGTTAAAAATCGAGATTAACAGACTCGAACAGGATATAAGCTGACGAGCTACTAAATTTGTTGACACGTGTTGTGTCGATAAACGAAAAATAAACGAAAATGCCTAACGAAATTCGAGCAGATAATTCTTATCACTAAGACATTTCATACACCCGTCACATACTAGTATTATAACAATTCACTGCTGGTATACCATAGGTATATGAGGTAAGCAACAAAAGCCTTCGGGTGTAAAAAGATATTGTATATTCCTACAAAAACGAACTACTGGATCTATAAATACTAGAAAAATTTTTCATTAACTACCAAAATTCAAAATATTCTCATAAATATATAGTCTTTATCCTTTAGATAATTACCATAAATAGAAGAGGAAACTTCTACATACCATAAAGAGACTTTCGCTCTATCTCATACATTTACTAAATTAAAAGTTTGCAAGTTGGGACAAGATCTGTCACTCAGAAAAATATCTTTCCAAACGTCCAAAGAATTTGCTAAAAAAAATGTAATAACGCAAAACAATTATAGCGTTTCACAATTGAAAAAAACGAGATAAGAACAATTCGATCAAAACATTTCTCCCTCACCTCCCGAAGCTAACTCCCACATAAGAGGTCAGGTCGCTCTCTCTCCCCCAAGGTCAAAAACAGGATACAGGCAAGTGACGTGAGTGTGTGCATTGAAAAAGTCAGAGCTCTTGCAGAAATCTGGGAAGAGTAAAGTCGGAGGTATCAAAGACTGAGAATGCTGCCAGAGATTCTTCAGCCAGGCAGTTAGCAGTATGCCAACTCCTGATCACTGAAGATCTCCAGCATCAATCCCATCCTCCGAGAACTCGTTCTCTTCTCCTCACCGAATCGTCGTGTCCAGCTAGTTCGCTAGCCGGGCAGAGTCATGAGTCTGGTCAACTAATTAGCTGGAAGCCAAGAAGTTGTCTCGCAGATTCATAACTCTGTCCAGCCAGTTGCCCAACAGAGACATGTCCCCACAAGAGCTCAAACGAAAATTTCGTGAGGCCACCTACCATTTCCATGGCAGAAGGCCAGCGGGAAAGATCATCCAAAAACATTTCCAAAAACTTTCAAAAAAAATCAACAACTGTTCAGGCTTGAGGCTTGACCGAAGTCAAACCTAAAGCCGGATTTCAACTTCCAAAAAACTTTCATTAAATTCAAAAAACGTTGCTTTACTTTAATCCAAAAATTCAAAATATCAAAGACTTCCAATAAAACTTTCAAAATATTACGTTACTTTACAAAAAAAAATTTTCAACAAAACCAATTAGACTCAGGTCCACCCATATCTTCCACTGGATGTGAGACCTGAGGTCAATCAACTGGCAGACACCAGATGATCATCTCTCTCAAAGTCTCAGTCCCCAGTAAAATTTATATTTAGACCACCGAAGTCTAACTGAGGTGGCCCCACGTTGGGCGCCATTTTGTTATGGAAGTATGTTGAAGGCGACTTGACCAGGACGTTAAGTCCAAACTGCCAGCATGGGCTGACAGATCGCCTGATGACAACGATAGCACAGGGCGGCATGCTAGCACCTCGGCTAAGGGTGGCGGAGAGTGTGGGGGAGTTCCCGAAAATACCTGCCGCTGTCATCATCCATAATCAAAAAAATTTCATGCCTGCATACAAAAGAGCCGACACACACTCGGTCCTGAAGGGACCCTTACGTCACTTACCTACTTACTGTGGAAGGCGCAGATGTTCTGCCTTCATGGCCTTGCCCCATCCTCCCTATGACTCTGCTCGGCACGATCTGCAAAGTCCCTTTGGCTGATCTGTAGAAGAAATTAGAGCGGACCTATGCGACCTTCATGTGATAGGGCTCCGGGAAGTGAGAGGAGAAATAAAATTATTTACCAATTCATACTACGTTATAAACTGTATATATTCAAGCAATGTGTACTATTATGAAACGAATACGGCAGTTAAAGTATATGATAGTAAGCTTTCCTAACGCCTATCGGTCTACATATCTTGGGCTAAGATTCTATAGTTCTCTATCTCTATATCGAGTACATACGATGAAAATTTTAAGTTCATCTGTTCAGGTAATGTGATCTTACTACATAAATTCAAAGGTATAATAGTCCGCTAATTTATTGCTTATCAGTATAATTGTAATGCGGAAGAAAAAGATACGATCAGCTATATCGAGTATGTATTACTAGGATTTTAAATTCATTAGTTCAGTCATTGCAATGATGAAGTCTGATTATATACGTATACTTTGTATAACAGGAAGCTTAGCTATCGCTCATCAAAATAAAAATAATAAGAGGAAAAATGTGTGATCAAAACTATATCTAATATGTATTGTTAAAGTTTTAACTTCATTTGCGTAGACCATACAATAATAAGGTCTGAGTAGGTACATGTATATTGAATAAGAGGCTTAATTATTACATATCAACATAAATATAATAAGGAGAAAAAAATATTTGATCAAAACTATATCTAAAATGTATTGTTAAAGTTTAAATTCACTTATTTAGGCCATGCAATACTAAAATTAATTTGATTATGTACATGTAGATTGTATAATGAGACGCGTAACTCTTGCATATCAACATACGTATAAGAAGAAAAATTATGACCAGAGCTATATATATGTTATGTATTATTAAAATTTTGAATTCATTGGTTTAGCCAAGGCAGTAATAAAATTTTTGACTATGTACATGTATACGCTATGATAGGAGGCTTAGTTCTTGCCTATCAACATAAATATAAAACGAAATAAATATGACCACACCATATCCAGTATATACTATTAAGATTTTAAACTCATTCTCTTAATCAATGCAATAATAAGATTTGGTGGTGTAAAATGATTAGGTGACGACAACTTACAATTTTTCCTGTTGATGATGCTCCCTCGCTGAGGCGCCCCAAGAGGTTTCACCATGTCACTGGATTCAATCTTTTTCGTGTACTTATTGAGGCTAACGCAAAAGAAAAGAAATTTAAATGCATGCAAGGTATTATACTCTATCTACATGTCACATTTACATATATCTGTACAGGGTTACCTATTGACACCGAACTACTGCACATTGCTTGTAACTTAATCTGCATAAACCAAAACAATTGACTGGATGAGTTGATTAGTTGATTTCGTCAGCCTGCATTTCCTCAGCGAACTTTTGCACAATTTAAGAGGGGTTTCTTCATTCCGAGTTGCTACGTATCACTTTCAATACCTTAGGTGGTTCAGCGTGTTATCTGGACTATAGATGCCTTGAGGTTATTGCTTGTTCTGTTATTAGGGTACTACGTGACAAGCTATGTACGTATATACTAGATAAGGCTAGAATTTAGCCGACAGTGCTATTGGCCTCGGTTACTGCCAAATGACCTGCAATTAGATGTCTCGGAAAATTCCTTTTAGGTGGGCGGAAGGAATGTCGGGAACCAATTGATGGCTAAATTACTGCCTTTTCAGACCCGAGTAGATTCTTCTCGATTGATGGAACCTTCTTTAGCGACTTCCACATGCGTTTTCTCCTTTTGATTTTCGGAGCGGATCTAATGGATAAATGTTCCTTCTCCAATCACAAGATTTGCGCTTACCAACTCCGTACTCAAATATGAACTTTTTTTTCTTGATTTGTTTATCGCGATCCTTTTCGATTTTATTTTTTCGTTTTACCACACACCTTCTCAAAGTCGAGACTTCAAAAAAAAAAATTTCGAGAAGCTTCTTCTTCTTTCTGTCACTGAACATGACACCGAGCTTGAGGAAGCATTTCTCTCGGTCGGGGCGCGTTTTGGTTTCATGCTGTAGTCGACAACAAGCCGGGCATACACGCTTCAGTCCGTGGTGGCATATTGCTATATGCAATATGCTACGACCATAACAAGTTGCGAGTGTTAATTTGAGATGTAAACATTCCAACTAATGAAAGTCGAATTCATTAGCACAGCTTGAAACAACAAGAGGGTTCAATGGAATCCCGGTAGATGCTACTTTGTTAATTAACGTAAAAAATTGACGACGACTCTCAGAGATTTATTTGTGTGACGATGGGAATAATTAAATGTAAATCATGGAGAAATTTTTTAAATTTAATATTGTAAAAAAAGAAATGAGAATTTTTAATTTTACACACGATGCTACATTTTTTATGTGTATTAAAAAACAAAAATCTCTTGTGCTTACATAGTTCTTCTCCATTTCGGTGGTAGTTATATTTAGCCAGATAGAAATTCATTTTTATTGTAATTTTACAAGATATAGCATGAAAAATGCAATATTATCTTTGACGAAATCAGCTTTAATTAAATGAAAAATTAAAAAAAAAACACAGAGAGCGGAACAATATTATTCTACTAATCACATTCGAAAGTATTTTTTACAACTCCTAAGTAAAAATTTTACTCAATTTCATTTGGCATAAATATTTGAGGTTATTTTTCGTAAAAAGTGTAAAATTACATGGAAAATATAAATCAACTTTTACCAAAATCTATACACAATTAGTAAGAGTTGCATCCGGCAACCGAATTTTTACACATTTTTGTATGTTTGCATAAAAATCAAACCGCGATTACACTCCAAAATATACTTAGAAGCCAACCACCATACACTCACGTTCAGAAAAAACAGCATATTTTTTATTTTCATAATTACGTTAAGTGTGTGGTCGGCTTTAGGTGTATTAATAAAAATTTGTGTAAAATTACATTTATGATATGTAAAATTACATTCCTCGTGTGTAAAATTTTAAAATTTGTGTAAAATTACATTCCCCGTGTGTAAAATTTTAAAATAAATTTTTCTTTTTTCTACAAATTAGGATAGTTTAGTTTACATAGAATTTAAATAATTTTACAATTAATCAAAAATATATAAAAGTTAACTCTGAAAATAATGATAGTAGAAAACATGAATTCCACGGGAAAAAAATTAGATTTTCCACAAAGTTAAAATTGTGTAAACCGATTTCAAATATTCTGTACTTCATCAAGTCCCTGAATCGATCGGTGATATTGGGTATATTTTTTAAAAATTTATTTGTTTTGTGTTATAGCTGGACCCTTATTTTTAGTAGGATGTTTTTGTGTATCTCAAGTTGAGGAATCAGGAGTGTTCCTTGAAAACGTGACTGTAGATTATTTTTGAGAGCCACTTTAAGTTTTCGTAGGAAATGTTTTCGCCGAAAACTTACGAATTCATGACTCTTGGGTATACCGCATACAAGGTTAACGTCTATTGTTTAAAAATGAATAAATTTTTGAAAAATGTCATAAAGTATCTTCCGGAGAACAAATAAAAATATATTATAGCTTTAGAATATAATATATTTTTAATTGTTCTCAGGAAGGTACTTGTCTTCTACTGAGTGGTGGGGAAAGAAGAACGGCGGTCCATATACATAAATGTATAGGGTAGAATCTACTTCATAACGACATTACCGGGTAACATAAACTAACCAATTCAAGCACATTTTAGGACATTTTATAAAAATTCACAAATAAACGTTGGAAGTGCGACTATACGTCAAATTTGTTTGTACCAAGAGAAGACAAGATTTTTTATGTGATGCATACGTCCTGTGATCCACTGCAGTTTTCACTTGCTTATTACGTATAGTACCTCATTAAAGAGATGATGGAAGAAGTATCCTAAATGGACAAGTTCTTTAGTTATCCCGAATATGTTAGCATATATGTATGTATGTATGTATACCCAACGAACATAGAAACTTTTGGATAGTTAACTATGGTTCCAGGGATTGTGAGTTCGTATCCGACTTTGACAAGGCTCTGCGTTCTTCCTGTTTAGTTCCAAACTGATTTTAGTAGATTCTCCTTTCGCATATTAGCTACTATCCAAACTATCACAATATTTACTCCAGGGAAGCGGAAAAACATTTCGGGAGTTTTAAAACATTTGGTAACAATCGAATACGGTGCACTTTTTCTAATAAAAGACAGATGGCAGTCTCATAGGTTAATCACTTAGCACACTTAAAAAAAAAGAGACTGTAATAAAGCCTCCGATGCGTAAGGAGTGCAAGCAAGTCCATTGTGGACCAGAGTGCGAGAATTTACAATTTACAATTAAGGAGAACGTACTACATCATACACCATCACGCATTGTGATAAAGGTCCAAAACAGGTGCAGAGCCTATATGGAAGTCCAATGATTCCATAAAGGGAGTTAAACAAGAAATTTAAGTCGTTTGATATGGAGAATATCATAAACTCTGTAAAGATAGGTTACTCCTCAAAACTGATGTACGAAATCTGGATAACTGAAAATAAACTTAAAAAGAAAGTCATCGAATCAAGTTTACTGAATACAAAATATCCCGAGATGAAATAAGCGTCTTAACACGGTAAGTGCGTAGGTGCATGAAAACTATACTAGTCGAAAACAAAAAGATGACGAACTTTAGGCTAAATTATTGCAAGACTGTAGCTTAATTTGATAAAAAGCCTGGAAATCACTCTCAGATTACAAATATTGTGCAGATATGGAATTACAAAACTATTCAATGAGACATTAGGAAATTTCCTAATCAGTTAGATCAGAATAGAATGAAATAGACTGTGATTTTTTAGAATTAAATTTGAAGTCAATAATTGATTGCAGCCAATTATATAAATACACAATTCAAACGAGCTACACAAAGAACAATTGGATCAATTAAATATTCGTAAGCATTCATCTTTAGATTCTAACATCGTGAATAATAAACTAAAAAGTAGCGGGTCAAGAATAGAGCTCTGAGGTAATCCACTATTAACGTATTGAGTATCATAACTTTTCCTTTTAATCCACCCATTTATTCCATATTCTTTATTAATCGAACAGCATAACAAAACAAATTATAATGTGCAGTAAGCTTAGGTAGTTTATTTTCACAAGCGCTTAAATTTTGGTTGGAGTACTCACTTGAAAGGTTCACTGCTATTTTTTTCCATACTGAAATCTTCGTCATTGCAATGGCAGTGAAGTTAGCTCTTGATATGGAAATTAAGTGAAAGGACGTTGCTATCCTTTTAGACAGCCAGTCTTCGGATAACGCATTAACATTTTATTGGGGACTGCAGAACGTTTTTGGATAAGCTATGAATTCGAAACACGATGTCTCTACGTTGGGTACTTTGGTACACAGAAATTATGGGGAATGAGAGAGCGGATACCACTAGCCAGGTTCAGACTAATTCTTCTTTTTTTGGAGCAACACTTTTTGTTACGGCTGCCACCTCAATGATCGCGTCTCCCATCAAAGTGGTTTTTCGTACGAATCAATGGCAGCAATTTACCAACTTAAGCACTTTCAGGTGCTTAATGGATCAAATAGTAAGTTCACTGATTTTTCTTGGGAACTCGAAGGGAAACAATGCAATATCGTGGGAGATATCAACAATAGTAACAGTCTATTTAAAACTCATCTAACAAAGATGGGAGTTGTTTACGGAGCCTTTTGTATCTGTCCTATCTGGGAGCAGAGTTTGAGACAAACGGAAAACTTTCTGTGTGCGCCTGTCTCGCGTTTCGATATTGCTCGATGCAGACTGGATACTGTTGGGTTTGCCTTCCTAGCTGCAAATGAGCTGAAAAAAATTACCTCACCTGGATCTGATACACTTATATTAAGAAGACAGGAGAGTTTCGGTGACTAGTTTTTTCGTCCCGTCCTCCGTGCTTAGGATCCCTGCATTGAAAAAAAGCTTAAATAGAAGCACCACGTAAGAGACATTGTCAAATGCATTTGAGCATACAATTTTAAGTAGATACTTATCTACCATCACCTTTCATCATACAGGTAATTTCGTTTTATCTAGACCTCAGCTATCAAATCCTTAAATACAAATGCACGACCTTCTGAACACTCTGTAATAATGTCTAATATATTTTATTGATCTATAATTTTAACTATCATTTTATTACTATACCCCAACAAACAATTTAACCATAGACCAATTAAATCCAATTGACTATAAAATTAATGTTAAAAATTTAATCAATTATTTCCAACGATGCGACCGCAATCCCCACAGGTGACAATTTATTTTTCTTTATTCATAAAATTCATTTAATATTCACCGCAAATAATGCGCATGACTCAGAAGATTACTTGAATATTTAATGTCTAGAGAGAATGGCGGGTGACAAACGTAAACGCAATCGATACTTCCTTTGCGCCGCCGCACCATAAACAAGTTTTCACATAACTATGCATGATGCCGTTGTGCATAGAAGTTTAAAAATTAAATGCCTACACACACGCTATAAGTTAGGCTTACTACATTATTATCTGACGAAGACGACGACACCACTTGGACAAGTTTTCTATGCTCGAAATTATTTTCAAAAAAAAAAAAATCGCAATATTCCACAATTCCACAATTACCTGGCGTCTGGCCGTATATTTACGTGTTAACTTATAATCAAGATTTCAAGAAGACTTGAAACCCATCATACTTACATAGATTGAATGCTTTAGATTGTATAGTTAAACCTACATAAATTGGATCTACATAGATGCAGTAAGCAAAACACAGGTTCACTACGTAATATTAAAACGGTTTCTTTGACAAGAGAATTTTCCACGTTTCTATACATAACAATTACCAATTACTACGAGGTAAGTGTGCTTCCTCAATGTACATATAGAATTTCTATAGTTCCACTAACAGCATGAAAGAAGATTCTGCTGAAATTATGATAATTAGTCTGAGATGAGCGTCAATGTTCTGTTAGTTCAAGCATCTTTATAGTAAAGAAGTCTATGCTAGAAGTCTATAGCTCACTTATGAACGGGAAAAAGAACGAGTTGCTGTGAAAAAAGAAATCAATGATAATTGAGTCATTCAAACATGGTCAGATTAAACTTGATTCAAAAATTTCACAGCAAAACAATAAAAAACAACATTTTTGAACTGACGCGACGTCGAGGACGGTCGTTCGTACGGTTCGGTTCAGTGGGTCGCAGCCAATCTGGATAACAAAGATTCACTGGCATGTAATTTCCCCTTAATTTCTTTAGTTTATCATCAATTTTCTGGCAATTTTATGGATTGGAGGTACCATCATCGGTCGGATTACGCGATTACTTAAGTTGGAGAGATTTTCTTGGAGAATTATATAAAAATGGATGGCATTCTTCATAAAAGTTCATTCGTAATTTAAGTTTCGATAATTGGGGGTATAAGGAGGAAAATATTGCTTCGATACTAATAGGCTATATGTTAGATTAGCTTGGAGTGGTGGCTATCGTAAAATCAAGTAGGGTCAGTCACACTTAGACCATTGTGATGCCAGCTTATTGGGACACAACTGGAAAAGATACCTCAGATTTAGGGGATGCGCTGAAACCAGCCACAAGAGTTAATAAACCTTACCAGGTGCCCCAAATTTTTCCTACTAATTCCCCGAGTTCATGGAAAAAGTTGATATCAATAGGAGGAATACGCCTATACGCTTAGCAAGGTTACGGCATTCGCATAGCAGGTGCTGAATGCTCTTAATTTCTTTCTCATCCATAAAACTTCTGCAGAAGTTATTGTATGGAGCTTGTATGCGCTCTATATTTTTTGCTAAAGAGGCAGTATCCGGTGATAACTGCAGTAAGATTAAGCACGTCATTCCGATTCCTTCCTAGCAGAAACTTAGTTTTCCCAGGACATATCTCGGCCCAAAGGTGTCTTGAAATCGTGCATGTGGCCAGTTCTCGCCATCTACGATTTGTCAACTTACAGGCTTGTATATCTAGAATCATCTTCACTGATTCTAGGAGCCGACCTATGAATTCCTCCGCTGAGACATATATTCATAGCAGAGTCCTTTCTGGCCGAACATCAGCTGCCTCATTTCCAGGTATGTGGACTGTGAACAGGTATCTAGCAAAGAATAATCCCGTGGGTGGTTAGCACCCAGTTTCCCGAGCTCACAGCGACACCGTTGCACTAGGCGTGATCTAATTGTACTTGAGTCCAGAGCTTTGATTGCAGCTTAGCTGCCAATACAAATCCTGATAACTCGATCGTTATAGGTACCTCATAAATTGTAAGCAATAGTCTTGCTGCATTGCAAATAGCCAGAACATCCGCTTGAAGCCCACTGCAGTAGTCCGGTAGGCGGTACGATTCCTGCTTTTGAGGAAATTCTGAGAATACCTCGGCTCCACATACAAAATCAGAGTAATTTGCCACACGAATATCATCACACTCCTCTCTTCTAGGAATGCTACTAGTTGAGAACGCTTTCTCAAAGTCTAGTCTCGGGACAATGTAATCCGTGGCTCCCCGTATATAGTCTTCAGGACAGATCTTCAGTATTCTGCTGTTCCCAAGATTTGCTGTTATCCAGCAGTCCGACTCTGTAAGCCTTAGTGCACTTTTTGCAGCTATACATTTCCCATGGATGGATGTTAAGGAGCAAGAGCCGGAGAGTAATCTCTATTGTTGCCGTTAGTGTTGTTTGATTAGCACCTGTAATACTTAGCCAGGCAGCTCTCTGTATTTTAGTAAGAGTTTGCAGATGTGTCGCTTTCTCTAGAGAGCGTTCCACCATCCCAAGATTACATATGTAAGTATGGGATAGGATTAATGGGCCTATATTGTATTAATTTCCTATCCAGAATCATTTTTTTTTTTTTTACTTTTGAAGGAAGGTATCATTATCTTGTCAAGGTTTTCCATTGTATGGTGAAATCCTTTGATTTTGAATGGTACCTACCAGCAAAATTCAAATTCAAGCTTTTTGTTAGACAAATCATTTATTTTCTATTTATAAAGAGTGATTTTATTTAGAGAATTAAAACAACTGGGCTTATCGTCTCCAATTTTAACTTCCGACTTCCTTGGAATATCGCTGTATAAGCAGTGGCGGCGTAGCTATACCAATGCAAACAATGCAGTCATGTGGGGTCCCTGATTCAAGGAGCCCCTAAAGAGCTACATATGATACTTTTATTTCGAGACTTTTTTTTCCGAGTAGTCGAACGATTTTCGTTCCTAACATCCGCGACCGAAGAACAGACGAGAACAAATGCTCTAAGGGTGCAAGCATAATATCCAACCAACATATCGGAAGCGCTGCCATTTCAGGTTCTGCATCCATGGAACGCTCGTTCTCAAAACTCAAAATAATAAAAAACCATCTTCGAAATTCTCTGGGCTAAGAGCGGCTATCGCAATTAGCACTACTAAGCATAGAGTCAGGAAAAGCAGAAAGGATGGATGTCTCGAAACTCATCGATGACTTCGCGTGAGCTAAATCTCAAAAGAAGAAAGTACCGTGCAATTGTATGTCATGTAGTAAGCATGTTACTATTTAAAATTAACTTAGTAATTTTCTATCACAGGCTCTATACTGTTTTCTGTATAAACTGTGAATTGAGATTAAAAAGAATTTGCAATTTCTGTTTTAATTCATTTATAATAAAACAAACCCAGCTTTCAGGTGTCTACTCCAGACTAGCCGACTTCACGTCCAACACTCGGCGTTCTACGTTCGTTTGCAATAAGCAAAGGTGCGGCTTTCATTTTTTTTTTTTTGCATTGGGGCCCTCAAAGGCAAGTTACGCCACTGTCTGTAAGTACCTCTATTAATCCAAAATTGATATTAGTGCCCAGAAAAAAATTCAAAATTCTATGTTAATCTCTAAAAATGTGTGCATACAGGGTGGGCCATCTGTTGGTCCTTCTTCAGTCGATGATTTTTAGTACTTAATGTTATCTGTTCTAAGAAATTCTGTGACATATGAAAAGTCAAAAATATGCCATTTATAATCATGGAGCGTATTTTGATTGTCCAAGTGTATTATGGTCGACATGGACGTCCTACTGAGCGTACAATTGGCAAAATTATTTATCGTTTTTAAGAAACTGATTCAGTGGAAGTTCGTAGACCGTATCAATATTGTTCATCCAATTCGTACTCCTGATGCAGTGGCAGCTGTTAGTGAAAGTATTCATAATGAACCAAGCACATAAACAAGGCATCGTTCACAGGAACTAAACATTTCACGAAGCACATTACGACGCATTTTGAATGTATGTAGATCTTCATTTGCATCCATATACAAAATTCAACTAACTCAACAATTACAGCCACCAGACGTCGTCGTTTTGTTAATTGGATGCTTGAACGTAATGAAGGTTTTTCATCAAAAATAATTTTTAGCGATGAAACACATTTTCATCTGGATGTGTACGTCAATAAAAAAAAATTTTCGGGAGCGGAAAACTTCATCCTTTCATTGATCCACTTTTATTGAAAAAAAAAGTCATCGAAAATTTGTAGAGAAGCCGTGGTGGCAGAGCTGGGCAAGTACCAAAGAAAAATTACTTAAGTACAAGTACAAGTATCGAAGCCCTAGTACTTCAGCGCAAGTACAGGTACCGTATGTATAAAGAGTACTTGTAACTAAGTACTAAGTCTATAAAAAGTACTGAGTACTTTTTGAAGTACTTTTTTAAAATCTTTGTACGTTGGCACTAATACAATGAAGTTTATAGAATTCAGTTAATTGATATTAATAAATAAATCTCTTTTGAAAACTATAATATGTATACTAACCAGTGGCTATCTTTTTATAATTTTCGGCGCTGCACGTAGAGTAAAACTTTCGCCACTCATTGATTGCTACACTCATAAAAACTATTAGAGATCCGCCCAAGCATCCATTGTCGCCTCCAATAATGCATAAAAATTCTAAGGAAAATAATTTCCAATAAAAAATTTCTAAGACGAAATTCAGGCCTTACCTACATCAGGTCGAGGCATCGTCGATTTTATATTTGAGCGAGATATTACTGGTTTTTGTTCTAATTACTTGCCCAGTCTTGTTTGTATGTTATTATTTTGGTTAAGGTTCTGCCTTGACGCGTGAGTGCGACACACGCTTTGACAGTTCTTTACGTGCTTTAAAATTTAACAAAAAAGGAGTTGCGTTTTGTGTTTGCTTTTGTACGAAGAGTTAGATATTTGTGGTAACTTAATCGACTCAGAGATACTTAAGCAAAAACTTGGTACTTAAGTACAAAACTAAGTCTTAAGTATAAGTACTTATGTTCAAGTACTAAGTAGGGCATTTCAAAGGTATTGAGTAATAAGTCTTAAGTAACGAAAATGTACTTTAAGTAGTACTTAAGGGGTTAAACCACTGTAATAGCCTTAAAAATAGAATTTTTTTTTACAATTTTTTTTTTATATAAAGAAAGGTAACCGAATAATAATATTCATGGAGGTTATTAAGCATATATTTAAGTATACAAAAAAAAAAATTAAAAAAATTAAAAATATTAGTAAATGGCAACACCAGAGCTATTCTCGCGAGGCTTGTCGAATTTAAAACACTCTGCGGCACGTAGTGTAGCTGGTGCAATTTTGATTTTGGATAAAAAAGAAAAAAACCCGTTTAGTCTACATGCTCATAGCTAGTGAAGTACGTAGGGGATTTAAAAAATTTTCATTTTTATATTATTGGCGTGTATTTAAATGAAATCGTTCAATTTTCGACACAAAAAGCGGTAATCATTTGTTAATAAATAATGTCTAAATGGACGTATCGAAAATCCCGTACGTATTTCACTTGAAAATGTTATTTTAAAGATATTGTTAAAAATTCAAATGAAGAGAATGAAAATTGTTGGAGTTATGCTGCATGCCGTTTTGAAAAATCGTATTTCAAGAAAAAAACGTTTAAAGTTTTGAAATGAGTTATTGGCATGAAAAATTCGACTGTTTAAATTTTACATGTACTGACGCTAAACTAAGGTATACTTTGCTTGGAAATGCTACTAACTGAATATAAACACTTCCTAACGACATTTGTTACTGTATCAGTGCCAGTAAGGTATGACAGCACCTCCCAGTAGGGTTTATTTGATGCAGGTACTCGTTTTGGAGCAGACCGACGGGCTCGGGCAGGAGCCTAAAATTTCGATGAAGAAAATTTCTTTCTGGTATAAAACCTTATGCCTCATATTCTAGAAAGTTCAACGCATTTTTTAAGCCAATAAAACAAAATTTATTTTCTAAAAAATTTGCAGTGGTGTCTTTTTTTACCCTAGTATTGCCTAGCTCTGCGTGTTGGGCATATGAATGATATTGTTTTTTTTTTTTATATATATATATAAGTGGCATGGAACCACCTTTCATTACCAATAAAATTTTTTGACTTTTCATTCCAAAATGAAATTTGTGTTTTATTTACAAATGAAAAAAGGACAGATGGCCCACCTGTATATAATTTTTCATGGATGCGAATATTCACAGATTTATTGAGCCAAGACCTATATTCACTCCTAACTTTCGCGTAAAAAGCAGTTTTTTTTTTTAATAACTCAACTTCTTCAACAGTCAAAAAATTCATTAAAAATACGAAACAGGTAATTTTGGTTATTTTTGAATTTATATCTACGATTTCTATAAAAGTACTCTATGCATCCACATTTCAGCTTACTGCACCGACGCGACGGTGCATTCTCAATCAGCCCATTTATATGTATGTGAAAAATATACAAAAGAGTTGCCAGATCTCGACAATTTTCGAACTTATTCTCTAAATCATTGCTTTTAAATTTATTTATTTTTTTATTTACTTACATATTTACAATACTAAAAATTTATATTTTACATTTTACAACAATAGACAGACAGGAAAACCAGACAGACTTAAATCAATGATCTCATAATAATTCACCTTGTGAAACAATATCTTGAAAAAAGGATCATGTCATGATCATGATCTGTTCAATAATTGCTTTTCAACAAAATATGTATGTAATATGATTCCAGAGCATCTGCTGTTTCATCCTGTTGAATTTGAATTTGTACTTCAATCACTCTCACATCTCATGGAGTATAAAGCAATTTAACTCGGATATGCACTCATCAATAACAAAACTCAACATTGCTACGTGCTCTGGATATTGACTCCATCAATTATTTTCATTTACCATATGAGAGATTGATTGATAGATAGCAAACTTGAAATATTGCAGATATTGATCGAGGCGATAATTGGGGAATAACAATGAATGCACGAACAAAACAAAACAAAAAATTATATTTGATTGAAGTAAAAAGCGCAGCTGCTTTAGATAACATTTTTTTTAGCTGTGAATTCGATTGTTTTACTTAATTCGTACTGATTTGGATAGAGAAAGGGTAGAAAGAGAGAGAAGAGCTCTAGAGGGGTATTCCTCAAGAAAGTATCTTATCAACTTTATTATCTTTATTATGGACGATAATATAGTAGGTATTATACTATGACCTAGAGTAATTTTAGTAAGCATATAGGAATTTCGAAACAGAATTGTATGGACTCTTGCAAAATACAATGGGCTACAGATATATTCTCAAATTTGCAGGGTTTCACAGTTCATAGTTGAAAATAATTTTTTTTAATTCTTTTATCATTAGTTTTCTAATGAAGCGAAAAAAATTTGCTACCCTACCTCTCTTTCAGATTCGAGATGGGGCTAATTACATAGGTGTTAGATTGAAATCTCCTAGAGGATGACATATAAAAATGTTGAACCTTTAAATGATACCTGCGGTAAATATGAATCATATCAATATCATGTTGTGTCTTTATGTTAATAAATAAATAAATCAATACAATTACGCGTGCCATTTAATCGGAATTACTTCTCCCAGCTGTACTCATTGTGATGATAGCAATCCACTATGAGTTTCTACATCTCTGAATCGCAAATAGATTCTCACATTCTGCTGGGAGTTTGTTTTTTTTTTACAAAGTGTTATAAAAAGTGACGAAATAAGAAAAGAACTAAGCAGAGCTGGATTAATTCGCTCTTTCAGCAGCAAAACGACCGACTAAGAACAATATGCCGATTATACGAAATTACAACACCATTCACATAGCGACAGCTAGTAATTTTGAAGAATTAATCGAGCCAGTAGAAAAGGCAATACACTGAGATTTATTAGGATTTATTTATAGATTGTGTGCAAACCATCCATCTACTAATTTCGAGTAAATCGCTGTTGATTCATTCTATTCACGCGAAGTCTTCCATATTCCACCTATGGGGGGGGGGGGGGGGGGATTGGAATAAGATAAATTTAAATGTCGTCGGCATATGAATGTTAACGTCACGAGTTATAAGCGACAAGTCATAGTAATATACATGATAAAGAGTAGAGGTCTAAGTATGGATCCCTGTGGAACCCCACAGGTTAAGAGAAGAAGATGAGAACAATTATGGTCACCCACGCATACATGTTACCTGTTTAACCGGGAAGTTATTAATTAAAAGAGTCGCGGGCTATTTGAAAAATTAAAATTGTTATAAAGTGTCTTCGAAAAATCAAATCAAGGAGAACTATTTCACTATTATCGAGAGATTTTCGAATGGCAATTGTCATCTTTAGGATTGCACTTTCACAACTAAGCCCAGGACGAGAATCGGACTGCCATTTACTTATACTACGAGATTATTCTCTAATATGGAACGTTGAATTTGCCAATACAGCAACTTTTCCAGTACTTTGGAAAGAAAACCGAACAGGCTGATAGGCCTCTTATGTTCAGGACGGAGATAGAGACAAGTCAAGATTTTTTTGCAATCGGGACTACATTAGAAGTCTTCCAGAAGATTGGAAAAACTTCTTTTTATTTTAATCGGGACTACATTAGAAGTCTTTCAAGAGATTGGGTAGACTTGTCCCCTTTTTTTGCAATCGGGGCTATCTTAGAAGTCTTCCAGGATATTGGAAAGACTGACTTAAGAAATGAAATGCAGGTATTAAAGACATGCAGCAGTTGACCAATGATAGCTGAAGGGATAATCTTCAAAATTCGAGACCAACCGACAGCAATTAATTTCCAATAGAGACTGGATTTGATAGTCTCGCTACCGTATACATCAGCGTTTTACAGCTTACGCCAAAGCATTTTCTGGAACATGACATAAATCCTAGCAAAACCTCTATCGTCTCATTCATAAGTAGAAAGAAATTTAACCTTTCTTCTTGCACGGAACGGATATACAACTCTCTAAATATATAAAGTTTCTAGAGATCATCGTCGATTAGAAACTCATTTGAAACCAACACTTGTCGAAGGTTATATAGAAAGCTACAGCAGCTTTCTGTGTATACCAAAGACTGTATGTCACAAAAAAAAAAAAAAAAAAAACGGGACTTAAATCCGAAAATAGTTTATTGGTCTTATAACAATATCGTTAGGTCCATCATTACTATGGCACCCTTGTATGGTAGACCAAAACAGAGAAAAGAACAGTGCAAATAAAGTTACAAAAATTATACAAAGACTTGAATGCTATGAGTACTTGTCCCACATAAACCTTAGAACTGATGTTGAGCTTACCTCCTCTACATATTTTCATTAAAAATTAGGCTGCATGCTCTAAGCTCTAATTATAGATGCTAACTGTCAACTCCCAAAAACCCGGAGACTTAGTCGGTCGTCGGAAAATTAAATTCTAGAAGAGTTTCAAGATATCTCAATAGCCTCTACGTTTATAGACATATAATGTCCATATAAAACCCAAGAAATTTGGACGACGCCCGCTTTGAACTGATCATAGAAGACCGCCAAATGTGGATCACTCATCTGATACAAAAAGCCTTAGGATGCTACCCAACTATCTTTCAAGCAGAAATTCACGCCATAAAAACATGCATTAAAATCAATCTGCAAAGAGGCTATCGATACGAAAATAATTATACAAATTCTGCCGATCAAGCCGCGATGAAAGCATTAAATTCCAATGGATTCATTTCAAAACTGATTTGGGACTGTAGTATGTCCTAGATTTACTATTCAAAGGATAATAAAGATGAGATGAGTATCAGGACATGAGGGACATTGAGACTACTGACTACTTGGCTAGAAAAGGAGCATAATCTCCATTTACCGAATCCGGACCGCTCACTGACATATATAAAATGGACTACTGACATTACTGAAATTGCATACATTATTTGACATTATTATACGGGATAACGTTACTCTAGTTGTCTTTTTTTGGTTTAACTCCTTTATTCTGCTGAACTATAATAAGAATAAGTATATAGAATAGAAATAGATGTCAATACAATATTTGTAATCATTTCTCTCTCCCCCATACCTACAAAAATCGCTTAAATTTATTTATTTAAATATCAAGTTTAAAAAATATTTAATGTTGTAGGAGATAAGCTTCCGAGAATAGAAATCATTTCGAATGCATCTGTAATTTGTTGAAATTTTAGTATGAATATTAAAATGAAACTCAAATTTGATATTAATATAATTGTCACACCCCTGCCAAAAAAAATTTACCCATATGAAATAGAAAATCAGGCAGGTATGTCAGTGGAACCGCTCTGCGGCTTTACCGGAGAAATATTACCCAAAACAGAAAGATCTCACCAACTACAATGACAGAGCCTTCCTGGACTAACAATAAGACACGCGAAAAAGTTCATCAATTTCCAATACAAAGACTTAAAAAAAAAAAAAATCATCAATCGTGGTAAACACCAGATCAGGCTTTTCCCACTTAGATACATCCTTAAGAAAATGGGAAAAACCACAAACGAATCTGTAGAGCACGTACTCTGGAGTGCGTAGAATTTGCTGGCCATAGACTCCAATGTTTGGATAAATGAATTGTAATCCCATCAGACATCCTGAACCTCATGAGATAATATCCTTCTTAAAAATAATGAACGTGAACTGTACCTAACACGGTACAGGCATTTCCTTTGGGTCGCAGTGTTTAAAGGTCGGATCTCCAGTCCCACTTTCTACTTATGCCCACACGTAGCAGCAAAATGCTACGGTTTTCTTGCATGTGTGGGCATAAGGGAAGCAAAAACTGTGATCCAGAATCCGCATAGCGTAACTACTATTCTCATCCAATAATTACTACAACCTTTTTTACCACACAATTACAAAACACTTTTTAATACATTTTTAATAACCCTTACTACACACCGGGGGTACCCTCAAAATCTTTTATCTTTTACCTAAAAGTCATTGTACGTTTTATTGAATGCTTTTTTCCTCTTTTATTTATTAAAAAAAAAAAAAAACACTTAAAACTCACTAAAAATTTGCAATTGTGCTTGACTTGAACTTAAACGTAGTCAAAAACGTTTTTAAAATGTTTTTTTAAAGTTTTATGGAAACTCGTTAAACTCATTCAAGTCTTTCTACATAATTCCGGCGACGCGACGGTAGGAATTTTTCATATTTCTATAGAAAAACGAAAAAAAAAAAAATCTTCTAATAGTTCACGGCAAATAACACTTGACACGGTAAACTAAGCTTTTTTTGTTTTTTTTTTTGTACTTAATTCTGGTCCATATCTAAGACAGAGAGTCTCACGCCTTTCTATTGTTAAAGATCATAACGGCTACCCTTGAAATGGAATTGCAGCAGCAGCAGCAGGAGCAGCAACAATTGTCTTTATTTTTTTTTTTTTTTTTTTTTTTGTTACATAGAGGTTGGCCAGGCTATTAACCTTTCACGTCTTTTTGATGCACAACAAAAGGTCGTTGATAAAATAATTCGTGGTTAGGTGGAGTAACCAGCCTCGCCGCCGCATTCTATTGTTTCATTTCTAAAATAAAATGAAGAACTTTAAATTTTTTTTTTTTTTTTTAACATTTTAAAGCTTTGATCTAGATTTAAAAGTAAAAATCATTTCTAAATTTTAAAAGCAGTAAAAAGAATTTCTTCAGAAAAAAAGTACAAAAAAAAAACTACTTAGATTCAGATGCATTTGATGACATTAATCTACAACAAAATTTCTACATCGATAAACAATTTATTTTCTTCTTTTTTTTTTAGTATTATTACGGAAGAAAGTACACGCATCGATATAAAAAAAAAAAAAAAAAAAAACGACAACAGATTTCAGATTTCAACAGATACGGCCAAAGCTGCATGTTTTTTATCCAAACAAATCGCAACTTGAATCAAAACTAACAATTAAGTTGCGCGGTAAATTGCAGGTTACTTGAAGAAAGAAGCATCTAACGATGACGATGACAGCGGCGGTGGTGGTGGCGTCGGCGGCCAATGCGATATGGTGGAAAAGATCATTGACGAACTATTTAGAAAAAAAAAACAACATAAAGAAAATAAATTGTGCAGAAAATTTCTCTCTTCAAATTAAAACACACACAGCGAATTTAACTGCAGCTTCTTCACTGAAGCATTGTACTTAGAAAACTTACTTCTCCTATGTCATTATTGTATGTACGAGACATCATCAGAAGATCAGACAATTGATGGCTGCTACTCTGTGGATGCTGCACAATCATTCGTGTTTTATAGGAAAATTGCAAATAATAAGAAGACATCTTTCCACTTTCGAGCACTTTGGGGGAAAAAAATGTATTTCCTCGTCCCGGTTAAACTGAATCAGTTTTTTTTTTTGTTTTGTTTTGTTGTGTTTAAATTATTTTTCTGTTTATTTAACCATACACAAAAGAAAACGAGACCAAATAAAAAAATAAAAAAAATAAGATTACTAAATTTATCAGGGCAGAACTTAACGAGGCTAGATCGAGTGAATACAATCTCTGAAGAAATCTTACGATGACCTGTTGTTGGTGAAGTTGCTTTGCTGCTGGTGGTGCTGCTGTACCATTCTGCTTTAGAAAAATCATTCCTGTGTGATAAAAGAGTCCTACCGCCTTCCTCCCCGCATCTTCAACTACCTTATACGTATAGTAGTAGAAGGAATTCAGAATGCATTCGAACAACTCATTGAAGTAGAAAAATTTCTCATTGCTTGCTATAAGAGGAATGTGCTGCAATGACATTCAATCTGGGTTTTTGTTGTTTTTATTGTAAATCTATCCAAGAAATTATTGTAAAGCGCTTTAGGCATGCGCTGTCTTGGATAAAATTCCATTCTATGCACATATATATCTCTCTCTCTCTATAGGTAATAATGTTTATATATTTTATTATCATTCTCTCTGATTTTTAGATTAATCACTTTAGCCTGAAGAAGATAGGTAGAGAGTAGCTTCTACATATATGATGATGGTTAGTTTAGCTATATAGCATAATTTTTTTATGTGATTTGCTCGACACAACAACCAACTCCTTCAGAAGGCTCAACAATCGATCAGGAAAAGAGCATATAAAGCGCATTATGTCTTCATGGGTGATTGACCACGAAGAAAGAATTGTCTTACGTACGGAAGACACGCACAATTGATCTTCAAAGAGGGAAGATGAGCGTTGTCGATATTCTGTAAAAGGCAATGATTGGAAAATTAAAGATTCATTCTTGGGAGAAATAGCAAGACTAAGAATGGCATTACAAGATCAACTTGGGTATTTAATGAGAAAAAAAAAGAGTAATTTTTTAGCATAAGTTTTTGGTATCTCTCTCTCTCTCTATACATTTTGTATGTTGAGCCATAGTTTGTTATGTTTGTTAGATACTTTTGGTTTTTTTTTTCAGCATTATCATTTCCCTCCTCTTATATTTCCTATAATTTTTATGATATTAACCTGAAACTCGAATCAATATTTTGGAAAAGTGTTCATTTTAAACTATCAAGAAAAATTGAAGTTTTCCAAAAAAAAAAAACGTGATTTTTTGTTTGTTCGTTTTTTTCCGCTAAGATATTTTCCAATGTAAACTAGAAAGATTTAACGGGCCAATCTCATATTTTGAACTTAAGCTTAGGAAAAAAGTGGAGACTTTATACTAGCGCCATCCGACTCATGCTTACCTACGGTTATCTGGTGTCTTCTACCACACCAATGGAATTCGCAAATCATCGTAAGATATTGGAAAAGGTTAAAAGGTTGTGCCTCCTTCGAGTAAACGACGCTCTTAATTCAACCAGCTCTAGGTCACTTGAGGTCATCCTCAACATACACCTCGTGCATGTACACGTCAAGAAGGGGGGCGTCAATCAATGCGCTGCGGCTGCATTTCAATTGAAGCTGGATTCACATTGGTACAAGAGTTCCGCATGAACCCTTCTTTGAATTTGTGCGGTCTATCGTTCCTGACATAGACCGGACCAGCGATCACCTCCTCGAGATTATGCTGAAGAGCAACTTTAAATCGAAAATTACAGATGTATGGCAGAATTGGAATCACATCATTTTGTGCTTTAATCATTTACAAACTCTATCATATATACAGATGGCTCCAAATCGGAAGAGAACACCGTAGCACGAGTTTTTTGGGAAGAGCTTCACATGGAAATTATCATACACCTTGAAACGCCATGTTACGGTTTTCCAGGCGGAGGTCAAGGTCATCCTTGAAGCAGGAATACATCTCCTTAACTCAGACACTGAGAACAAGGAGATTGAAATCTTCTCTGACAGCCAAACAGCTGTTAAGGCCTTATCTGAACCGTTTACAACGTCCAAAATTGTATTGGAATGTAAAACCAATCTGAACTCCCTTTCACAGAACAATAGGGTAATGGTACTTTGGGTACCAGATTACAGCGACATTAACGGAAATGAGAAGACGGACGAACTTGCTCCTCTTGGTGCAACCTCGGGATATCCACCTCCACAATTGGGATAGCACCAAACCACCTGTCTCTAATATCTCGGCATGGGCCGACTGTCAACACAGTCAACTTTGGTTAGATAACCCTTCAGGTAGAATTACAAAGGAACTGTGGGGCAGTTAGGTCTGCCCTAAGCGACCTAACCGAAACGAAATGAAAAAGCTTTTGGGACTAAACAAGCCAACCCTAAGAACTTTGGTGTCATTTCTCACTGGGCACTCCCCTTCTCAGAGATAACCTATACAGGATTGGGCTTGTTGACGATCCAGTATGCGGAGAGGAATTCGAAATGGTGATTCGTTTTCCTTATCACTGTCCGGCTCTCTCAGGAAAGCGTTACAGATTCCTTGGCTCACACGTCACACCTCCTGAACGAACTCTAAGAAGCCGGCAAGGAGGGCTGGGGGCCAATACTTAAATTCGTAAGAGCGTCCGGTTGGGGACCTATGAACAATTGCTTATAAATTTGGAGGGTGAACAATGGGCCTTGCTGTGGCCTACGTTCCAGAAATCCCATGGAGCGACCTCAACCCCCGTTTTTAATCAATCAATCAATTGGGATATTTTATCTTTTATTTAGAGTGCATCAAATTTATTTTTAAGGTTATAACTGTAATTTTCCGTACAGTCCCCAATGTCAAAGCCCATTGTTGACAATATGTAGGTATATCAGGCATTGTGTATGCTGTTTTTTTTTTCTATCAAGGTATGAATACTAGTAAAGCAACGAAGTCAATCATTGATGTCTATGGGCAGTTAGACGGAGACCTGGCGACCAAAATACTTGTGTCATTTCATAAACAAAATTTTCCATCTTATCATACTCTCTTAACATAACTTATTCGGAAGTCTGGCTGGGTTCCAGTGGTGGAGGGCGTTGTGGAACTGCCGCCAAGGCTTAAAAAATATCGGTTGAGTTACATGATTTCATTTGATGTTGCCATACAATGTTTTGATTTTTCACTATAAATTTAGATACTGCCGAGAGCGTCAACATATGTAGACCACTGTAATTTTGCATACAGCGTTCTTCCAAAAATAGAAAATAATATTTCAAAAATGAAATAATTCAGGCAACACCTTCTTGGTGGTTTCCGTATAAAACCAAGAAAGGATTGCCCGATTTGGCGGTTCATTTTTGAACTAGTATTTGCAATTTTTATGAAAATGCAGTGTACAGAATTTGAGCTGTTCACGTCAACGTGTTCTCAGGCCGTTTTCAAATATATACTGAAAACTCAAAGTTTTGTATGGCAACACCAAGTGGTGTTGCCCGATTACATTTTGGAAATTTACTATTGCTATGAAAACACAGACCATCGAATTTAGATGACGACATCATTTTCAAGTCACTGGTCGAAAGTGATCCAAGGCTATGACGATTGACGGAATATCAGGAAGGCTCAATGCTCCTTGGTTAACATTGACAACTCATTTGTAAAACAAACAGAATGGGAATTTGGACATTGAATGAATTGTGCAGAGGAAAATTATTTGTAATTCTTTGCTGATAAGGCATAGAAATGGAACGAAAATGCATTGTACACAAAGCGAAAAAGCAATCGTTTTCTCCTGAACAAACTTCTATGCCAACTGCCAAAGCCAGAATTGACATTAAAGGAGGTTTTACTGTGTGTGTTTGGGTAAGACATGTCTGGTGTAATTCATTATGAGCTATTCAAACCAGGTTAAAACTATCACAGCTAATTTTTATTTATTTCGAAAGATTGAAGGAGAAAGTAAAACGAACAGCGATTTTTTTAAAAGTCTCAACCCGTACAGTTTTTTAAAAGTGGATTTGAAAAATGGGTCACTAGATGGGGGGGGGGGGGGGAGTCCCCCTCTGTCCTAAGAGAAGAACGGAATTATATTTCTCGAATAATTATTTAAAAGTTTATATGAAATAATATAAAACTTTTTGTTAACATCAAAAATAATGGATTTCTTTCCGGTACACCATTCAAAATTTCATGTCTCTATGACCCAGATAAGTTCAATTATTGCAAAGTTAATTTTTTCTTAGGAATTTACTAGAAAATTATTCTTCAGAATTTTAATTTACTATTCGTGATGGACCTATGAATCCTTTACGTATAATTATTGGCGATCTATGGTGAGCAAGCTCTGAGTATTCGAAAAATACGTGCTGTTTTTTATTGCCGAATCGGCAGTTATCGTTTGTGATGAAGCATATACTTAAGGTGGGCGATGACCAGTCATTAGACCAATGAGTAGCATGATCTGGTGCTTACCACAGTTGATGGAATTTTTTTTATAGAGTCTTTGTATGTTAATTTATGAACGTCTTTACGTGACGGCCTTATTTCGCCTGCTAAGTGCCTGTTTGTAAGGTCGCAAAAAGGTTTCGGGTCCGGTAAATGGAGATTGTGCTCCCTTTTGACCTACATGTGCCTTATTTCCTAATATCTACCTATGGGTTACTTTGTTTGCCTTTGATAGTAGGTTCAGATCAGGTTCCTACAGATCCAAACCATCTTTGAAATTAAATGTATTTGACTTTAATATCTTTATTGCAGCTTGGCAGTCGGAATTTATATAAAGGGTGTCCGGACCATATGGAACAATCTTTCTACCCCCCCCCCCCCCCCCATCCATCAGAGGTATAAAGTTTTTTTTACATAACCTCAAGAAAAAACAAACGGAAGGCTCTTGCTTATCTGCCCAGATAATTCCTGAAATATTTACCTAACTTTGTGCGTTTTTATCTATTGGTAGTCCTTTAGGGACACCCTGTATATGCATGTATAATAACAGATGATTCATCGTGAGGTACTTTTTTTAATATGGATTTTTTGACAGATGACACATGAATAGTGCAAACTTTTCATTGCAGTTTGACTTAGTATTGAGAATATAATTTCATCATGACAAGATTTTACACCGGCACGTCTTCAAATTATGGAGCTATATGACGAAAATCAGCGCTCAGTTAAACAATTTTTTCGTGCACGTTTTATTATCGGATGACCAGCGACCGAATAGACCACATTCAGCACGTAGTGAAGGGAATATAGTGGCGGTAATTGAAATTGTGCGTGATGACCGTGACCAATGGATTCAACGACGTTCTCAACAGTTTAGTTTGTCGTGTGTGCAACAACTTGGCGTATTTTGCGTAAGGATCTTAATTTAAAAGCATACAAAATCCAACTCGTGCAAGAATTGAAGCCGCCAAACCATTATTTGTGTCGTGTTTTAAGTTAATGGGCTCTTGAACAACTCAATGATGATTCGCTGTTTTATTGTAGAATTTCGTTCAATGATGAGGCACATTTCTGAGCTCAATGGCACGTTAATAAACAAAGCTGCCGTATTTGGGCTGATGAACAACATTCAAATGAAGTAATCTTTAAAAACTTTATGGTATCAATTGTTCTTTAGGGTCATAATAACATTTTTCACTATTACCTTCACTTTTATGTGCTTTATTTCAAAATATTTTCCTGCACCTCAAAATGCACGCCGATATCTGCTTTGTAGGTTGATTCTTATTCATGTTTCTATCGCATAGATTTCTACTTGAAAAACAGTAGGGTAGGGTTCCAGGGCCTTGTGTAACTTAAAAACTCGGTCCATGGACTTTCAGAATCAAAATGCTGCCTTTCTTTAATCCATCTGTGTATCAGGTAAATGATTCGCATGGGAATTATTGTGGTCTACTGCTCTTCTAGCTTTGGTGTGGTCTTCAATGACCAATTCAAAGTGGCGTACAAATTTTAGGGTTTTGAGAAATGTATCTGCGAGTTTAGGGGAAGAATTGAATAATTTTGAAACGTTTCAAAAATTTGTTGAACTTAGATTTGTTTTCTGGAGCTGCTAGTTAATATCTTGGCACTAAAAGTATGTACGCTTTTTATAAAAAGGAGGAGGAGGATGAGGTTCGCCTAAAGGCCGCTACACACGCTCAAGCAAATCTTGCGACTTATGCATTGCTCAGTCGTTTGATTTACATGAGCGTGTGTAGCGAATATCGGAGCTTGAGTTGAGACAGCATGAGTAAAATCGCCCGAAACTATCGCATACAAGCAAAACTTATGACTTTGCTATAGAACTGAACTAGACAAAATCGGATATTAACTTTGCCTCCGCTCGCAACGAATTTTGTTCAAACTTTAATTCATTCTTATAGCAAAGTCGTCAGGTTTGCTTGTACACAATAGTTTTGTCAGATTTAATTCATGGCAGACTTCAGTAGCTTCGATTTGCGCTACACACGCTCATGTAAATTATACGACTGGACCAAGCATGGCCCAGTTGTATGATTTGCTTGAGCGTGTGTAGCGGCCTTAACATTAGCTCTAAGCAGCATTATTTTTTATAGAAGGTAGAGGTAAGTCCAACATCAGTTCTACGGCTAAAGTGGAACAGGTCTTCATCTAACACCTGTTACTCCGAGGGATGTGGTTTTTGTAATTTTAGTTGTACTTTTTTTTTCATCTATATGAAGGTGCCGTAAATAAATAATGAACTTAGCCTATGATCAACAAACAATTTTCGGATTGAGGAACAGGTTTTTTCTATACAGCCAGTAGTTGTTCTATGGGAACACGTGGCCACCTTTTTGGGTATACGAGATCAATTTCAGCACTCTCCAGCATAGGGAAATAGCATAGCTTTTCGATTTTGTTTCTAGAATACACTAATTTTTTCATCTCGCACTCGTAGTTCTAAGTTGACATCAACTTTTGTGCCATATCTAAGGACAGGGTGGCGGCTGGTAGGGGGAAGCTTTAGTGGTGGTTACGAATGGGTTTAGTTTAGCTTGGTCTTGGAAACTACAATTTGACCTCGAATCCATCTAATCAAATACGTCACAAGGGATTCTATACAGCTTTTCAAACAGGTTCGATAATAGCTAATAAAACAGGTCTGATAACAGCTAAACAGCTTTTCAAACAAATCTCTTAACAGCTTTGCAAACAGGTCTGATAGCAGCTTAACAGCTTTTTAAATAGGTCTGATAACATCTAAACAGCTTTTAAACAGGCAAATGCAATCCTCACCATCAACCAGACAGGAATCCCTTGTGACGTATTTGACTAGACGAATTCAAGGTCAAATTATACCCTCTAAGACAAGACAGTTCCGATTTCAAAGGTAAAAGAGGCCAAAGTCAAATTGTAGCCTCCAAGACCACGTATCAATGGATTCAAGGACAAATTGAAGCCTCCAAGGCCAGACACTTTCGAGTTCAAAGGTCAAGATGACGTCTGAGGGCAAGGTAAAATTGTAACCTCGAAACCCAGACAAAACTAAACCCATTCGCAACCAGCCGCCACCCTAGCCTTAGATATTGTACAAAAATTGATGTCAACTTAGAGCTACGAGTGCGGGATGAAAAAATTAATATACATATTCCAGAAACAAAATCGAAAACCTATGCTGGAGAGTTTTGAAATTGATCTCATATCCCACAAAGTGATCTCGTATCCCCAAAAAGTTGGGTTCGTGTTCCCATAGAACAACTGCTACAGTTTTCGTACAGAATTCTGTAGTGACTTTTTGTATGCCCTTCAACAAATCAGTTAATTCCATTCAGAAAAACTTAACCTGTTCAGTGAGTTCTATGGTCTTTCAATGCAAGGAGGGTGCCTTTATATATGTTAAGTTGCCTTCCTATTTTAAATGGAACGATAGTGGTTTTGGTATAGACAATTTCGATGGCTCTTTGCATAAGGTCTAAAATCATAGTTTGCTTCTGATCGTTATGACAACGTCATCTATCAGCATATCTAGTGCATCAATTCCAGCTTACGAAAGATTTTCTAGGTGCTCACTTATCGCAATCGACCACAATGGAGTAAAAAGAACCCTTTCCGGTGGTGGTCAACGCCTCTGTGTGTGTACTGATAGGCTCGTTCCCTACAGAAATTGTTATCTTCCCATTTTTAAATTTTAGCAGTTTATAAATTCGTCACCATTTACATAAGCCGACTGGTCACTTCTATGCGCATTGTTGAGAAATCTGTGTACACTTTTACTATTAAAATCTGCTGACCACTTTTGAATGCAATAATTATTTGTAATAAGTTTCCCATCATTATTTTTGAGAATAGCTTTATCTCAAATGAAATCTTTGGGTCCGACTGACATCTTCTAGCAACCTTCATATGGGATACTTTCCTCTATTTATTTCACACCAATCTTCCAATATTTTTTTGCTTTTTTCTCTCTATTTGCAAATACCCCTCCTAGTCATTAACCATTCTCTATAAAAATCCGGTTTGCTATTTTACGTTGTAAATTGCTGATAACATAAAGCTTATCTGTGTTTCTTAACAAAAGTGCTAAAGATAAAACTTTCTGAAATGAAAAGAAATTAATAAAAGTTTCTTATTGAAAGTATAATTTACAACAATCATTGAATCTCCCCGCAGTTAACTATCTACTAAATGAAAATTTTATTCAAAAACATTGACTTTAAATTTTCTCTATCCTCCAGACATATACGAAAATCTGTTTCTAACTCTTTATCTTAAATAAACCCCATAACTTAGCAAGTTTTCTCTTAATATCATTGTCACGATTTATCGTTGCAAATGTTTGTTTGACCCGAACAAAAGCCTTTCAAATCTTAATGAAAGCAATCATCTACACACACATTCCACGTAAAAATCTGTTTTTATACATAATTTAATGAGGCTATTCTACATAAACTACTCTAAACGGAAATTGCTTAGCAACCTTTTGTTCTGGATCAATGTGTTCCCATTAATGTGAACACATATTTTTATTATAAAATCTGTTAATGGTCTATGGCTGCAAAAGTTGCCTGATGTAATTACTATACACAACAAACTATTATTAAAACTACAAAAATCCTTGAGAAAACTTGACATTGTCGAGAATATTGGCTAAGAAGATAAAATAAATTTGATAATAAAAAAAAAAAGAGAAAAGAAAAACAGACCCACAACTAGCATGCCAAGATAATAAATCAATGCTGTTTTGTAATCTCTGCAAATGTTGATAGACACTATAACTTTGGTGCCACCATCATTTCTGCCTGCCATTATAAACTGCGAACAGTGGCTGCCAACAATATAGGTTAGCGACCGAAAGTAAAAACACAAATCAACGTGAGATATCTCACCAGAAGAATGCTCCTAAATCAAAAAGATTTTCACTACTTGCTGGTTCTGTTCCAATCCAATCCAATCCAATCCAATCCAAATGAAAGATGAAGACTGGAGACGTGCGCCGCCGGCTGAGGTCACACGAACAAAATACATCAACAGACTGCTGCAATTAACGGTGACAAATGTGGGAAGATCTCGGAGCTCATGGAAATTCTACAGCAGATGATGTATATCCTCTATAGCCAGAGGCACAGAGGTATAGTGAATTTTCTGCATTGTCTATGGGAATCGCAATAAAAGTTAGTTAGATACTTTGTTAAGCTAGCTGTCACAGCGTGTTACGATTTTACGTGGAAAGTGAATTTATTTGCGCTAAAAGGGATTAAAATGGGAGCACTGCCTTAATGAGGGTTTATAGGGTACACTTTTCCTTTTTATGAGTTTTTTTTTTTTATATATGACACAAAAGATTCGCTGTAGTTGTTGGATTGTGGTGTTAAAATTCGTTCTACATGTAGTTATGAGTTTAGGAGATTTTAATTATATCTACTAATTAAAAAATTTTGACAAACTCAAAATTCTGTCCTTCTATATTTATTTGAAAGTGGTTGTCCCTATGACAGACTATTGGAATGAGAACGGTTGCATCTGAGATGTAACAATGTTAGAAATAAGAACGGGGGGGGGGGGGGGGGGAAGTAGGTACTAAAAAACAACCAAATTGCTCTAGGGTTTATTATAAGTAAACCTAACATATAAATTTTGCAGCCTACTAACTAGGCCAATGTGATGGAGCTTCATTTTTGAATAGCTTTTGTAAAAACTGTTGTCGAGTCAGTTCGTCTTTAAAATAAAAAAAAAAACATAAACAAAATAATTACTAATAGGAAATTTCCGCGTATATTTCAATTTTTTTAATTAAATGAATTTTTTGTTTTTTGATTTGTCAAAATATAAAACGCGTCACAGAATTAGAAAGGAAAATTTCCAAAAGCAACACCTTGCAAGAAATGGCTCAACTGCAAAACTTAAGTAGCAACCATCAAATGTGTTCCGAGATATTCGAAGCAGTCGATGAAGCCAAAATTACAATTACTAATCGCAGAATTGTGTATGATTCCAGTTGAAATTGCCAGGTACCCATGTACTTCACCTTCTTTTTTTTTTATATATATATATATATATATCAGCTGAACCTCTACTATTACCATGTATTCGAACCATTACCATGAAATGATCAACGGTGAATCGACAAAGATGTATGATTTTTAACAAAATTGCAAGCGAACCTGTTCTACGGGTGTTTAAAACCCACGAATACTTGGGTGTGGAATTTTTTGTACATATGTAGTACCTACTACTCGTCATCCATCATTTCTGCACATTATTTAACTCACTGTAATGATCTTCTCAATTAATAGTTTATCATCTATCTATGAAGGCACACCAACATTCGTCCAGAATTTCATCTGCGTATGGTTTGAAGTGTCCAGAGACGATAATATTCCATACAACAAATTCAGAAATTCTTTGATAATACTGCATACAATCTTTATCTATCATTTCATGGTTAGGGTATGTGCACAACGGAACGAGACATGGCGAGGCGAGGCGAGGCGAAGCAACGCTATATCAAGAGATTAAGAGATGATTGCATGCTGTACTATGAGAGCGTTCATAACACCGCTGGCGCTGTAGCAGCGCGCAATGTGTACGTACCCTTAGAGTACGTGCACAACGAGGCTAGGCAGTTCAGCGAGGCGAGGTGAAGATACATCTCGAGTTGTAGTGTTCACAACAAGGCGTTCAGTTTCTTGGTAAATCGCGAAGTGAGAGCATAAATTATGTCTGCATATTCTGAAGAAGAAATTTTGTGTTTATTTTACTTGATAAACACAAAATTTCTATATGGCATTTCTCACAAAAGTGTAATTTCCACTGTTATGCTTGCTTGGAATTTGGCGAATTTAATCATCTATATGAAGATTTACGGACTGATCTTGATAGATTCTTCCAATATATGAGAATGAATATAGAAACATTCCAACAACAAAAAAATGCCCCAAAAAAACCATTCAAAGGATATAAAATTAATCATTTCCTGTTTGTCCAACCTTTTCTGGAGTTTGCTTTGATGGAGTCACAATAACAAGCGATAAGAATCATCCACATATATAAAGATTTTCATACTGATCCTCATAGATTCTTCCACTATATGAAAATGAGCAAAAAAAATTTCATTCTTGAACTCGAAACTGTTTTTTATGTTTATCCCACGCTGTAATTTGAAGAATATTAATTCTACGCAAAAAGTTTATATAATAAAAAATGTAGGGCGACCTAAAAAAAAAAAGCATTCTTAAAAATTCATGTAGGTCAAATGAGAAGCAAGATATGTATGTATGATGACAGCTAACTAGGACCCACTCCCCAGCCTACCCTTTCCAAAAACATCAATTTACATTTAAAATATGATGCCCCTCCACAATTCCTCAAAAAGTTGAAATATTCAAGATTTATCGTGAAATTTGATAGTCAGGATCACGACTATATTGAGAGTATGGAATGTATAAAGTATATAGCAATAATCCTTATGGTAATAAAACAACGTATACTCGTTTCTCGTCCAGATATCATATCTGAACGAAAAAGAAATTTGGATATCTCAAGTATATGGTTATATGAAAGCGATTTGAAAAGAAGACAAACCGTGAAAAAGTCTCCAGGTGGAGCATGAGCATGAACATGAACACCTTACGATTCATAATTGAAAAGAGTAAGTTTAATGATTTGTTAAATTTTTTATAATTTCTGGTAATAGAATAAAAATATTTAGACAAACAATTTATAGGCAGTTGACAAATGTTTGATAAATGTTTAACAAATGTTTATCAAATGTTCGTCAAACATTTGTCAAACATCTGATTGGATATTTTTGTGAAAATGTTTTCCAAATGTTTATTTTTTAATCATATGTATATTCTGCTATTGAAGTAATGTGCATTGCAGCATCTTTCGTCGTACTTGCCTCAATGTTTGAGGAAAATTTGCTAAAAAGGAGATGGTGAAACAGAAATTTTTTAGACAGAAAATTAGAGTGATTTATTAAATGATTTCAAAATTGACGATCTTTCCGGTTTTCGAAACTTCGCAAGAATCTCTTCAAATGACTTGTTTAAAATCTCAAAACAGTTGATTTTAACAATTTTTTCTGAAGTAGTTGACGCATTAATAGTTGTATTGAAACCATTTATGGTGTTTAATCTAAAATACATATGTATCTCCAAAAATGCCGTTTTGGAGTCATGTATATAAGTGATTGAAAATAAATTCTCTGTAGCTCTGTAATAACTAAAAATCATCACCTCTTTTCAAAACGATTAAAATGATGGATCAAAAATGCATAACTTCAAAAAAACTGAATATTATTTCGATTAAAAGCGCACAACTTCGTAAGTAGCGCACAGTAAATTATCAAAAAATCACTTTTACTACTGACTGAGTTTAGCTTTTTGCTTGTTTCACCTTCAGCCAACTGATAACTCACTTCCAATTGATATGAAGGAGTCATTACGTTTTAAATTGTCCTTATACTCTTCACTCGATTTTTCCCACAAATTTTGGTGTGTAGAATACAGTTCTATTAATTTTATAATATTTATCTACTCCCCTTTCTCATTCATGATTACTTTATTATTAAATAATTCCAAGTTTCCAAAATGAATTTTCACTACTGTTTACCATAGCTGTTGAAAATTTATTTATTTATTATTATTACGCAAATTGTCCAAACAAGAAATAAATCCTTAAACTAGCATAAGGAAAGTATAGTTTAATGGAATAACACTTAATTTAATTATAACGTAAAATACAACTAGAACTACAGTAAGTTATTAATAAAGGTAGAGAATAATGAAAATATAAAAATGCAAAATATATAAAAGAAAAGACTAAACAATGCAATTAAAAACGAAATTTTAGCTATAAATATGTAAACTATGAGAAGCAAGTACAAGAAGCAAAAATGTAAAAGTAATAAGTAATAATTAAATAAGAAGAAAAAGAAGAAGGAAACATCACCGAAAAAAAAAAACAAGAATACCAAATGAAAGCTAAAGCACCAGAAGGTAAGCGGTAAGCTACAGCCGAAGAGAAATTAATAAAAATTGTATAAGAGATTTAACAGAGATAAGGGTATACAATTGAAGAAACATAAACATATCATAAATGTTGTTCATATTAATCTTGCCCCGTTGATAAATAATTAAATAAAAGAACTTTGAATTTTTTAAATTGCCCGCAACGCCCGCCCGCTTAATCTCGACAGGAATCTGATTATACAGGTATAACCTCACACCGCCGACGAAGAACGAACGACTCGTGAGCAAATAAAGAAACGTGGCAAAAAAGGTTATTAGACCTCTCTGATGTTCCCATGCGCAGTTTTTCTTGCAAATATTGACTGACTGAAAGTACTGTACAAACTTTAACAAACATCTAATGTTTTCCATTTCATTTGGATTAAATTGGAACATTTTAAAACATCAATTAATGTAAACTTTGCGTCCATACATCAAACATAATATTAAAAGTTATTTAGATCAATCGGGCAACTCCTTCACAGGGTTGCCATAAAACATTTCGTTTTTCACTATATTATTCGGCTCTGCCTAAACGTAGAGAGCTGAATATTGGTACACAGCATTGGTAAATACACGTTGAAAAATGGGCTTAATAGGGGAACCCCTTCTTGGTGTTGCCATATAAAAATTTAGGTTTTTTACTCACACCGTAAAACTAAAAAATTTGCGTCCACACTCATGAAACATTCAACAAATGTTTGTTATCTATGGACGCGCCTATAGTTCTTGAAGAGCCCAATCAGAGTGCTCTGATTAGGATAAGTACTCTCAACTAAAGTAATAACTATACAAGCCCCAAGGTTGAAGACAGGTGAAATATTTTTCACATTCCTGCAGATTCCCTCAAAATTAGTACAAACTAGTAAATATGTAAAATGTAAAATGTCGGACGTACATAGATGACAGCATCTAGAAATCAATTTAGAAGTACACATTTCGCAAGTACCATTTAGACCTGCAAAATTAATCTATTCATTATGAAATTTATTGCAGTAGCATAATTAGAAATTAAAAAAAAAAATTCTACGACGGGAACCCCAAACTTGCACCCATGCTTTCCTCTTTTTGCATGCTTGATAGATTTGAATATTTTACAAATTGCTTTTCCCCCCAACAATTGGAGAAATCTCAAAAATCCAAATAGATCTAATGTTCATCTGTGGACGATCAAACTCAATTCTATACAACCTATTTTATTTCATACATTTATTCGAAAGGGTTGAATGTACCAGCGACATCTTTATTATTAAATTAGCATTAATTTAAATGTTTGTAATGACCCAGTTTAGATCGCTGCCTCTACCGCACGAAATGTGTAGATAGGGTAATGCTGCATTGCTGCCCCCTACAAAACAAGTTTGGCAGCATACGCAGCGAATTGACCTGTCTAAACTGGGTTAATCAGAAAATCTGAAAATTCTTTAAAAAAGTTTTTCTGCACTTCGTTTTATCTTAATTATTGTCAAACTTTTAGTGCTTAGTCATATATGTAAATGTTTACGCTTATTTTTATCAATGTGAAATGTTTCTTAAAAAATAAATAAATAATAACACAAATGTAATTAAAAACCGTTAATTTTTTAAAGAAAAAATTTTTACAGCACTTTTCCAGCAAAAGTTTTAACGCCTAGTGCGCCACCTGCTAATCAGTGGAGAGACTTGTAATTCAAATTCATCAACCTTGTGGAAAAGAGCCTTAAGAGTATGAAAGCTTTTTTTCCGCTTATTTCATTATTCGTTAGTCAAGTCCACAGGCGGCGCATACTAAATTGCATTTTGCTTTTATTTAATTTTACAATTTCTTTTTTAATCACTGTACGTTAATTAAATAACGTGAAACTATTAATTTGTATAATGAAAAAAAAAAAAATCATATTGTACTTACGAAAATAATTTAAAGTCTCCCGAGTTTGTTCTTTTGTTAGTCCTAACCCTTCCGATGGAATAGGTAGTGCTGGAGATGGAACAAACCAATCCTGATTTGAATAGCCACCGAATAATGTTAGAGTGTCAGCACGGATTCTATATTTAGGAATTTTCTCTTCTAGCAATGAAAATATTTCGACTTCAGGTATTTCTTCGCCGTTGCAAATATCTGTAAGAAAATAAAAGAAATTTTTTCAGTGCCATTTAGATTTTTTTTTTTAATATTTTTCGTTATGTAGTACTATTGGTAGAATTGTGGATAGAGGAACACAAACTAAAACTTAAGGTGTACATTTTGTCGAGAGGGTGTGTAAGTTAAGCAAAATTTAACATAAATTTCTATTAATTAAACAAAAATATCCCTTGCCTTTGAATGATCTCCTACACATGACCATCATAGGGTTTTCGACTTGGGCAAAATTGTGTAAGGATTTTAATGATATTTCTCATGTGTTAAGTAGGTATTTAGTTCTACTAAATTTCTCTAAAGCATTCGACTCGATTAACCCCATAAAGGGTCTTTCATTAAGAGGATTTTAATATTAAATGAAACAACAATGATTTAACATTACAATATATTTTTTGCTTTATTTTAAAGATTTTATTTTGCCACAATGTGCCCTTGGATGTTGAAAGAATCTTCCGTACATTGGGCCATAACATTCCTTCTCCTTCGAAAAATTAGTTTCTGTAGGGAACTAGATCTGGAGTGCAATTAGTCTTAACTAAAAACTAAAAATATTTTGATCTTCCTTCGGTTCAGATTCTTTTACATTATTATTATCAAATTAAATCCAAATCAAATGTCCACCGCAGTTTTTTTTTTACTCTGACCCGATCGCTATAACTTTTGTTCAAGCTGTCCAACATTTTCGGCTGTATGCCAGCGATACCTTGACGAATATTGGGTTTTAAATGATTCAAAATCTGTGGATTGTCAGCAAGGACTTTTGCTTTGACGTAATCTCAAATAAAATAATTTACAAGGGTCAAGCGGCGACAAATTCGAAAATCTTCGTCGTGAGATGATCCAAACGTCAAACTTTTACCCTTCAGCAAGTAGAGCGCAGCATTAGCTGTATCGCACGTAACGCCGTCTTTTTGCTTTGCAGCGGTCGCCATTGACGGTTACGGATGTTCCCTCTTCATTTCGAAAGAAATTAAGTCCGATGATGCTACCATACCATAAACCACACCACACAGTGGGTTTTTCGGAATGCAACGGCATTTCATGTAACACTTGTAGGTGGGTCTCGCATCGACAAAAGCAATTTTGCTTATTTACAAAGCCCAAAAATGCGCCTCGTCTGAGAAGATGATTTTTTTTACCAAAATGGAGATTATCTTCTAAGTGCTAAAGGGCCCAATCAGCAAACCCTCGAAGCAATCCGTTTTCGTTTGGCTTCTTGAGTCAATACGACTTTGTAAGGATGTAGACCCAAATCCTTACGAAAAATTCTCCAAGTTGACGTCTAAGAAAGCCCTAATTGTTGCGATCGTCGTGAAATCGACAAATTTGGCTTATCGGCAATACTGGCCGCTACAGCTGCAATATTCTCCTCACGTAGAGTAACGGGGATGACGACCCAATTCTATGGTGAGCAAACGCTGAGTGTACCCACAACTGAGCTCGAGCATTGGTAATATTTTTTAATAATTTCTAAACGTTCGGGAAGCGTTAAACAGTGCATGATGAAACTGTAAACTATAATGAATATTTTGACACATGAAAGTACAAGAAAAAATGTATCAGCAACCGAGAAATCTCTATTGAAAAAACTAGCACAGCTATTGAAAGACCCTTTACTTCTCAGGTAATAAAATTGATTTACGATTTCCTTGATAACAGGTATTTTGCATCCTTTCGTTCAGTATCTTCTGGTGTTCCTCAGAGGTCTATTCTAGGACCATTATTGCGTTCATTATTCATTAATAAAATGTCTACTCAAGTTGAGTACCTTCAATTGAATCTTTATTCTAATGATGCTCAGCTTTATGTATTCAAATCGAGTAGTCTTATTGAGGAGGGTGCTTTGAGCTGTATGAACGAGGATCTTGAGGTTGTTCTCTTGAAGGCCACATACAATAAATTGCACCTTAATTAAATCAGCACCTAATCTCTTAACTTTTCGATGAACGATGAACAAGCGTGGTTACTCATCAATTATTATTAAAAACATATGCAAACACTGCAAAGAATCATGGTGTGATTTATAACAGTTCTATAACGTGAGATGAATACATTAACGCCATTGTGGGTAGAATCTATGATGGGTTTCTTTGTGGGCATTAAAGTTATTTTACACAGACTTCAGTAAGGCAATGCTTAGCCGCTTATTGTTCATCCCTTAAATTTACATATCGCTCTGAAATTTTTGTTAAATTGGACTCTAATAACTCAAGGCAGAAAGAGATTGCCTTCAACTCTGCAGTCAGGTATGTGTACAATCTCTGCAGACTATCACACTTTAAAGAATCTATTTTGTCTTCTTATTACGAATTACCGTTAGCAACTCTTTTATATAAAATTCTTAATTTCCTTTGCCCAAGAAATCTCACGCACGTAAATCTGTTTCCCACAAACAATACGAGTTGTAGTTCACTATTGAAGATTGTTCTAAACCCTTTTGAGAGTCTCACGATATGTAGATTTGTAAATTCTATGCTTCCCTACTTGAATTACACCATTTTGTTTTATGGTAAAAAATAAAGATTTTTCCAGTATTGTCCAGACTTTTATTTTGTTCCGAATTCCTATTTCAGGTATCGTTTCATTTCTTTCATTTAAACTGCATTAAGGTTTTGTTCGTCACAGCTTTCAGCTGAGATTTATGAACAATTATTTGTAAATCTTGAGGGTGAACAATGGGCCCTGTAGTGGCTTAATTTCTAAAAACTCCAAGAGTTCTCAAATTCTTTACAATCCATCCATCCATGCCCATTTTAGGCCTAACAGCTCCAGACATGAGACATGTTTTAAACGATGCATTATGATACTATGAACATATTTTATTAACAATGTTTATTGCAATTAAGCAGAGAAAGCCAGGAGGGCGGGGTGTGACAAAGTTTGATCTATTACCTTTTCGGAAAATCTAGTACAGAATCAAATACCTTAGGTTCTGAGAAGAAGTTTGAGTACCCACACTCCTATACTTGGAGGCTTCAAATCTGTAGCCATTTCCATTCTAACTTTCAGGGTATTTCTCTTTTTTAGGTACTAGATTTTTTGCACCTTAGATCGGTTCTAACTCGGTAGGACTATGTCCGATCAGAAAACGGGTTTTACTGCTCGCTCATTACCAGCTACAATTCGTAAACACTTTTCACTGTACACTTTTAGAGTGGGGTTCAAATAACGCATGTTGCATATCAAATTTAAGGTCTCGCCGAGTACTATCGGGCAGTGTACTTTTTTCCCGATTCAAAAAACTTTCTCAAGACGATTTTGCCGCTGAAAAGCCCATTTTTATACACTTTTATGCACATATGTACACCCCAGTTACTATATTTTTCATATATTTTTGCAGTTCCTTTTTCCATGGCTATTAGTGCTCTGTTGTGAAGATTTTTCTCATAGGAAGTAATCTTCCACGCACCAATTCCGCGCAATCACGAGAAGTAGAAAAGTCCACTTTTTCACTAAAGAAAGTCGCTGAAGGTACATCCGATCGCCAGAGCTTTCCCCCGCTTAATTGAAAGAAATATTATTAATAAAATATGTTCAGAGTATCATAGTGCATCGTTTAAAACATCTCTCATGCCTGGAGGTGTCGGGCCTAAAGTTGTATGAAAAGTTTGCATTCCCATTTAAAAAGTAATAAGGCATTTTTGACTAAACATTTTAAAATTTGTCGCCGTAGAACGTTTCATAACGGCAAAAATTTTCTTATTTTAAAAAAGAAATCATATAAATATCATGATTTAATATTTTTAAGAAATAAATGTATACAAACAAATTGGAGCTAAACGTCAGCAAAATGTCTGTCAATCACGATACTTCAATTATCATTTTTCGAGCTACTTCCCGTCCAGATCACATATATCAATTCACAAATCAGGTGTCAATCTCTGCCTACGTTGAATTTTATTTTTTGTTTGTTTTTACTTAGAAATTTAGCAAATAACTAAAAAAAAGTTCCTTGTTCCTAAAATAAACTTTTGTTTTTCTTTGTTTAAAAGAAACAAATTTATTAAAAATTCATAAGAAAATTTCTGGCGTTAACTGAGGTTTTAAACTATAGTAAAACTAATCTTGTGATACGGCTCCATAGTCTGGTGGATTGCAATCAAGATGAAATATAATTTGGTTGTGTTGTCGAAAATTCAGAGAGCCCCATGTTTAGATGTAACTGGGTGCATACCTACTACGCCCGCCCACGACTCCATTCGAGGTAATGCGGGATTTGTTGCCGATGGACCTCTACTGTAGGGTTATAGTGGCTGCCAGCCAGCGCAGTTAGGCTAAAAGCAATGGGTTAGTAAGAGAGAGAAATTAATGACATTCCAATATCCTTCGGATAATAGACTGGATTTGATATCATTGTAATAACAAACTCCCAAGCTCCTACCCTAACCCTTAGTGGAAGGTTCATGATACATAGATTCTCACTAGAACCGACTAGGAAGGGAATGAGGGAATTATATTAGCAGAATCTCTCTTTTTGCATATGATATCACGGCGGCTTTATCACATTCCAGAGGCTGACAGGATTATTGAATCGTAAGAAGCGTGTTATTGATATACTGGCGCGATATAAGGCGTAGGCTGTTCTCTTCCATGCTCGTACGAATGACGTACACCTGTAGTTATAAGAATTTTTAAGTAGGCATCAAATTCCTCTGCAGTTACATTTTTCCAAACTTGTGGAGCCTTTTTGGATGTTGACTATTGTTCTCTTCGCATTTTTATTCGTCTTCTTTATAATGATGTTGCACATTCGTTGAAAATACATTTGAATGTGTCCAAACCAGAGAGGAGGTTTGTTGAGCGAATTGGATCTGCACATTGCCGAGTGATGTTATGGCTTAAAGTTCGAATGCTGAAAGGATGACTTGGAGACGCCACTTTCAATTACAGTTCATACAATTATGGTACTTTGCATTAAGCCCTACAAGCAAGATAAAAGGGACAATCGGCATAAATGTAAAATAAAAATTGAAAACTGTAATTCCTGAATTCATTATTCTTAATTAAATTTTATTATGGAGAATTTATTATGGCACTTCAATAGTCCATGACAGTTACATGATGTTCTTGCTGGAAATTTACTTTTTTCCTATTGATTCCTTAGATCATATAACGAAAGGATAGGCTACCTTGTATAAAATTCGTGTACGTGTTATAAGCAATTTTTTTGTGGACACGGGAGGGAAATGACAAGAGGGCTGGGTTGTTAGTTTTTGTTAGTTCGATATTTCTGACATTTCTGTGTCATTTCTTAGGTCGGGTGTTGTTTTAGTGATTAGTGAGTGTAAACATTAATAAAAGTGTTTTATAATTTTGTAATAGTGAAAACCTGTAGAAATTATTTTTTCTGTGCAATATATTTGATATAATCGAGACTCTGGAGTCTATAATTATGGTGTTGAAGTGCGCTGTGCTTTTATTAATAAATTATAGTGTTTTAAGTAAAATAAAAGTGAAATAGTTATAAAAACAAACAGCCGTGGTAAAAAAAATTAACGTTTTCCATTGCCGGTTTGTTTGCTTACAATTGAATTGTCATCGGGTGTCTTGTTTGATGTCAGTCAAGCAAAGGCAACGACAAGAAATATTATCAGCAAATAAATGGGGCACTAGGAAAATTCTTAAAAATAGATAAAATTTTATAAAAAGATATGAAATTATAAACTTAAAAATGATACGAATCGCGGTGACGGGAAATTATAAAACTTGTTCAATACTTGAATAAGTTTCAACCACTAAATTATGTACCCACTCAGAAAATATCGTAGTTTACGACTTCCATGACTAAACAAACAGATCGACGCGATTCTTCTACATGAAGAAAAATGCTTAAGTTTTTCTTCCTCATAGCCTATCCTTTCGTTATATGATCTAAGTTTGATTCTTACATTTTTTATACAAATTTTGTTACCCGGGTAACCGGGTATGCATGAGTATAATTTTTTTTTTGGGTATGTACAAAAGGGTTAAGCATTTCATACGATGAATAAGAAATAGATAATCGCTGCTTTCTTACACAATTAATAATAATAATATATTTATTTACGGTTATTGAACACAAGAGTTCACATCTCTAGTACGTTAAATAGAGCGGTGCTAGAAAAGTAACTACTTATTTACTACAGAGACTACTAGCAAATGAAGAGAATAATAGTGTTACGTTATGTATGTATCAATGCATCTCTTAAAGGCGCCGACAGGGTCAACACTCTGAATATTTAACGGCAGATTGTTCCATAAACGAGCTGTTTGAACAAGAGAAGAACCTTCCATGCAGGACATATGAAACCGTAGAATCAATATGTTCCTGTTACGTTGTTGTGACGTTGTAAATTGATATAATTCTCGTAAGTACCCTGGTTTGTTTGAGATAAGTAGAGAAAATAAAAAAAAGTCAGTCAAAGCTCGCCTTTTCAAATACGTAGCCAAGGAGCATCCGAGCGAAAGGAAAGGCGAAACATAGTCAAATCTTCGCAGTCCAAAAACAAACCGAATACAATCGTTGAATGCCACTTTGACTTTCCTGGCACAAACGCTATCTAGCTTGAGATATACATTTCTACCATAGGTGGAGTGGAGCAAGATTAAAGCTTTAATTAATCTTAAGCGCATGCCAACTGACAGCAGACCCTATGAAAGCCATAGACATTGGACCCCTGCATAACCTTGGCTGACCATAGCTTTAACGTAATCCCAACATTTCATGTGTTGATTCAGGACAGCTCCAAGCGTTGTAATTTCACTTACAACAGGCAGCGAAACATTATTTTAAGTCATGGAAGGATTTCAATTAAACCGTTATTGTAAAATTTAATTCAATGACACCTACGCTTACATTTGGCTCAGGTGTTAATTCTTTCCAAATCACAATTTTTACGTTCAATACAGTCTTCAAGAAGACCGATCGGCCGGTTTAAATAGAGTTGTACATCATCGGCATATTATAAGTGAATCTGTACATCTTGAACTACATCTGGTGGATAATTGATAAATAAGTTGAATAGCAAAGGTCCCAGTATTGAACCTTGAGGCACCCCATAAAGTAAAGCCAGTGCAGAGGATGCATTATTATTAATATATATTTGTTGGCTACGGTCTGCCAAGAAATCCCTCACCAGAGCAATAGCAGAACTACTAAAAACAAAAGAAGCACCAAATTTCTGGAGAAGGATACTGTGGTCCACACTGTCAACGGCTTTAGAGTAGTCCAGAAGTACCAAAAAAACACTGAACTTGTCCTGATTCAAAGATTTCTCAAATCAGAAAAAGAAATGCAGTCTGACAGCTGTTTAATAATAAAACAAGAAGAAGAAAAACAAAATTCAAAGATTAAAAGGAAGGGCTCTCTTTTGAACAATATCCAATAAAGCTAAGATTATGCGACCAACCCCGGCCCAAATATGGGAATTTTTTTCCATTCTAGATCTGATATAGGACTTGTAGAGGAGCGCTAGATTCGATAGGCTGAAATATTTCTTACACCTTTTCAGAAATCCAAGGCATTTCGATGCTTATTTGGCAACAGAGAAGATGTGATCTGTCAGTTTAACTTGCTGTGATTTTCAAACCGGAGACAATTTTAAGTGGGACACGTCTTAGAGGAATTACTGAAGTTATTCCTAATGGTTTTGACCAAGGACCACTGACCAGAAACCTTTGCTATCTATCTGGCTTGTTGTCTAGATTCTTTGTCTAACATTCTGGTCAAAAAGAAATTTTTCTCTCCGTATAATGGACTTGTAAGTGTTCTGTGCAGTCTTAGAGACTTGCTTTAATTCTGGACATTAATGCAATTGATAGGTGCGAAAAGCAGACTATTTCGCTTTTATTACTTGGTTGAACTTTTCGTTAAATCAAGAGCGATTTTGCTGTTGTTGAAATCCAAATCCAATCAATTTTTGTAAGATACTGATTGAGAATTTCCCAATTAGAATTTATATTTTGTTTTTATTTAACGTTTGAGCTAAATATTCTAGTAATTGCATTTTACGAAATATTAAAACATTTTTTTTTTTTAAATAAAACTTGCTTTAAATTTAATAACTCACTCCAACAATATGCAAATGATTTGTTTGCCGTTGTGTAGTTTCGCTGAATTTCTCCAATTACCAGTAGTAATTGTTTCTTACTTTGAACAATCGATAATATTCTAACAAGCCGTCTTTACATCGAAGACTCATCAAGGACACTTTGCCAGCTGTTTTCAATTAAAACAAACCTTTCATCGTTTTTACCCGAATAAGCTTAGACCCTGCTTCAAACATCCCGAGAAAACCCACGCTCATGTAGTAGATGAATTTTACAGGTATCATTCAGCACTTACTGTTTTCTCTATAGGATTTAACAGTCACGACCTAAAGTGAAACGAAGGCTGAGCCGCTAGCCAGCCTTAAGGGCTGCGCTCTTAAACGTATCAAATTGAAGGCTTCCAGAAATTTTTATATTTTTTACAAAAAGTACAGTAGAATAGATTTATTGCGTAGCGAATCATTTTGTTTGAATAAATTCAAAAGATCTATTAAAAAAAAAATTTTTTTTTTCAGTTGTCTTCATGGAGTGGCGTGCGCCCCCCGCGCCATCTAGCTAGATCCGCCACTGATGTCAACTTTTCGCATACTTCGAAATTAATCTATTTATTTATGCTTTGAAATTTTAGAAACAGCAGCTCTTAAAATTCGATTTTCAATATTTTAATGCATTGTTAAACTTAAAGCTTTAAATTATATGAATTAGTAGAAAATATATCGAAAACGATTAAAGCTAAGAGTAAACGAAATAATCTATGTATTCTAAAAAGTTTGCTCTCTTAGAGGGCAAATACATAATTTAAAATATTTTCCAAATCTAATTTTGCTATTCATTACGAGCACACCACACACACACACACACACACACCGAGAATGAGAACAAGGAAAATTATTTTTAAACATAACTAACACAAATTGAATTTTTGTTTAGTAATAATTAAAATAAAATTTAGATGATAAAATATAACACAAAAAAAAAGCAAATAAATAACATTTAAAAAAAAAAACTGTTTAAAAACACAAAAAGATGAACTACACCTTCTAAGATTTGGCAGTACATTTAACTTTTGGCACTTGCTGTATTTTATATGCTCCAAAAATATAATTCTTTTTTTTTTTTTAATTTTTACATAAATCTAAATATTTTATTTTTTTGCTTGTATGTCATACACCAAATCCAGAACTAAACAGGGGAAACATAGAGCACACTGATAACAAATGAAAAAACAACGAAAAAAATTCGTCTTAAAAAATACCAAAAAAAATACTTTGAAAATAGGCGAGAAAAAAAAATTAGAATTTAATTTTTAATTAACGAAAACGCTTATTTGAGAACACGCTTAAAAGTGCGATTACGATAAACTAATCGGGTACGCTCTAGCCAGAAGCTCTTTACTATCTACTACTACTGGGGGAAAATGACAATTTAACAGGAATCCACCCGGCATCCGGTGGATTTGTTGTTATTTTTGTAGGCATTCAAGCGGTGAACGTTATACTTGTGATCTAATCTTGTAGTAAAGCTGGCGCGGCACCGCGGATGCAAAATAGCCTGCAACAGACGCAAAATTTATGTAGGAAAAGAAGTCTTTCTCTTCATCATCATCATCATCAACATCATCAACAGCAAACAAAGAATATCTCACTCTATATAGTAAGAGTATTAAAAACAAAGCTCTTTCCGTGAGATGATCATTCATATAACATTAAAATTCCTGAGTCGGCTTTCGATGTGCATTTCAATTTGCCTGATCTCTTTTAGAACAAGATCAATGAACTGACTCATTTCGAAATCATCGAAAATTTCTATAAGACTATACTACTAAGAAGGACGACGACTCGAGCGAGCAACGGCAGTTAAAGTGTGTGTGTGTGTGTCTATTATTTATTATTATTATTAAAGTTAATTTTGAAAATCTATGTATGCTGTGTAGGAAAAAATTAAAACGGAAATTGCCGCGTGAAGTATCTAATTATTGTGGAATAATTCTTTAAGACACGCTGAATTTCTCTTACAGTTCCTCCCACGATTATCTTTGGTTCTTCAATGGATATGCAACAAGCAATGTGCATGGATTTGCATGAATTCATGTACATAGCTTGATATAATTATTGCGTTTTCATATTTTTTTTCTTTTTTTTTAAAAAATGTTCGCTTGTTTTACTGTGCAGTAAGATATTAATTATATTATCACACGACAACTAACACGAGAAACTGTTGTTTACTTGTTCCAACTATCTTCAACATAAATTGAATGGATATGGAGCGTAATTAAGTTATCATCACCAGTCTATGAAGATGATACAAAGGCATGTAAATAAAAAAAAAAAGAGTCAACTTTACTGTCAATATGACTTTAAATTGCGCAGATGATAAAACTCTTCTACATACATAAAAGAGATTGATAGCTTCTAATAAAATTTATTTCAATTTGATTATCTTAAAAAAAAACAAAAATATGCTCGAGCCAAAGTAGAAGATTTAACTGCTGAATGAAATTAAATTAATGTCGATTTCCATTGATATTTTAAGAAAAGTGCACGTCAATCAGTAAAAAACGAGTTCAATGGAACAACTTTTGACGCGATGAGAACGTAATAGTAGCTCATATCCGTGTAATTTGTCAGATTGAAATTTTCTGCAAAAAATAACATCAAGAATAACGTAAAAATTATGAAAATTGTTACTTAAAAGATTTTGGCGTGATTGCGGATGAATTTGGTAGAGTAATAGTTGCAGATTGATATGTAATGCTCAATGATATTCAGTTGTGACATTTCTCATGTAGATGTGTGCGTTTTTCGGTGTAACACCGCCGATTTTTCCGGTGTAGCACCAGACTCATTTGACGTACACTTTTTCTAGTAGTGCAGGTCAATGGAACAATTTCGGTGTAACACTGTAAGAAAAGTGTAACACTTCTGCTAGAAAACTTGATCAATGGAAATCGGTATAACTGTAACTGCTTACATTGCTACCACTGTAGATGGCAGATATTCAACGGTGTTACCATTATATTCAAAAAAATCAGGTTGGGTGTTAGCTTGTAGTAGGTCTATTTTGACCACATGTCCATTACAAGTATTTTTGGGTTCGGTCACAGGTTCATCGGGTGGAACCTACTACTTAGTAATACTGTGAATAATTTCAATTTCAAAGTTATGCCGAATACTCGTACATTTTCTAATCACAGCTTTGTATTTCCGGTATTCTTGAGTCTGATTCGAGGCTTCATAGAGGTTGACTTGGTGCTGTGAGAATCTTAACCTCTTACATTAGTCCTTACCTCACTATATTTTGTGTATTCACAAACGGTGTTGTGTCTATATTAAATTCTAGTTTGATGGAATCTTCTTGTTGTGAATTCTAAACTAAAGCTCCCTTTTGCGAAATATCAGTAATCGTCTGATATTATCAGGAAAACTAGATGGGAAAAATTTGTTCTTAATTTTTATTATTTATTTATATGTGTATTATAAAAAAAACCTAACACTGACAATTCAGTGTTTTCAACAACAAAAATAAGTAAAAAACGAGTTTTCAAACAAAACTGAGGCCAAGTCGCATGAAAAAGTAGAAAATAAACTTTTCTTCACACACAGAGGTGGACTCAGATTTTTTGATTGGGACATTTCTCTTGAATACTCTTTCTCTTCATGAATCAAATCACTTATTACCTCTGATTGATCATACTGAAATATATCGGTGATTGTCAGCGAATAAAATCTGAGTCCACCTCTATGTGTGAAGAAAAGTTTATTATCTACTTTTTCATGCGACTTGGCCTCAGTTTTGTTTGAAAACTCGTTTTTTACTTATTTTGTTTTCAGCCTTTTTCACGTTAACTAAATGGGAAAATTCTGCATTTTTCCTGAAACAGATTTATCACTAATCATATCGATGAAAATTTTTCCGATGATTTTCCCGCTTTTCCGGGTTTTCCATGCAATTTCCCACAAAAGCAACTTTATGCAACTCATTTCGCTCTACAACTTTGTCTTAGGTTGCAAAACGCTCTAACGCTTCCTTGGTCGGAAAAACTCCGGAAAAGCGTGTTATATGAATTTTCCTCGATTTTTTCTGCAAGTTTTCACCATTGTCGGAGAGAAAGTAATGATGCCAGTTGATAGGGAACTTGATCCTGCATAATTTAGAAAACCTTTTTACCGGAAAAGTCGAAAAATTACGGAAAATTTTTCGGAAAAATCGGAAAACTCTGCATTTTTCCTGAAACTGAACTAATCAAATTTGTACCAAATTTTCAAATGATTTTTCCCGATTTTCCGGGTTTTCCATGAAAATTTGCTGTTCAAATTTTGACAGATTCAATTGTCACGCGATATGAACCTGTGTACCAAATTTCAGGTCGCTGTGATGACGAAAAGTAGGTCTACGAGAGTGTCGAAAATAGTAAAGAAATAGACAAATTCGTGGTACAAGTCAAAGGGAATGGCTGCCCTCAAAAAATAAAACAAAAATATTTCTCAGCACTCAAAATTTGCCTGGACAAAACTAAAGCACCCCTCTTATAAATACTCACTTTTTTCGTACCGCTACTGCCGAACAAGAAATGCATTTGCCTTATATGAATTATTAAAATTTGGTCATTAATTCAGCATTTGTGCAAAAAATTTTGCCGTGAATAGGGTACGGGTGCGCATTCTGTGTTAAGACATTAAGAGACTAAAAATGGCAAGAAACACGTACTGTAGTGAAATTAAACATAAAATTATATTTCATTATAAAAGTGGATTATCTCGACATAATTGTAGTAAAAGATATTCGATAAATCGGTCAATTATATCGCTACCAGAGCTGGGCAAGTACTAAAGAAAAAGTATTTAAGTATTAAGTATTTAAACGTAAGTACAAGTACCGCATGTATGAAAAGTACTTGTAACTAAGTACTAAGTCTATATAAAGTACTGAGTACTTTTTACAGTACTTTTTAGAGTACTTTCTAGAATAATTGTGCGTTGGCAGTAATATTATGAAGTTTGTCGAGTTCAGTTAATAGATATTAATAAATAAATACCTTTTGAAAACTATAAAATGTATAGTAACCAGTGGCTACTATTTACAGTTTTTTATAGTTTTCAACGCTGCAGGTAGAGTAAAACTTTCACCTCTCATAAAAACTGTGCTTGGGCGGACCACACCCATTATCGCCTCCAATAATGCATAACAATTCATAGAAAAAAATTTCCAGTAAATTTCTAAGAAAAAATTGAGGCCTTCCCTACATCAGGTCGAGGCATCATTGAATTTTATATTGGAGCGAGGCATTGCTTGCTTACCCTTGGGCACAATTGCTTGTGTCAAAAAGATTTCGTACGTCGGTGCCACCATTCAACAAAATTATTGGCGGGAAGTTGAAAAACTGTACACACAGCTCGGAAGGTGATTTTAATAAAACATTTAGAATTTCTTCTGCGTATCTAATGAATATATTATTTTTGCTAAAACAGTTTTTATTAGTAATAACCCTAAATGATTAATTTAAAATCATGTATTTCGACGAATCCACTATTTTATTTGTTTTCAGTTCTCTCTCAGTTGGTACTTGGTGCTTAGACCGAAAGAGTCAGCAATATAGAAGTGAGCTCACTTTCTCCAGTGTATTTCTATGAACGTAGTTAGTCCATATTGTACATGTCAGTGGTTATGACATCAAGTCGAAGCACCGTCGATTTTATATTCGAGCGAGACGTTACTGACTTTTGTTCTACTTACCCAGTCTTGTTTGTACATATGTTATTAGTTTGTCTAAGCTTCTGCCTTGACGCGTGAGTGCGGACCTTGCTTTGACAGTTCTTTGCGTGCTTTAAAACTCAACAAAAAAGGAGTTGGGTTAGAGATAGTGTTTTCTTTTCTACGAAGAGTTAGATATTTGTAGATACTTAATAGACTCAGAAATACTTAAGTAAAAATCTTGGTACTTAAGTACAAAACTAAGTCTTAAGTACAAGTACTTATGTTCAAGTAAGGGGCATTTCATTGAGTAATAAATCTTAAGTAACGAAAATATACTTTAAGTAGTACTTATGTCTTTTTTTACTTAAGTATTGCCCAGCTCTGATCGCGACCAATCAAAAAATATGAGCTGACGGCTCGCGTATCTCATGTGCATTCTGGAGTAAGGCCTCGAAAAACATCACGAAGAGACGATTCTTTGAATAGAAAAAGGATTTTAGTTGAACCTACGGTCTCTTCTAATCAAATTATAAATGATTTCAAGTTATCAGTATGTGCAAGGACAATTAGCAGAAGAGCTAAAGAAGCTGTTTTGCCGGCTTACCGGCCTGCAAAAAAAGCCTTTCATCACAGAAAAGAACAGGAGGGCCAGGTTAAAGTTTGCCAAGGACCATTTAGACTGGAATATTCAAAAGTCGAGAACTATATTATTTTCCGACGAATAGAAATTTAATTTAAAATATTCTGACGAAATAAGACATGTACGATGACCAAAAGGACAAAGATTTAACCTTAAGTACTGCATCCCAACAACCAAACATGGAGGAGATAATGTCCTAGTCTGGGCTTGCTTTTCAGGACAAGGTATTGGGCTAATTCATCGAATTGATGGTATTATGGATCGTTTCGTATACGTTGACATTTTACAAAACATAATGCTGTCGTACGCTGAAGAGGAGATGCCACTAAAATGGAGATTTCAACAGGATAACGATCCAAAGCATACCTCTAAGCTGCGCAAGACTTGGCTACAAACAAATAAGATAGAATTTTTGGATTGGCCTACGTAATCTCCCGATCTCAACCCGATTGAGAACTTGTGGGATATTGCCAACAGGAGGATCAACAGGGAAAACTGCAGGACAAAAACGTTACTTTTCGAAGCTATTAAGACAGCGCGGGAAAATATTCCTGAAGAGTTCATTGATAATATAATATCTTCTATGCCAAAAAGTTGTGCTGCTGTTATTGAAAATAAAGGACTGGCGACGAAATACTAAAACTAGCCAACATTTGGTATAAATTCTGATTGCAAGCTAGGGGGTGCTTTAGTTTTGTCCACCAGGCAAATTTTGAGTGCTGAGAAATATTTTTGTTTTATTTTTTGTTGTTGAAAAGACTGAATTGTCATTGTTATGTTTTTTTTTTTTTTTATAATACACATATAAATAAATAATAAAAACTAAGAACAAATTTTTTCCATCTATTTTTCCTGATAATATCAGACGTTAACTGATATTTCGCAAAGTACTGCTTTATACAGTATGTGGTCATCGAATTAGAAACTTTCGCAAAAAATTTTATCTTTCCAATACCTGGAATTTTTCCCAATTTCTTTATTTTCTAAGAACTCTTTGTACACTAGGATATCGTTCATACACCTGACTACATAAAATGCGTATCATAAAACTTTTTCGAAGAGAGAAAGGTTGCTTACAGTAATTATATCGACTAAGTTGAACACTTGGTATTCAGCTGTTGCACTATTTGCATTAATTGAATGCGTTGATTTCTATATTTAGTGTATTGTCTTATCTTAACTTATTTAATTAAAAAAAAAAAAAAAGGAGCGTTTGTGCAGGCTTTTCGTTTAAACCCGGTTTTTTGTGTAATGGGTCGTCGCAAAAAAGACATAAGCAGTGAAAAAAAGGAAGTGATTTCATCCTTACTTACCAGCGGTAAGATAGGGTTTCTTGTGCAACGGTGTCTATAATACAAAAAAAAAAATGGTAAGGAAATAATACTTCCAGGCATGAGTTATCGAGGTTAAAGAAAAACTACCCCAATAAACGACCGAAAAATTATTACAACAGGTTTGTTACATCACAGAGCATCACATAAAATACCAAAATAAAATTCTCATTGAGCTTGTAGGAAGCAAATTTAAAATGCAGGCGTCGCGTCCGGCGAAAAAACCAAAACAAAACAAAAATGAAAAAAGCACAATTCAAATGGGGGAAACAACATAAGAACTTCACAGTTGATGATTGGAAAAAAGTAAGTTTACCAATTCAACCGAGCAACAAATTTTCGTGCCTTTTTATTGAAAATTAGAAAATTTATTAAACTTTTAGTATATCTTCAGTGATGAATGCAGGTTAGAAGCTGTAGAGAAGAGAGTCTTTATCTTAGAAGGAGACCTTCAGAGAAATACGAGGAGAGGTGTTTACTTAGAACAGTCAAGCATTCACCAGCAGTTGATTTGGAGCTGCATATCATGAAAGGATGGGTTCGGGTCCTCTCTATATTTTTACGGGGAAAATGCGGCAAGATCAGTACAAAATAGTTTTAGATATTGTTCTCCAACCACATATTGAATATTTAAATGCCCAGGAAACTTCATATACTTTTATACATTTATGCGCTCCCGAGGATATCTGGAGAAATGACAAGGATATTGAATCCATTATTCAGAAATGCATTGAAAGTAAGCCCGACTGTATATAAAAGCAGTAGCTAATGTTAAGGGGGAGTTAGAAAATATTAATTATAAAGACGCATTTTGTACGTACATATCATAAATATAAATGCTTATTATAAAGTACTTCTTTTTTAATGTAAAATAAATCAAAGTATTTAAATTTCACAAAGTTTCTAATTCGATGGCCACCTACTATATACAGGGTGTCCCACGTAACGTGTTCCCTGGGCAATTTTATTCTCGAAAATGTGCGGAGATATCGAAAAAGTTCTAATAATAAAAGTTACGCATCGTTAGTCAAGGTATCCTCTGGCATAGCCAAAGTCCTTGAAAAAGGACTTGGAAAAGGATATATTTAAAAAATGTCCTTTTCGTCCTTATTAAGGATACATTTAGATTGCATTTTTGAATTCCGCAAATAAAACTAAAACGAAAATGTCATATTGAAAATTCCAGTTTAACCCTTTATTATTGAGATATAAGACCTCAAATTGTACTCTATGTACCGTGTTCCTTTGCCATTTTGCTCGAAAATGCACACAGATATCATCGAAGTGCTAGTAACACAAGTAACCCATCATAAGCCGACCTATCTTTTGGTATGGTCAACATTTAAATACAAAAGCCACACAAAAAAAGATACGAAAAAAGGATATCTTCGGTTTGGTCCTTTTCGTCCTTTCTGAGGATGCATTTTGGCTACATTGAATAACTGCAAATCAAATTAGATAAAAAGTGGTATACCTATTAAGAATTCTTCAATGTAGCCAAAATACATCCTCAGAAAGGACGCAAAGGACCAAACCGAATATATCCTTTTTCGTGTGGCTTTTGTTTTTAAATGTTGACCATACCAAAAGTTAGCCCGGCTTATGATGGGTAGCTTTTGTACTTTTGGTACTAGCACTTCGATGATATATGTGTGCATTTTCGAGAAAAATGGCAAAGGAACACGGTACATAGAGTAAATTTGAGGTCTTATATCTCAATAATAAAGGGTTAAACTGGAATTTTCAATATGACATTTTCGTTTTAGTTTTATTTGCGGAATTCAAAAATGCAATCTGAATGTATCCTTAATAAGGACGAAAAGGACATTTTTTAAATATATCCTTTCCCAAGTCCTTTTTCAAGGACTTTGGTTATGCCAGAGGATACCTTGATTAACGATGCGTAACCTTTATTATTAGGACTTTTTCGATATCTCCGCACATTTTCGAGAATAATGCCCAGGGAACACGTTACGTGGGACACCCTGTATGTATATACACCCCGAGACATATGATTGACCTTACCTTCATTTTCTCATGTATCCTTGGAAAAAAATTACTCCTGTAAAATTTTATTGCACTTGTTTAGAATCACTGGAAATCCTAATTTCGCTGTGCTTTTATTGGCTGCATTTGGTATGGAGTACATTATTAACGGCTTTTTATTTGAAAAGTTGGTATCAAACGGTACGACACTTGATTGGCCTCACCAGTAATAAATTGTATTCGATGCTGGTTAGATTAGTGTTGTTTAGAGAAAAGTTTTTAAAAATTGTTATTTATTTAATAGAAAGGCTGTAATATAGAAAATGGGCAGGGGTAAAAGAATGACGGCAGAAGAAATTGGAAAAATTAAAGCTTAAAAGATGAAAGATATTCCAATAGGGAAATATCTAGAAAATTTAATAGAAGTGCTCGGGTGGTGAATAATTTTGTAAAGGATCCATCGAAATACAGAAAAAATCAAAAAGGGTGAACTAAGATGGCAACAACAGAAAGATTAAGAGAATAGCTTCGAATTCGTCTTTAACTGCCAGACAAATTAACGAATCTGCAGGAACAAGTGCGAGTATTCGTTTCGTACAGTGCAACGATTATTGAAAGACTCTCCAAATCTACAGCGTCGTCGTCTCAAAAAGAAGCCAGTACTGACAAAAAGGCATAAAGAAAGTAGACTTGCATTTGCTTGGAATCACATGACGTGGAGGAACGAGTGGAAACAGATAATATTTTCTGATGAAAAGCGCTTTACGTTGGATGGACCCGATGGATACGCATTCTACTATCATGATCTGAGAAAAGAAGTAAAGCTTTTGGCCCGCCGTCATAGAAGGGAAGGAAGCGTAATGATTTTGGGAGCCATTTCCTACAATGGAACAGCTGATATCGTTTTTATTAGTGGTCGACAAACGGCTAATGACTGCAAAGCTCTTCGAACTAACGCAAAAATTAAAATAATAGAAATAATGGACCCGTCAGGATTGGATATTTCAACACGACCACGCAGCCATCCACACAGCCAGGGTAGTTAATCAATGGTTCACGGAAGAAAACATAAGGGTCCTGGAATGGGCATCAATGTCTCCCGACATCAATATTATAGAGAATTTATCGGGATGGCTTACTAGGAAAGTCTATGGGTTTGGCCATCAATTTGATAGCGTATCAACCTTAAAAACAGCAATAATTTCAGCTTGGAATGAAATACCAATCGAAATCATACACGATTTGTGTGATTCCTTACCAAAAAGAATATTTGAATTTAAAAATAAAAGCGGTGGCAACACTCAATATTAAATAAATCTTTAAAAACTGGAATTCAGTTGTTTTTTACAATGAAGATACTTTCCCTACAAAACTCCTGAAACTTTTGTATTAAAAACAATATTTTTTTCTGAGGTCAATCAAGTGTCGTACCGTTTGATACCAACTTTTCAAATAAAAAGCCGTTAATAATGTACTCCGTACCAAATGCAGTCAATAATAAGATAGCAAAATTAGGAATTTCCAGTGCTTCTAAACAAGTGCAATAAAATTTTACAGGAGTAATTTGTTCCAAGGATACATGAGAAAATGAGGCTGAGGTCAATCATGTGTCGCGGAGTGTATATTTGAGGTATACAGACTGAATTAATTACTAATATCAAAATGACAAGTGATGGTTGATCTTCGCTACTTACACATCTTCACAATTAGCCGCCTTCTTCAGTTGCAGTCTGCAATCTTCTGATAATCAACATTTTCGCTAATGATTTTTATATAGTTGAATGAGATGTTGAATGGCATGATGTAATCCGCCATTCTGTATACATGTGTATTTATAAAATTAGTATGCACCTGTACTTGCTAAAGTACGTGTATAACTTCTCTAAAATTACCCTCAAGAGAAATCCTGATTTTAACTGAATTGCGAGTAAATTCAGAAATGGATTTTACGATGTGAAAATGTTGCCTTTTGGCGGAGACTTGCATAAAATCAAATCCGATAGATAGGTAATAAGGCAGAGCTTAGTAACACGCTACGTGGCTGCATCCAGATAATGACGATGGGATATCTAATCATAAGAAAAATTACCAGCTAAGAGCTGTGTTTCTTTATGTGTGAAAATCTTGGCAGCAATTTTAGATATTCTGTCCATGACATTTTTCATACAAAATACTTAAGGCAAAGTTAACTTATTAGGTTATCTTTGCTTAAGGGTCAGAAAATTTCAACAATACAAATTTTTTTCTAAGATTTAATCTATTCTATACCTCTTTTGGAGGAAATGGCCTGGCCGGATTTTAGTTATTTATTTTTCATACATTATATAAGGAAAATAATTTTTACACTTTTTCATATACCTATGTATGTATTTTACGTGGAAACTATACTGACTTTCTTGTGTGTGTAGAGATAACCAGCAAACACGTATAAGAACACAAAACATTGTTTGAAAAGCCGATGGATACGATAGACGAGGAATGAATTCAAATTCAATGGATATTTTCAAGACAATAATGAAAATAGAAATGTTCGATATTATCATAAGAGAAATGCTGCTAGTAGACGAAATATAGCACCGATAAGAATTGAAAAAGGCAAGCAAAATGGATATCTGTAAATGATGAAGAATTTCATGTATATTTCGGTATTTTGTTAGCTGACATAAGTCATTCAAACCACGCAGCACATAAGATGATTATGGAAAACCAATAATATTTAGAGCAATGTCTGTCAATCGCTTTTAAGCTATGTGTGTTGAGTGACAAGAAACAGATGAATACTAAACCACGATTCAATGTCAAGGTAGTGCATACACCGGAAGAATCAATAACTGTTCGCATTTAAAGGAAATACAAAATTTACCCGTAAATTCATAAATTCATCAAATCAAGAAAAACAGGAGGTATAAACTGATAATGGTCCTGCGAATACTCTAGTGATTATTCGAGCAAAGGTATTTCTTTTAATATGCAAAGGGGAACCGGGGACATCACAGAGAATCCAATCGAGTAGAAAGAGTGCTGATCGAAGTCCAATTGCAACTAAAATCTAGTGGCAGGATGACTATTGTTGATTTTTTTTTTTACATCATTTGAAAGTGTTGAAAAGCTTCAGTTGGCAGAAATGATTTTTGTTGGAACTTTATTATGGAAAAATAAAAAATGTATTCCAAAGGAAATGTTAGAATATATCAGAATTAGTGTTCATAATTAAAAATTTCATGTTCGACATTTCATTAAATGTGTAAATTTTTAACACAAACTTGCCATATTCTTCTTCTAGTTTGAAGAGCTATCCACCGACATAAAATATGTCAAAATATGGCCTTTTCCGGAATTCAGTTGATATGTTTGTTAATAGATGGCGTTTTAACAACATTAACTGATAATGAGAAAAAGCTAAAGTTTTCCTCATTACCTTTTATCATAATTAACAAAGTAAAAAAAATTTTTCGCTACAGGACCAACTGCAACGATTTTTCCAAAATCCTAGAGTGGTGTTATTATTTATGAACGGTTGCAAGGTAGGAGAATCAAATGAAAGGTAAAAGGCAACATTCTGATATTTCCAAATCTTGCAAAAAAATATGTAACGATTATCATGCATTTTGGCTGGAAAATTGTAAAAAAAAAATACAATAAAAAAAATGATTTTGACGTCCAGACAGCTTAGACGTTTTATTATCATCTGAGGTTGTATAACAAGAAAGTAGTTACGGGGTGTTAGGAAAAAAAGTACCCAAAATCACAAATTCCACCAAACTCTGAAAGTGCCACATACAAAATTATTTTGTTTCTAACACTTCCAGCTATCTCCTTTTTCAGTTATGGAAGCCCTGTACACTCATTTGAAAAAAAAAATCGTGAAATAACCCTATAGTATAAAGCAGGCCAAAGGAAAGCACAAGCCATTAGATTTTAACACAAACATACAAATGCCCATTAGCTTTTTTTGGCATTATTTATAATTTTCAAAAATTTCAATGAAAACAGCAAGAATCAAAAATACTGATGTACGTCACAATCAATTTCTTCATTCTTTGGTGGATCAATATTGGTGTCCCATAATATTCCGGGACCATCTATAGGTAGTGAAAAGTTGAACATAGAACAGCGGAACATGAGGTCCAAAAAAAAAAAGCTGCCAGATTTATCAATTCACTAAAAAATCTAATGGAAAACACACTTTTCAATGTGTTCTGCCTATGCATAGATCCGGTAACCAATAATGTTCGAAATTGTCAAAAATTCGTGTTAATGAATAACATAATAACTGAAAACAACAATAAAATTAAAGAATAAATTACAAAATTTTACATAAAAATAAAGGAAACTAATTTTTTTTCCTTAAAAAAAGTGTTTCACTTGCAGTGCGGTTAATGCCAACTAAAAATCATAGAAGAAAACACTGTAAAAACCACACCGTGATGTCGAACTAAACACAGCATACGATGATATTATAAACAACAGTTACATTATAAAAAAAGAAAACTATAAGACTTCCTTGACGCAATCAAATGTAACTCGAGAATCGTAGAAATTGTGTAGAAATAAGAAAATTAAAATGCACACGCCTTCCCAATCATTACAAAATGGAAATCACTTAATATGAGACAATTTCTCTCTCACAATTTTCGCATCATCACTTTCAATTTCTTCTTTATGTGAAAATAAAATCGTTCACCCCATAACCTGGTATTGTTATGTTACGCAATGGTGATTGATTTAATATCGCATATTTATTGTTTCGTCATTAATTAACTGTTACAAAAGTATACCACATGAACATACATACATAGATGTGTATAGGTAGGTAATAAGGGAAAACTTACAGTGTGAATAAAAGAAAAAAGCCGGAAAATATTTACCTGTTAAGCACGCAACATCAGTTTTTTGTACAGGAGGTTTTTGTGTGGTTTGAAGTAGACGTTTTGACGGAAACCCAGGCAAATGTTTCTCTAAAGCCGCCTGTGCCAGAGGACTCAGGGGGGTCCTTGCCCCGCATTGAGATGCGGCAAGCATTGGCTCGTACTGATCCTGAAAAAAAGAAAAATAATAATAAAAATTTCAATAAAACTAAAGTAAGAAACAATGAATTTACAAAAAAAAAATCTACATAATTATAATATATTAGGGGAGACTAAGGTGAAGTGAATACTTGATTGTCGGTACCAATTTTCAATAATAACATTAATGCATTTTGTGTTAAGCCTTAAACACAACTCCAACGGCCGACGGCAAACGAAAAAAAAAGATCGCTGGCAAAATTTTAAGATTTTAGTGTCTTTGCGGTCAACTGCCGGCGGCCGTCAAAGCTGCCTTCGGGATTGCTCAAATTCTAATTATGTCGTCGGCCGCTGCAGTACTACCAACAAAATCAAACGAATGAAATTGTTTTAGCATTTATTTTTATTACGTTTTACCATTTTGATGTTGTAGATAAATTTCAAATGAAAAATTGATTAAGGAAGTGCGGAGGCGCAAAATAATTTACAACTTAGAAGACGGTATTAGCCAAGTTGGATAAAAATGAATTAATTTTGAGATATTGCAAGGCGCTTAAATAATACAAATGCTAAAGTTGTGACATTTTGCATTAAAAAATTTTATTAATCTCTGTATTTTCAGTTGATAACTGCAGAAAAATATAGAAAAATCTCCGCGATACTTATAAAAAAATATCGCCGGCATGATTACATGCAGTTTCTGGTGATAAAACAAAACCAGTTTTTCATTTATTAAACCGAATTAAAAAAAAATAAAAAATTAGAAATGTTTTGTAGAAGTAATAATAGCAAATGATAAAAGAAGTTTTCGAAATCAATACATCTTCCACTGAAACTCTCCAAATACATTTTCTATTAGCTTGCATTGTATGAAAAGTTTAAGCTGAACCCTAATGGACGTGTACGTAAGTAAAGTTACTTAAGTAAGGTGAACGCGACCTTTAAATTAAACAGACGTACCAAAAATATATTTAAGTGTCGATAATGAAACTTTCGTTAATGGACCATCTCAGTGTAACCGGCCAAAAAATTCTCAATATTTGCGATTTTGTTCGGATGGATAGGAGGAGGATGATTTCTTTTTTTTTCTTTTTTTCTTTACGAATAAGACCATACAAAAATATTTTTGTCATTACTTTTTATTTATTTTTACTTGTTGTTAATTATTTTAGAAAATGAGTTCAAAAAAATGGAGGCAATCGGAGTCCACGGTTGTGGGCGCAGTTTGCATCAGAAAAATTATTGAACTGATATTATTAATCTGTAGGGAAGCCGCTATGTCCCTATGGAAGTTTTTTTTTACTTGAAGGAGGGTTTTTTTACATAAATTGTCTACTTACAACCAATCAGCCATCCCAGCTCCGTACAAAATCCATTTTGAATAGCAACAAGAAACTGACGAATTTGACCAATCTATTTCGGTTATATGTAGAAGAGCAGGTAAGAACCCTAGGTATGGATGTGCCGTTAGGGACGGAACAAAAGAAATAACGCGCGTCGCCTTACGCTCCAATCTCTTTTTCTAAGAAAGATTGTAGCGACCGTAATAATGCGAATTTTAATTTGAAAATTTGACATAACACGCACAACTATATGTAAACTTCAAGATGAGACAAAAAAAAATCGATTTTTCAAAAATTTTACATTGAGATGAGATGGTCCCTTAAGTTTAAATGTCAAATTGCCGTAAGCAAAATGCGGTAAGATTCGCTCGTTACGTACGCATACATCTGTTTATCCAATGATATTAATGAAATCGGTAACACTCTAATTATTTTATTTCATTATACCTAGAAGAAGAATGTGAAAACAAGTGGTCCCTTCTAAGAGAATAGTTTGTCAAGGAGCTAAGAAAGCGAGATATTGTTTCTGCCGATTTTTCTTCAGATTCTTCTTATATTTTTTATATAATGGCCATAAACGGCATACATATCTTCAATTAAATTAACTAGCATTTGTTAATGTTTTTGCTTTACCATTTTTTTAAATTGAAAACATTAAATTTCCAGATAATAACCCTTACGGAATGTGATATCTATTTAGGGCAAAAATTTTAATCATCCGTAAGTAAATCTCTGTCTCGTTCAAATTTGTAAAGTTCTTTACGTCCATTTTGGTTCAGCCTTTTATCATTGCGGGTGGGTGGGGTGAATACTCCCCGATGTACACGCAATAAAAGTTCTTCGCTTATGTCATCTTCGAAAATTTTTACGTAATTTGCTTCTTCTTGTTTGTTTTCGCTATGCTTGCATTTTCGAACCTCAGTGCTCGACGACCACCAGCCGTCATAAATTTATTCTTTGCAGACTGACCACTCCTTTTTTAGAGCGTTTATGACATTTCTTTTCCAATTAGATTCTGCTTGTTCAGTCAATCATTAATTTTCATTTTACACATATTTGGTTAAATTTCATAATTTCTTTGTTTACTTCCTTTGCGAGTTTACTGCATCGGTGGAAGTTTTTGGAGCAACCGGATATTCTGCTGTCGTTTTCAATCTACGTCGGAGTCCTATATCCGTTGTCTAAGTATACAACTACATTGACATTCGCCCCTGTATTTCACAAGTAAGGTACTGAGGACGATTGACGTCTCGTAATTTGCATCACCTGAACAGGACAAAGGTGATATTGGAATATCCCAAAACGTGATGCTACAAACTCGGGGTCACGATACAGAGAATACAATACTCTCTCTCCTCTCTGTTTTTTTCAATATAGATGTATATATTTATATTAGCGAGCAAAATTACGTCACAGCACATGTGTCATAATCAAAATTTAATGTAACGGTATTCTCTGTACCGTGCTCGGGTCTTTGAAACTATCCGGATTGAACAGACAAAGCCGGAAATATTGTTCTCGTATGGCTTGCACAACTCCGTTCGGACAATTCGTAGAATATCATCATATAGTCATTGTTTTACTGTCATTAAAGGTCATTCAACCATTGCATCGGGAAACAACAATTTTTTTTCCACAGAAATAATTTACTTCAATGTGCGAAGCAACAAAACACACTTTGTATAAAGCAAAAATTTCAGAAAAATTACTTTCGAAACTTTGATTGTCATCCAACCTCGTGGAAAATATTAACACATCAAATTACCTTCACTTTCAATAGCAATGACGACTATCCGCACGATCAATAGTTTTCGATAATAGGCTTAGTCTCCACTTTTCCCGCGATCTCCCCAACTACTAAAGAAATTTCTAGAGTTTGAAAACATATACTTAAAAAACTTAAAAATTTCTTTGGCCACCCAGTGGAAAGTAAAAATTTCTCCGTACAAAGAATTCTCTAAATTTCCTCATATTTTTGGAAAAAAGTGCAAAAGGATTTTTTTTTGAAAATTGTTTAAAAAAAGTCCCACATTATTAGTTTCACGACTTAGGGCTTCATTACCTTTGACTTTGTTCCAAATTTTGACGTATGTTAATTTGGAGAAAATTTTATTACTGAAAAACTTCAAATTATTTATAAAGTTTAGATAAATTTTTCTACAACTTACAATTAAAAATTGACTTAATTAATCTGAAAATTGTTAAAAGAACTTAAATCCTTCAATAAATTAAGAAAAAAAGTCTGAAAATTTTCAATTAAAATTAAATTCAATGAGTTCAAAAAACAATCTGAAAATTTTCATAGAAACAGGAAATGTCATAATTTTACCAGCATTTTAATGCTACGCGCATTAAAATGTTCAGTAAAATAAGTTGAGACATGCAAAGTGCCATCTACCTTAAAATAGCGAAATATTCACTTTTTAATTTTAAATACCCACATGACTATCCCACGATTTGAAATGGCAAAGTTATTCAAGTTTTAAAAAAAATGCATTTATTTGCCCCCCCGCGAAAAAATTTATACCACCCGTATTTGAAAATAAGTCGATAGGTATCTGTTGATTTTTTGATTAAATTAATTTCAAAGGGTAAAAAAGGGGTCGAAAATATTTATCAATATGAAAAAAATTTTGGTACTTTTAGGTATAAACTAATTCCGGTTGTATGGCATTCCGAATAATGATTTTTGGTGAAAATAAAGCAGGCATTGAGAAGTTTCATTTAAGCTATTAACAATGAAAATTCGCCAATAAACAACAAAGTTATAAGCGATATAAAAAAAAAACTTTACCCCCTTACCCCGCTGAGAGCGAACCCCTCAGGTGATTTTCGAGTTGCGGAAACAAAATAGGAACTCAGTACGCATGTCTGTACAAAATTTGGTGAAAAAGTGTTTTTCCCCCTCACAAAATGAGGGGGGTAAATGAAAAATCCGGAATTGTCTGGGACCAGATAATTTTGTTGCCGATATACCCTGACCATAGTTAACCTACTCCCCCATATAAAAAACACAGCTCGGCCTCGCTGCGCTCGACCTCGCAATCACTGACGGCGAGGGAGCGCGCAAATGCCACAACTTTTGTTTTTTATATGGGGGTGGGGTGAGTTAGGGATGCCAATCGACTGGAAACTTAACAGAGGGTTGACGATGGGTCAAGAGAATTGGAGGGGGGCTTCGTTTGGGGGGGGGGGGGGCGTTTTTCAAAAAACTTCATCAGAATGTTCCCCTTCACCTCATACAACTTTTCCCCTAATTCGTTTCCGCAGGGGGGGGGGCTCGCCCTCGGCGGGGAGGGGTTTGAAATTTCGAACTTTGAGCGGTTATAGCGGGGGCTAGAAATGCCCGACTGGGACGTCACATTTTACTCGAACTTGATACTAGGCTTAACTCAAAAACACAATTTTGTCGCTGGGAGAAATAAGTCCGCGCAATTCTTTAAATGTAGCTTTTGGCATTCTAAAGTATTTGTAATCAAACCTCATCACTTGTCTCTGTTTTTCTTCAACCAGAGCAACTAATAACAGAATTTTTCATCGGCACTTGAATACATTTCTATATGCGGAATTTTGAAATATTATATGGCCACCTTAGGCTCCGTGCTACGGATCTTTCGTCCTGCCTGTGAAATACAAATAAAAAACAAATATACAGAATACCCCATACGATGTCTGAAAAAAAAAATAGAATATCTGTAGGTGTCTACTATTCAAATTGAAAAATATTTCAACTTTTATCGGATACTTTTTAAGGAAAAAAAAAATCTCAATCTTCGATAACTTAATCCTGGAGTATATTTCTTCGGCTATTTGTAGACAGAGTGGATTAGACACGAAAAATCCCGGATTCATAATTCCGGAAATATAAATCCTCATCGATTTTTTGGATTTTCAGAGATTTTTAAAAAATAATTTCGATATAAGATATTTTGAATTCCATGATTAACTTTTTTTAAGCGTGAGGAGGAGGCGAAACGAGGATACTACAAGTATAACGCATTTCTGAAATTTCGTTATTTTGTTTTACGACAAATTTAAATCATACATGATGCAAGATTTGAAATTCTTGCTTACTTCTTACTTCTCCATAGACTAGGCCGCGTTTGTGTTAGGTATGAATTGCTTAAATGAGCTTCCAAAAATGAGCTGCTAAAAAAAAATCGAATACCGGAAGTTTTGTATTTTGAAGAATGATAACGAATTTTTTTAAATATCTAATTAATGCCGAATTCTGATCACATCGGGCACAAAACTACTCAAACGAGGTCTTCATAACTAATTTGACTGTAAATGCACATGTAAATGCGTATTATTACAATATGAAAATATGAAACGAGTGCACGGTCAACATGCTTTATAAGTAGAAGTGAATACCGCATACAAACGACAAAATTTCAATTTCAATTAGATAATCCAATTCTAAGCAGCCAGCTAAATTTGTAACTGTCTTCTTATAATATGTATCTAAAACGCATGCCAAATCACTCAACCCCAAAAAATATGACATAACACCACCTCATTGAACTCATTTTCTCTCATACAAATTCTACAGCAAAACCAACATATACATTTTGACCAAAATAGTTGGCTATTTTGAGTGGGAATTATTTTTGTTATACACATAATAAAATGCAAGAGCATGGCGGATAGGGCTCATCCAGAGTGTGCATAAGAAGTGCTCTTCATTTAAAAAGACCATAAAGTCGCGACACTATTCTCTGGCAGTAGTGGTCAAAGCACTTGGCCCATGTTGGGCGAATGAACTAAATTTCACACATCTTACTACTAACTAAACTAGAAGCAGGAAGGTATCCGGTCTAGAAATCTATTTCGAGTTTTGGGAACGAACATCTTTTGATTTATGTCGTCCACGGTTTCATTCACTCATGTGAATCGCCACAAATTGTGTATATGAATGTTTTTCGTATGTTTTGGGGAGACATTATTTTACTCGAAACGATTTGTTATGTAGACAAAATGGATTTTTTGATCTTTCTATTAGACGCGAGCTCTGCTTTGTTCCTCCTCGAATTGGAATTAGAATTGGAGAGCTTGTCAAATTTATCAAATCCGATTAAAATTTGATGTTACTCAAACGGCGATCATTTTCACGTGAATTATATAAACAAAAAAATGTTAAGCCTAATGGATATGGATGGATACAATTTGAGAGGATTATTTCTGGCTGGAATGGCGCCTAAAAGATTTTGTTGAAAATTTATTTTATGGAAGAAATTATTCTGAGCAATATATGTAGGTGGATAGGGACGGAGGCATTACTATACAAGTTTTTATATGTATATGCAGGTAAATTAATGAGAGTTTTGGATGTTTATGTAAATTATCTACGAAGAAACTTAGCATATGTTGTTTTTTTTTTTTTTTTTTTAAATTTATATAAGACGAGCTTCTTGAAGATTAACTTTAATTGACTTTGTTTACATTTAAGTTTTAGAGAAATGTGAAAAACGATGAAATAAATAAGATGTGAATTAGCAATAATTCACATGTCGCTGTTTCCATTACGTGATCTGTTGATGCATGTATGTATGTAAAATGTACACCTTTATTCGGATTACGTAATTTTGTGAGTTTTTTAATATTAGTTTAGATGTTGTAACTAAAATAATTTACTGCTTTGACGGAGTAAATGTAGGTGATTTTATTATCAGCCTGGTCAATAGGTTAGGTTGAGTGGCGGCTATGGACAATATGTACCTACCTACAGAGCTGGGCAATACTTAAGTAAAAAAATACTTAAGTACTATTTAAAGTACATTTTCGTTACTTAAGACTTATTACTCAATACTTTTGAAACATCCTACTTAGTACTTGAACATAAGTACTTGGTTCTATTTACTTGTGCTTAAGACTTAGTTTTTTACTCAAGTATTTCTGAGTCTATTAAATACCTACAAATATCTAACTCTTCGTAGAAAGGCAAAGACAATCTAAAGGGTTTTCCAATAAGAGCTGTTATTTTGATATTCAAAGACAAATGCCATTTTTTGAGATAAATGATCGGATCTTTAATTCATTATAAAGAAGAAGGTATGCCGTTAATAATGGAAAATAACATCAGGCAAATGACCACCACGACCACGCCTACAGGACCATATCCTTTTCATGAAATTTTCCATAACCAAATCGCAAAGTGGCTGCCCTATGTCCTCGATAGCCTCACGAATTCCATCTTTGAGGTCTTGAATCGACGCTGGGCTGTTGGCGTAGACCTTCTCTTTCACGTGGCCCCAAAGGAAGAAATCGCAAGGTGTTAAGTCACAAGATCTCGGTGGCCAATTGTGATCACCTTTTCGAGAGATAACACGGTCCGGAAACTTTTCCCGTAAAAGATCAATGGTTTCGTTGCTTGTATGGGCCGTCTTGTTGAAAGTAAACGTTGTCCAGATCAATACCATCCAATTCCGGCCATAAAAAATCATTAATCATCTGTCGATAGCGCAATCCATTCACCGTAACTGTTGCTCCAGCCTCATTTTCGAAAAAGTGAAGTCCAATGACCCCGCGGGACCATAAACCGCACCAAACAGTAACACGTTGAGGATAGAGAGGCTTTTCAACAATAACTCTTGGGTTTTCCGAGCCCCAGATGCGACAATTTTGCTTGTTGACGAAGCCATCGAGGTGGAAATGGGCCTCATCACTCAAGATGAGTTTTCGATGGAATTCCGGATCATTTTCATGAATTTCAAGGACCCAATCAGCAAAGACTCGACGTTGTTGATGATCGGCCGGCTTGAGTTCTTGTTAACACAAGCCTTAAGACCCAAATCTTTATGCAAAATACGGTGTAATGACGTTTGTGGAATGCCTAATTCCAAAGAATGACGAGGAATGGACAAACCTGGGTTTTCTTCAACACTTTCGGCTACAGCAGCAATATTCTCGGCTGTTCTTGAGCGACGTGCACGGGTTTTATTCTTCACATCACTAACTTGTCCCGACAGCTCGAATTTTTCTACCAATTTCTGTATTGCGGTCCGACAAGGTGCTTCACGACGACCCAAAAATGTTCGAGTTTTACGAACCGTCTCTGCCACATTTTCACCATTTTTATAGTGAATTTTAATAATTTCAATGCGTTGTTGAATCGTGTATCGTTCCATTTTTATTAATGGCGTAGTTTCTACTTGTCAAATGTCAAAAAATGACAGCTCCAGAAGTGACATCTACCGAAATAGCGGGATAATTAAAATAACACCTCTTATTGGAAAACCCTTTATATTGCAACTCCTTTTTTGTTGAGTTTTAAGGTACGTAAAGAACTGTCAAAGCATATGCCGCACTCACTCGTCAAGAGAGAACTTTAGACAAACTAATACCATACAAACAAGATTGGGCATGTAGAACAAAAACCAGTAACGTCTTGCTAGAATATAAAATCGACGATGTCTCGACTTGATGACATAATCAAGGGTAAGCAAGCAATGTCTCGGTCCAATATCAAATCAACGATGCCCCGACCTGATGTAGGGAAACCTAAATTTTTCTTAAAAATTTACTGGAAATTTTTTCCTTAGAATTTTTATGCGTTATTGGAGGCGACAATGAGTGCTTGGGCGGATCTTTAATAGTTTTTATGAGTGTATCAATGAGAAGTGATAGTTTTACTCTACGTGTAGCGTCGAAAACTATAAAAAATTATAAATAGTAGCCACTGATTACTATATTATATATATATATATATTATAGTTTTCAAAAGGTATTTATTTATTAATATCTATTAACTTCATTATAATACTGCCAATGAACAAATATTATAAAAAAGTACTTTAAAAAGTACTTCAAAAAGTACTCAGTACTTTTTATAGACTTAGTACTTAGTTACAAGTACTTTTCATACATGCGGTACTTGTACTTACGCTGAAGTATACTCAGGCTTTCGGTACTTGTACTTAGGTACTTTTTCTTTGGTACTTGCCCAGCTCTGCCTACCTAGTTACACTTAGACCATTAATTGGCCATCCATTGTGATGCCACCACAGTGAAACCCTAGTGGACATGATTACTAAATTTACGGAAGTGGGGGGATCGTTAAAACTAGCCACAAGAGTTAATGAACCTTACTAGATCCCGCAACGGTTTGTATAAAATTTCACCCAATTCGCAATAAAAGTATGGCTATCAAACGTGATCCTTCTACGTTTGTCAAGGTGAGGGCATTCACACAGTTGGCGTTGCATGCTCTCAACCTAACCTCCTCTTCGTCTATGCAGCTTCTACAGAAGTCATTGCATGTTTATCAAAGAGATAGTGTCCCGTGATAATCGCATAACACTCCGCACTTCCTTACGATTCCTCGTTATCAGAATTTCTGTCTTCCTAAGACATATGTTGGGCTATAGCTGCCTTGAAATCGCACATGCTGTTAATTCTCCCCATCTGCGATTAGTCAGCTTACAGGCCTGTAAATCTAGATTCCAGGGATATTCCTATGGATTCTTGCACTAAACATATATTCATAGCCCAAACCTTCCTGGATAAAGCATCAGCTGCCTCATTGCCTGGTACTTCGCTGTGGCCCGGCGACAGAGCAGAAAATAGCTCTGTGGTTGGCCCCAAATATCCTAAGCTCATTGTGACAACTAATAGAATTCGAATCCAGCGCTTTGATTGCAAATCCTTTTATCCCGATCACTAGGTACGTTGTCAGTTATTTCCAGCAGCTAAACTGTATTATTTATAGCTAGAATCTCCGCTTGGAAGACACTACAGTAGTCGGTACGATTCTTCTTCTCTCAACTAGGGATGCTAGTCCAGAAACCTTTCTCAAAGTCAAGCCGTGGGATAGTGAAATGCTTTTTGACGCGCTCATTACATTTATTCTTCAGTTTTATTTAGATTCTATAGTATCACTCTTAGATTTTGGCTTCAGTTTTCAATTCAAGAGTAATATTATCCAGTTTTTGGGAGAAAAGAAAGTCGGGATAACTCTTCTCCATGTAAAGTTAAACTCCAGACAACAACGGATTAGTAAGAAAAAACTCTATCCAGCGTTGTTCTTTTACTTTTTCAAAATGTATACTGTTTTCATTTCCAGTCGGTCTTAAAGCTATAGAGAAAATCTAAACACATAGCAGCCATTCCATACGAAAATTATTACTTTGGACTGATTTTGGACTTGAGTCACTCGACCATCTCCGATTTGGATGAAACATTCACAGTTTATATGGAATACGAAAATAGGTCAACCTTATTTTTTTATACTTGCGTTTTTATCCGAAAACTGATATTTTATAGTGGTCTGGGAGCCTATTCTTGAATTACGAATGTTTTTTACGAATTTGTTATATAACGAATGGTTGATAACGAATGGAATGCCCAGTTCGTATTCTTGAACCTCATCGTTATAAAATAGAAGTGGTGAAAAAGTTTTTCAACATAACGAGTGTGGTAAGATTAAATCTGTCAATTTAGAAATTGAATATTGTCAACTGTTTCATGTTTTAAAATATTATTTGTAAAAAATGGCTAGCTTCAATTAAATGTCATTATATTGTTTGCATCTGAAATTGTTGACGAATCTATGGAAAATGAATTACGTCGATCGTTAATCAATTCGTGCACCCTTAATTCATCACTGGATAGGAAAAATTTCGCCGGAGGACCTCCACAAGTGAAATGCAAATGTTTTTTGCAGTCGCCAATTTTCCTTTCACCACACATTTTAAATTCTGCCAACTCTGGAAATTTTCTATTAGCTTTGTTTTGAATATAATATCATTAAAAAAATTAATATGTATTTTCCAGTCCTTTTGCGTAGCGAGTATGGAATTTAATACTGATGTTAGCTTTTGTCACAATTCCGTGTCGTCTTATGAACTGAAAGAGTTATCGTATTTACCAAATTTCACTGTGTTACAGCGAAAATATACCTTCGACGAGACTTTCGATTCCGCGTCTAATGAGCATTTGTTAACTAAAATCGGGTGAAATTTGACTAAATTATCGAATTTTTGCTCATTAAGCAGCTATAATTCCATATAATATTGAACTACAGAGAAAGTTGAAGAAGCACTGGGTTTTAACCGCAAAAACTATTAAAACATAAAAAAATGCAACAAATAACAGCAAGTTTTAAAATAATAACAACAACAAATACAACAACTACAACAACAAATTCAAAAGCCGTTGTCAGCAACACCAACTTAGAATTAAATTTCAGGACACATGCCCAAATGATACAGTAGTTTTGATAACAATTTAGTTTGGAATGTAAGGCGGTAATACCAAGTATCTTTGTTACTTTTGTGAGTGGGATAGTCGTGTTCGGAATAGGTATAAATGAACTGACTGAGTGGCCACCACGTACATCGTTTCAAATTGGAAAGTAAAATGTTTTGAACATTCCATTTGTGCGGCTTGAAGATGTCATCCTACCGCCACTACATTTGAAAATTGGCTACATGAAGCAGTTCGTGAAAATTTCAACATCAACAGCGAAGCATTTCGTCAACTCAGAACAAAGTTTCCAGGATTCAGTGAAGCTAAAATTAAGAAGGTGCCCTACATCTTCATTTGTTGGCAAAGAGTACTTAAATATTTCAATTAATTTTGGCTAATTTTCAGGAATATTCGTTGGGTCACAATTTCAGAAAATTATGCAGGACAACGATTTTGCAATCAAACTGTGGAAAGACGAGTCTGGAATAGTTTTATTTCATTGTGCAATAATTTCCATGCCAACAAGAAAGTTCCGACTACGTAAACGTTGTACAGGAATTTTTTAGTGCCTACGGTGAAACAACCTACACTATGTCTCGTCAAAAGCATATATCGAGTTTATCTTTTTTTGTAACACAGTGTTATTGTATAGAAAAGTAATACAAAATTTGTTGCGGAGACATTTTTGAGAATTATACTAGACATCACTGGCCCAGCCGGATTTAAGTACTCTCAACAAATATATTGCTTCAAATTATATCGTTTAAAGGAAATCGGCCTTATCACCTTTTCGGGAGTACAGCCAAGCTTCACAAACAAACGGGATGCTCTTTATGTTTAAATCAGTCTTTTTTCTTCCCCCTGCCCCCAACAAAATACTTCTGAACTTCTTGTCGAAATTTTTCCCAAAATGTATAAAAAATTCTTCGATAAATTCATAAAATTAAGCACAAACGAAAGAATTTACTCCTCTTCACACGTTACTTTTTTACCTTCATGTACATCATAAGTATTTCATTATAGAATGCTTTCGCAAAAATTAAACCAATTTTGTGGTATTTTTTTCTTTGCGCTACGGTACAGATTTTATTTATTTATTTTTTCAAATTTTTCTATCTTATCACAGTGTGTATAAAGTAAATTAACAATCGCACCAGTAAACTTCAATCGTAAAACACGATTCAAGAAATCCTAGTATACCTACCAAACTACTGCATCATTATCGAATGTTGTTGTAATCGATACAAGTATTATATTACCAATTACAAATATCTATTTTCTATCCGTTCTTCATATGATATCAAGTCAACCGTATCTTCACGGTTGCAATAATTGTAAGATTGTGTAATGAATCTAAAAGAAAAGTAAAGGTTTTGTTGAGAGGAATTTCGTTTCTAACTAGCAAAATAAGATTACTGAAAATTTTTCAACTACACAAAATGATGGAAATAGAAAGAAAATTGATTTTTAGGGTTTCATACAACAAAGGAAAAAATGAAACCCTTATAAGAATACTCGACGTAAGAATTTGAAATTTGGGACGCGCACATATTGCGACAGTCAAAGATTATGATTTTTTTTTTCAGTTTTGAATGGTTTAATTTTTAATGGGTTTGTCCCCTAAAAATTATTATAAATAAAAATTATTATGTTTTTTGGGGGGTATCTTTTGAAAGGGATTCAAAGATTTCAAGAACAAAATTTCAAAATTTTTGGGGAATCCAAAAATGCCGTTCCCCTGATTTTCTAAACTAAAATTCTAATTCTAATTTCTAAAAATAAAATTTTGCTATTCTCAGGATTAGTAGACCTAAGTCGTAGATAACCAGGAAACTGCCTCTTTTTTCATCAGTCTCATAATTGCTGGAAAAAAAACGTTTTTCATGCTAACAAGACAAGATAACTCTTACAATAAGGCCAACTCAAGATCACTCTTGGCGTCCGTTTGTTTGAATATTATTCAGTGATCATAGGCAAAATTGGATTATATTTAAATATAGTTAAATTTGGTCAATCGACTGTTCATTGATAAAGTTCTGGTACGGAATCCAAATTGCGCGAGTCCGATTTACTCTTAACAGATTTTTTTTTTTAACAAGAGAATGTTGTTGGGATTATTTTTTTTAAGGTCGACAAGAGGAAGAGAGCCCTAGATCAAATTACGACACTTAATTAACCTTCGATGACGATCTAAGGAATGCTTACGAAGTAATCATGATGTATGTTTGTATCTCCAAATTCAAGGTAAATCGATAAAGCTGTTTTTCGTATATTCGTATATCTTTCTCATCGGTTCTATATACAGGATGATTCAGAGATTCAGATCAAGATACCTTCCGATATACCACGTTATTCCTTGATAATAAAAAAATTGTACCCCCCCCCCCCCACTCCCTAGAAACGTTCCTTTAAGAGTTGTGGCCAGTTAGAGATTTCGCCAATATTCGTGATAATAAATGAGTATAAGTTTTGAACCACCCTATAGATTTTGGTTATTGTTGGCTTATTAAATAGCCAAGAATGGTAGCTGTCGAAAAGTGTATTACTCTGTATTTTTTAATTAAGCATCTTTAAATTATTCTCAAATGTTTCCAAAACATTGATTTTTTTACACACAAATTTCATAAATACCGATATTTATTTCAAAAACTTTTTGTGTGTAAAAAAATCAAAATTTTGGAAATATTTGAGAATAATTTAAAGAAGCTTAATTAAAAAATACAGAGTAATACACTTTTCGACAGCTACCATTCTTGGCTATTTAATAAACTAACAATAACCAAACTTATAAAACTTATACTCATTTATTATCACGAATATTGGCGAAATCTTCAACTGGCCACACAACTCCTAAAGAAAGGTTTCTAAGGGGGGTATGTGGAGCAATTTTTTAATCATCTTACCTCAAGGAATCGCATGGTATACCGGAAGGTATCTTGATCTGAATCACCCTGTATATTAAGGATACAAATTGTTGATAAGGCTTTCTCCAAAATTTTTAAGAGATAATGGACCTCGCATCTCGTATCCCTCTCATTATATCTACGCCAATATTTTTTTTTATACACCTCCCCTATTACTTACATTTTTACTAATTAGTAAAGGATTATTCCATTGAAAATCGACCAATTTTTAAAATTTCTCTGAGTCGCACTGTCATATTTTTTCTGATATTTTACTACATGGAATATTTTTGCTTATGGTCTTATGATTTTTGAAAGAAAATACTATAAAAATTTGGTCTTTCTACTAGTAGTTAAAAATATATAACTCCTCTTATTTTAATACCCTCTAGGACAGACTGTCTCTATAATGAATTAATTTTTAATTAAATTGTGTTAAATTTGCAGTGTATCACACAAATGAAGACTATCAAGGGCACATTTGTAACATTTCGGTCCAAATTTTACTCCATTTAATGAAATTCCAGTAAAAGTGCCACCTACCGTTATTGAAATGAACTGAATTTATTAGAAAGTTGAAAGATTTTCCAATAATATGATATCCATCAGCTGATCATGAAATCTCTTTTTTTTTTTGCAGTTTTCATTCTCTATTTGGCCTCTTTTAAACAAAAAAAAAAATCGTCTGTTAAATGCATTGCAACTACAGAAAATACTCGCAGATTTTCTTGATAGCCTTTACTTGAATTATAGAAATCTGTCATTATCTTTACTCACATGAGGAACTGTCAATGAAATTTTAAATGACCTAATTTTCGTCCGCAGTCTGTCACCTGTTCATTTCTTTGGAATGACTAAATTTAAAATTAAGTCATTATGGAGACAGTCTGTCCAGCTAGAGTATAAAGGCGCTATTTCATAGATAATATAAATAATAATGTCCCATCACAGAAAGGTAAAAGAAATTTTTCATTTTTAGTGTTTCGTCCTTCAATACCCAAAAATGCGTTAATGTTTTTAATAATAGTATAAGGAGTGGTCCAGAAAAAATTCACCCATTAAGTTATTTTTAAACCTGCAAAATTACAATAATCCAGGTTTGGATTTTTTTGTTAAAATATTACATAAATACTGAACTCTGAGTTTATATGAATCATTCGTGTATTGGAAGTGAAATAGTTAAAATGCCTCGAAGCGAAAAAGAAGTGCGTGAAATGATTTTGTCCAAATATTTGGAAAATCGCACAATTTCATTGTTAAAAATTTCAAAAGACCTGAATACAAGTTATTCCACGGTAAAAAGGACAATAGCAAAGTATAGGCGAGGCTTGTCAATAGAAAGGATACGTGGGTCAGGTAGAAAACCAGGGCCATCCCGTCCAGACGTCATAAAACAGATGAAGGGTACTTATTCTCGGAAACCGGGAGCTTCGGAAAGAGATATGGCGACAGGAACATCAAAGTCTACAGTGCATAGATATAAAAAAAATCTGTGAGGAGCTATAAGGTTCAAAAAGTGCCGCTAAGGAAGGAAGAAGATGAGCAAACAGCAAGAAGAAGAGCGAGAAAACTTTATGAGAACTGCCTACCTGACGAAATACGATTGTGTCGTTATGGATGATAAAACCTATTGCAAAGCTGACTTTTCGCAGATACCAGGTGACGAATATTTTACTGCAAAAGTCGGAGCGGAGTATCCAGAAAATTTTCAACAAAAGGAATGACAAAATTTCCCAAGAAGTACATGATTTGGCAGGCGATCTGTTCTTGCGGTTTACGAAGCAGTGAATTTATCATCAAAGCAACAATAAACTCAAATGTGTACATCAAAGAGTGCCTTCAAAAATAACTTCTACCTTTTATTCAAAAGCATCAAGGGTCTGTTATTTTCTGGCGAATGAGGTCAATATCGAGCCAAGGGAAGCCAATGCAGCAAACTGCCCCCAACTTCGTCCAGTAGAGAGGTACTGGGCATTAATGAAAAAGGAGCTTAGAACAACAAAGAAATTTGCCAAAAATGATGTTGATTTCAGAAATAAATGGAAAAGAGCATATAGAAATGTTACTAATATAACTGTTCTGTATGCTTGGAAAATTTCCATTTGGTATTTGATTGGGTTAAATTCAGTTTTAAATGTCAGAAATACTTGGCATATATTAATAAATTATGGTTATAATGATTAATTGAAGATAAAAGCAATTCATATCTTCCCATAACTGTGGTGCAGGTCTTACTATACAGCTAATAAAAATCAAAAAGGTTAGTAGCTAGGCTAATGGTAATGATATTGTTTATAGTACATATTCCTGATAGTAATACATTTGAAAAACCTCTGTTGGAAAAATTCTTTAGTTGGGACTGATTGAGCTTTATCAAAAAAAATCTGAAATTGTCTATCCAGAACCATTTCTTGATTTTTAATGGAACGACTCTACATAAATAATCAATTCTGACGAGCACAAAAAAACCTGACCTAGTATAAAGGTAAACTCATAATGAACTCTTTGCGATATATAAAAATGAAAATATTTAAAAGAATTTAGTGCTAAATTTGGTGTAAGAGTTACAAATAAATAAATTTTTAAATTAAAACGATTATTTCCATTTAAAACTTACGCATTTTAGTTTTCTTAATGATTTTAATTTTTCCTTAATAAATGATGTACTTGCACACTTTAAATATAGCAAAAGTTGCATTTTATTTTAATAACCGAATTCATCCATTATGTATAATAACTTAACGATTTCATTTTATTTTTATAGTACAAATATTATATATACAATAATTTTTACCGATTATGTTTAGCACTATTTACGTCCAGTTTTAAATTTTCACTACAAAAAAAGTATTGTACTTTACAGTTTGTGTACTCCAGAGTGCTAAGTTAAGTTTTATTTATCCAATTCTCATATTCTTCATACTTCTTAAAAAAAAAAAATAGATGTTCTGCCATAGCTCATCACAACAACAACGAAAGTACAGACACCAACCAAGATGTGAGGATATTAGAACTTATTTTTAAAAATTTAAAACAATAAATGAAGGTAAGACTTGTGTAAAATACACAATTGTCTCAAGGTACAGAAGTGATCATTAATGAGCAGCTTTGTGAGCGCTTAAGAAATGCTCATTACAAATATGTTCAGACTCAGAAATGTCATAAAAAATTTTCGGTTCGCATTCATCAGCACGAGCTTTTTATGAGGAGTACCAACATTTATGTTCTTCATGTTCATGAATGAGCTGATAATGAGTTGCTCATGAATCTTCACGGTGCCATTTAGTAAAGTAAAGTAACTTACGCAAGACTTTTTTACTAAAATATTTATAATATTTTAGTTTTAAGAAAATCTTGTTTGGTAGCCTCGCACCACGACTCACTCTGGTCACATTTATCGAACCATGAGTTATTGCTTATCTACAATCAAAGGGAAGAATAAGCCGATTCAAGCCATTAAAAGATTATCTATTTTCACGAGAAGGCGTAATGCTCGACTATTTTTTAGACATCACCAAGTCACACGCACCGTTTATCTAAGAAGACCATAAATTAAAGATCACTACAATGAGGAACGTCCAGCACAATTTGTTTTATTTTGTTGACCAATAATATTACAGATCCATCTAACATATTCAAAATACAAAAACGTGAAAAAAAAATACGAGGAACATCAAACTGTAGCGTATATTCGAATAAACGGCGGATTTATATAATGATGGCATGCATTTTTTCCAGGTATTATGAGGGAGATAGTACACGGAATTTTATTTATGAGTGACGAGAGAAGCAAACGCCTACTGCATTTTTTCCGATCTCGTTTTGTAAATGTGTTCATGTCCGTAAGACCTTATTCCCATAAAAAGTTCTCAAGCATACAAAGTTTTGATGAATGCTGGAACTAAAACATTGTCAGAGAAATTTCTATTAGGCGCATCAAGAAAATATTTTGCACACCTGCAAGTGCCTAGATTCACACATCTCTGCTGATTATTCATCCGAACATCCGCTTTGATGAGGGACCCGATAACCGAGGTGGCAACGCCTACGGCGGAGTCCGGTCCAAAGAATGGAAAACCGAGCCAGATCTGACTAGAAGGTCAGCCCTTTCATTTCCTATGATCCCCATGTGACCAGGCACATACTGAAGGAATAGCTGTTTGTGGATACACAGCTTATCCTTGGACGACCCGCAGTCCCCCAGTAGCATAGATACCATCCTAGGGCCACTCAGAGGCATCGCTGCCTGAATATCCGAAAGAATAGCGATGTACTTTCCCTTGATTTCCATATCAAGGACTATCTTCGCTGCCGTTGCGATGGCGAAGTCTTTGGCCTGGAAGACAGTAGTGTACCTTCCAAGTAAGTACTCCAACCAAATGTCAGGCGCAAGAAAGTAAACACCCGCACCGACTGCCTCATTACGGGGAAGGCTCGATAAGGCACTTCCCTCAGCCGGTCGTTTCAGGAAAACTCACAGAGAAGCGACGCCCAAAACGAAGTTCTGGTACCATCGCATCAAGTGGCATGCGGGCCAGAGTTTTCCTGTTACAGCCCACACAGTAATGCGAAGAACTAGTCCAGCCGTCATTCCAACATCCCCATGAGCGCAATCTACACACAGCCCTTTTAGCATCTGCCTGAATGACAAGATCCAGGGGTGGCAGTGTAAGTAAGACCTCAATGGCAGCAGTAGCCGTAGATTGCATAGATCCGGCCAGCTTCCGGATCGCAGTCCCCACTTGCGTCCTCGGCCACCATACACAAGAAGCATATGTGAGCATGGATCTTTCGTTCGAGGTGTAGGTACATCCAGTGCACAACACTCGGTCTAATGTCCCAAGTACAGCCAAAGGCTCTCCTGCATTGAACAAAGACTCTCATAGCCACTTTAACTTTTTCCTCTACATGCAATCCTCACGTCAGCTTCGAGTGAAGGTAGACTCCGAGGTGGTAGGGAAATAGTTGCAGTGTGTCCAAAGAGCTTTGGAAAAGTACCCAAGCTTACGTCTCCTGGAAAAGAGCACTGGTCTTTGTAGGGTCATATCATGACGGGTGTTTACGTCTCCTTACGTCCTCAACAATATTGAGTCCTCGTTGCATGAAGGCACAGGCAGCAGCCATATTATGCGTGGACATGAGCAGAGGGATGTCATCCGCATACGATTCACATGACTATCCCAAATTTTTCAGCACCGTGATGAGTGAGTCAATCAATAGAGCACGCCACCTTGCGAAAACATTATTACTGACAACACTAATCTGTAAAATTTGACTACTGGTAACACGTTTCACTATAATTTTATAACAAATATTTATTAAATTATCTGTCAAAGAAATAAAATAAAAATACTTTTTTAATTTCTAATTAAATATTGTGAAATTGAAAGTTTTAAAATATTTTTTTTATGCAAAGGATTCCAAACTATTTCGGAGGTAGTCCCTCGTCTAGAAACAATAAGCAGCGGATCCACAGATTCGTGGCAGTGGTCTTTTTCGAAACTCATTTCAAATGATTTGAAAATAGATATTCCATTTTGACGCAATTTGACTGTTTGACAGTTTGTGATTTTTGTCATAAAATCTAGTGGGGGAGTGTACGTGTAAGGTATTACAGTGTTTGATTTGATAGCATTTAAATTTCAATAAGCTATCTCCCTCACAATTTGCATTTCATCATAAGGTAAATCCTCCTTAAGGCTTCAAATGCATTGCTAATGCACGATGAGTTAGCAACAGGCTGGGGGTAATTTGATACATCGTTCCTCTTGCCATTTTTGTGGGTAGAATAAAATATTATAAGACGATTGTGGAAAAACACCATTGCATAGAGATAAGTTAAATAAATAAACAAGTAAAAAAGCTAGAATTGGTCTAATACCAATTCTTATGATACCCTAGATGAATGATGCCTGTATGTAATTTCGTATGGTCATTCATCTGTGAACGTTTGATTTTTGAAGTGGTTTTTCGCATAAAAGTATTTCTAGAACGGTTCATCGGACTCAAAAATTATTCTACCAATTTTATAGGATTTCATATTCTGAAGAACTTTTCAGTACATTAAAACCTTATAGGACTTATCGTTTCCACAGTATGCGCAAAAATCCTACATTTTTATATTGCAACAAACACCAAGAAGGGGTTGCCCGATTTAGTCCAGTTTTGAAATTATATTTACAATTTTTATGAAAATACTATGTACAAAATTTCAGCTCTCGACGTTGACGCGATCTCAGGTAGTGTCCAAATATGTAGTAAAAAACGAAATTTTTGTATGGCAACTCTACGAAGGGGTACCCCATTATTGTCCCATTTTCGAACTTAATTTTACTTTTTATTTTTTTAAATGCTATATGCAAAATTTTCAGGTCTGTAGCTACACGTGTTCGCGAGTTATTGTGCGGAGGGATGGACGGACGGACATGCAAAAATCAAAATATTTTTTAATTTCATGCATGGGTGTTTAAACCATTGTACTCTACCATCATTATTTCTAGGTGTTACCAACGGAATGACAAATTTAGTGTAACCTTTAGATTTCATCTAGGGTATAATAATAGAGAATTGACACCAAATTTTTTCAATACTGAAGCAAGGAATACCATCAAGGCCACTGGAAAATCTCGGATATAGGGATATAGTTGATATTGATTTAAAAGCCTTGAAGCGGGGGAAGGTATCTCCTAAGCTCAAATACTGAGAACAAGGAGATTGCAATCTCCTTGGACAGCCAAGCAGCTGTCAAGACTTTATCTATACCCTTTACAACCTCCAAACTAGTTGGAGTGTAAAAGCACCCTGAATTCCCTCTCTCGGAATAACAGGGTACTTGTTGGGTGGGTTCCAGGGCATAGCAACATCAGCGGCAACGAAAGGGCGAAAGAGCTTGCTCTCCCTTCATAATCAGGATTGCACCAAAACACCTTGACTCAATTATTTCGATTTGGGCTGACCGCCAACACGTCGCCTTTGGTTAAATGACCCTTCGGGTAGAACTACAAAAGAACAAACGAATAAGCTCTTAGGACTTACCAAGCCAACCCTGTCTATTCTCACTACGCACTCTTTTCTCAGGGGGTCACCTTTACAGGATGAGACTTGTTGATTATCCCATAGGGGTTGCGGAGGAGAATCCGACACGGTGACTCACTTTCTTTGTCACTGTCCGGCACTCTCAGAAAAGCGATACAGAATCCTTGGCTCACACCTCCTGGACGAGCTGTACGCAGGAGCTGGCAAGGAGGGCTGGGGGCCAATACTTAGCTTTGTAATAGCGTCCGGTTAGGACATGAGCGAGGGTGAACAATAGCCCTTGTTTTGGCCTACGTTGACCCTTCGGGTAGAACTACAACAAACCAAACGAATAAGCTCTTAGGACTTACCAAGCCAACCCTGCCTATTCTCACTACTCACTCTTTTCTCAGGGGGTCACCTTTACAGGATGAGACTTGTTGATTATCCCATAGGGGTTGCGGAGGAGAATCCGACACGGTGACTCACTTTCTTTGTCACTGTCCGGCACTCTCAGAAAAGCGATACAGAATCCTTGGCTCACACCTTCTGGACGAGCTGTACGAAGGAGCTGGCAAGGAGGACTGGGGGGCCAATACTTAGCTTTGTAATAGCGTCCGGTTAGGACCTATGAGCGAGAGTGAACAATAGCCCTTGCTTTGACCTACGTTGGGTGGACCGCTTGAAGTCCCAATCTCTTTTCAAACTAACTAAGAACAGTTACATCATCAAATACGAGAGCTTTACTTTCGAGAAAAGTATACAGAATTTCTTTCAAAAGAATAAAATTACTGAAACTGATATCATAATCAATATCAGAAAAGGTTATTACTGCCTTTTCACCAAGAGATTATAGTTAGATCCCTGGTTTCAATATCCCCAAGACACAGAGCCACAGTATACATACAATAAATACCTTTAACACACAGCTAGTACAGATATCATAGTACACGCATAAACCACCTGTGTGTCGTTGCATACCAGCATAATACAAGATGAGCAAACTGATACGATGCTAGTATAAATACTTGGGTTTTTTCCATAGTATACGAAGCTATTTAATGATTTCAGCGCCGCTTACAAGTAGTGACAAATTTATGTAGCTTATGACTTTTTGTTCAAGTAGGCCTTTTCGGGGATATTTACTAGTTTATGACATGCGCCAAGTTGACACTAAAAATTTTTCCGACGATTTCTTGAAAAGCAAAACTTAGTTAGTTTTAAAAGCTGTCAAATGAAACTATAATTGTACGTGTCACCTAGCATGGTACAGACAATGGTATCCGAATTATGGTATGCTTATGACAGACATGGGGTATCGGTATCTAGATATTCATATCTAGATATTCCGAATATCTGATATCAAAGCACCCTTGACAGACATAAAATGGGATTTATGTGACAAACCGTACTTGACATTTCAATTCAGTTCACAAATCTTTAAGCGTAACAAATTTGGAAATGGAAATGACAAATATATGAGCTTTAACGCAGACTAAACAGCAAAAATTAATTGTAAATATACGACAAATTCAAGCATTGGAACGAAAAAAGAAAAAATTCTGTTATTTTTCAATAAGATCCTGGTTGATGTGGTGTGGTGTCTCAATTCACAAATTTGTGTAAAACGAGAAAAGTGTGGTCGACGGTTTGTTTAAAAATAACAAAATTGTAATGGGATAATTTACTAACTCAGCGGAGTTTAATATTTGCCTTTTTTTTATTACTTTTCCCGGAAAATATTTGGTTCTTCTTCTTCTTTTTCGCATCTTTGGGTCAGCACAGACACATTTTTTGCTTAATTAGACACGTTATCATATTATTATCAACAAGATGGCGCAGCGCAAAGTAAGAAGTGCCGATGATCAGGGTATACCCCGTAATTTTTGAGGATATTGATATCTAGTTACATATCGAGTCTATACCCGCTAGTTTTTCTGGGTATATTAGGAGTATCTGATGACACACATGGTGTATAAACGGGATATTCCGAATATCTAGATATCGATACCCCATGTTTGTCATAATCAGTACCTATACACGCTGTGTGTCAAAGGTATAAACCAGCTTAGAACAAACTACTGAAAAGTTAATTTTAGAATTTTAAATACAAAAAAAAAAAACTCAAAATTTCTCCCATAGGAGAGAACTATTAAATATGATACGGAAGTAAATGGGTGAACAGTTAATTGCACAATGGTTGGTAGAAGTATTAGTTTTATGTAGGTATACACATCTCGGCAAAAGTACTGCAAATGCATTGTTCTGAACAGCTGTTTGATTGCAGAGTGGTGTTCATTCCATGGACAGTGTAACAGGCAAAACAGCCTGTAATAATGTTTGTGACAGTTTGACAGTTCTACCAAGCAGAATGGCATGAGAAGTGGAACAAATTGTTTTTAGCTTTGTTTTTTTCTTGCAGAATTAGTTTTGCTTGTCATTTTGCCCATTTTCGTCTAGTACAAATTTGTGCATGCTGTAAGTTCTCTTTCTTCCACTTTAGACTTACATAGGAACATTTGTATTAAAAATTGACTATAGTGTGTTAATTAAAAGTGTTCAAAGAGAAAGTATAGTCACATTATAGAAGCATCCTACTCTTGTGACAGTTTTGACGGAGCTGTTCTATTATATGAATATACTGTGACAAAACGGTTGGATACTCGGTACAGATGTACTCAATATATTTATTTCTTACATTCACTCAGTGATGAACAAAAATGTTCACAAATTTTTTTTTTTATTTTTAGATATTTTTTCAATGAAAATTTAATTTCAAAAAATAATTAAAATGTTAAAATTCGTTTTGAAAAAATACTCAGATACGATGCAGATATGCACCGGGCAAAATATTGGATCTTTTTATAATACACTTGAAAAAATGTCAGCAATGTCAAGATCAAGGTGAAAGAAAATATTTTTTTTTTATTTATTCACTCTCTACATTTCTCTTGTATCTCTAATAAGATCTTTTTGAAAAAGCTTCATGTAATACTAGTCAAACCGGCAAGAAATTATTGAATTGGAAAAAAAAACTTAGCAGCACACGTAGATTACACAAACTTTTAAAATTCCCGCGAAAGTATAGTGATCAAAAATTCCATTTTACACTAGACACCCAAAACTTTCAAGTACAAGTTACTTTTACATTTCTTTAAATTGTCCATTAACTTTTTAGTGTGACAGATTTCACCATAACGACACTATTTTATTACATAACAACTTCAAGCAATCCCAAATAATTATTCAATCAAAGACACTCAAGATTTGGCACTTTTTTGTTTTTTTTTTTTTTTTATAAATTTTTTTCAACAATACACTTTAGATGAGTGAGGTGGACACAAAACACAGGTAAACGTGTCCAATTCGTTGAACCAATTGCACTTTCTTTTTACAGGAAATCTTCAATAATACAATGCAAAAGAAAAAAATTGTTTCTCTGTTTAAATTTGCTTGCAATTACAGCTATTATCAGTAATTAAATTCACCCGAAGGCGATAGTTTAAGATGCACGAAATTCTTCTCGCATGTGTGACTGTTGTGTTCATAGAGATTATAATCTCACGCCAAATCTCTCTTTGAGATTCGCGCATATGTAGTAGCTAGGTATACCAAAGAAATGGGAAAACTTGGCATTCAAGTGTAAATTGCAATTTTCGTTGATTAGATAATCGCGCAGCACGGTGGATGCGATCATATCCATATTGTTTGGTTAAAAAGTTTTGTTAGCGAGAGAGTTAATTGATTGATCGATTGGTTGGTTCGGGTCGAAAGAAAAATATTTTGCTCTGTTACAGCAGAGAAAGGATCATTGATTGATCTTAGATGAAAATAGATTTAATCATCAAGACATAAACGACTTTAATTCAAACATGATGTGAATCATGCCGGTGCAACGATACGGCGCCGTCGAATCGGGTGAAATATTTGAACTTTTCGAGATTATCGTCGAGAAAAAGTGTGCTGTTTTAAAAAGCTGACTCATGATTCATTATGAGGACTAAACGTGTCTTACACGAGTCCCATTTTAAGCTAGAATCTATAGAATGATGATGAATTTGACTACCTTGAACCACTTAAGGTAATCGTGAAAGATAAGAACGTTCGTTATCTGTTTATATAATAAATTATACATAATTCTTCTGCGTGAAGTGTGTATATATACAATTCAATTTGTTTGTATACAACAGAAAATTATTTTATTGAGTTTCATCCGGGAGAACTGCCATCACAACAACGGATGTTGGGAGTTTCTTATTAGATTTCCTTTTTGAATTTTATATGCTTTTTATTCATCTAATCTGAAGTCTTTGGGCATTTTTAATTCAAAAATGAGAAACTGATTTTAACGTTAAAAAAAATTATAGTGTATTAAAAATACTACGGTAAAATCTCAAAATTTTGATTCCGCTGATGTATAAATTCGAAAACGATTGAAGGAGAATATATTTATTCCCATATGAAAAACTCCAAAAAATATCTATCTACATGTTAAATCATAGCGGATATCTACAAAACTTATAGGGTGATTTACAAAATAACAAAAAAAAATCTTTACCTTTTCTACTTTATACAGCAGATTAATTTAGATATGTTCTTTGAAAGCGTGAAGTTCTTTAAGGATGTATACCAATCCTAAATGCATTTGTGAAGTTGCATAGTATTCCATAAGAAAAATAAAAACTGTAACTGTTAAAGGATAACTATACACCCATTTTTTGCATACTCTCTTATTTACCTTCTATTAAGGTCTATCAGCTAATTCTACTATGGGTGCACATTTACCTCTAGATCTGAGTTTACTTTATTGAGCTGAATCATTCACAAACACAGGAACGACACGAACAGCCTATGTAGGTAAATCTAAAGATCCTTAGCATATATGTGAAAAAAGCAACGGTAGCAGTATTATATCCCTACGGAACACCAGACAAACAAGATAGGTCCAATCAAGCACTGACCTGATATTTAATAGCTCTCTAGAGAGTAATCTCTAAGGAAAGAAAAAAAGAAGATGAATCAAGAAGAATAAGAGGAGTCAGTGTCAAGCAATATTGGGACAGAGAGTCTGCTAAGAATGAAGTCTTAAGTTGACTTCAGTATAAGGCAGCTACTTGTAGCTACTTGTTTGCTGAAACCAGACTAAACCCCCGATTCTAAATAAGAAATAAGAGCTTTTATCCTCTTAAGTGGTCTGTCAAAGTCCGTTAGAAGAAATTGGTATTCTGCGTAAAGATTTAAGAGACGCCAGCTGATCTGTTACCTTTTGTGAAGATTTTATTTTTAAGAGATTTGGTATTCTAGCAAACAAAAATAGCTGTCAAATATTTCTTAACATAAGATCTCCTAACCGAGGTACGCTTAAATTTCTTATCGTGATAGTCGCAGAAATTGTTTTTTTTTTTCTAATATCGAAATTTTGGATAAATATGATGTAAAGTAAGTACATATTTATATAATACATAAGTATATATTACATAAATAATGTACAAGTTTGTGAAATATAAAATACTTATACAATATGTTCCGTGCACAGAGGGCAGATCAGAGGAATATGAGGGACGACTTGGAACCGTTTGCTATTTCTGAGGTTGTATTCATAAAGAATTTCAGAATGCTAAAATCTTCTGCTTTTAAAGTGATAGAAATGACATAGCCTTACGGTAATCTACTTTATTTAACAATTTATCGGCACTTTAGAGTTTTGGCAAAAATTAATTTTTTTGCTACAGTTTTATACGAAAATCCTTTTGGGCGTAATGATGGCTGTGGAATTCTTTACCTGCGAATTTGGTAATATAATAATTCAATTATCATTACGTGCTCATACAATAATCAATAACTGTAACTTGATTAGAGATGCACACATAACCTCGATAATCATATAAGGAACTAGTGTAGCAAAATTATTGTGATGACAAGTGTCGCAAAATGCGCGTGCTTCGTGCTAGCTACGTGTGGGTTGGCCTATTGCCATCATCGCCTCGCCAAAAATTTCTTCTTCTTCTTCCTTCTTGCAAAGTGAATTGTCTTTAACACTGGGTCTACACAAGCTTTTTCTGCTGGTAAGATGGCGATCACAAATGTCCCCCTGATATTGAATTAAATATACAATTGGGAAATTCTGTCCAGGTAGTTCATTTGTCGTAACATTTTTCATGTCGTTATAAGTCGCTAACACATTACGGTTGAGATCAAGGCATTTGTAGCCCTTGGCGTTCAAGTTACAAATCTCGTTCCCGATAAATATTTATTAACTTAACAATGTCGCACTTTTTTAGTTTCAAATCCGCCATTTTCTTTCCACACATGTCATTTTTCTGCTCCCAAAAAAATCCGCTATATTGTCATACCTGCCTTGATGAAGAAATCGACATCGACCAGGTGGTCCATACTGGACTTTTGGCAGATAATATTACTGTAAAGACAATATTCAAAAGCCTGTGTAGATCCGGCTGGGCTGACTGAAAATGGTGTGTTCAGATTCTCCAAAGCTTCTTAAACTCTTAAAATTAAAGTTTCTCCAAAATAATTTAATAGAATACCAATTCTGCTAAAATCTCTTACTTGCTAAATTTAAGAGGTTAAGAGATCTCTTAAAAATCTCTTATGTAGAATCGGGGGGGGGGGGGGGGGGGGGGGTGAGTACCATTAATTTGGGAAGTATGTGATTGAAAAAGTGTATCAAAAAATGTCTTAAAATCAGTTAGTTGGCATAAATTTATGTCTTTATTTTTATAAGATTCTAATTAAAGAGGACAAAGCAAGCTATCGAAATATGTATTTCTTGGAAACTGCCCTCAAAGCCTGATTTTGTTTCTATCAGTTGAGAGGGGATGCCCCATCTTCTACACATACATATATATCGTAGATGACTTTTTTTTCTTTTCCTTTTTTAATATAACTTCCAAAAATTCAGACTTTTACTTACAAGTCCATAAAATAAATTAACTAAATCGGTTGTTTTTATTTCATAGTTCCGATTCTTCAATGAGTTGAGTAATACAGTTTACTTCCGGTTAAAAATACATAATTAATTCTTAATTAAAGATAATTCGCAATTTCTATATTGTATAATAATTCTGGATGAAAATTTTTTGTAAAAAAAAAACAAGTTCGAAATTTTAAAAGCTCGCTGATAGAAAGTTCTTAAAATTAAAAGTATTTATCTACAGTTAAATCGTAAATACTTGTAAAATAAGTTCAATATTTTTTTGTCGATAGTTTTGTGTAGAGAATTTTCGAAATTCGAAATTGGAGTTCGAAAACATGAAAAACCCTGAATGCTCATGCATAATCTGAATTTCGTTAATATCGGATGAAAAATCCTGGATATATGATATTTTCCGTTTTCGCTATTTTCAAACTTGTTCACATCCCTGCATCCTTCCTTGTGATAAATGGTCAACAAATATTACCAGAGTGGTAGTTAGTATTTGTTGACTACTTTAGGAATTTAATGCAACATTTCAGTCAGATGTAATCTTGTGAGAGGAAAACTATGAATTTTCGAAATTCAATATCGAATTCATCTCAATTCACTAGCTTGATCGATTACCTATCCAATGAGACATCATAACATGTAAATACATGCCTCTGCACGATAAATAGTATCGGAGAAGATAAAATTACAAAAACCACGAAATCAGTTGTTAATTGGTAGACCTTTAATTTTGAACCGACCATTTCAAGTTTTTCTTTTAGCGATCCAATTAACTGGAGCATAGGAGAGAATCGATCTCAAAATTGACCGAACGATACAGAAATTTTGAATTCGAAAATCAAAAATAAGGGACAGCTTGATAATGTCGCCAAAAATGAACACACCGACAATTCTATCGTAATTTTTGATTTCTTGCAACCTGAGGTAATTGTGAATTACATTACAATACCTGATAGGAATCTATAGATTTTCATATACAGAGTTATGTACATAATACCCTTCACTACATTTCCAACATCATGTTAATCAGAGGAATGTACACACGACACGAACTGTTTCCATATAGGCAGTGTGAGAACTCATAGTTTTGGGCAATGAGAAGAATACAAAATTGTTATGAGCCTTGTATAATACGAGTATATTTCCCAACACAAGAGTATTGCGATCGACTCTATTAATACCAAAAGAACGTACCTATAAAAGCAGGAAATCGCGACTACATACTTGTATAACATTTTTCGACAATATATGATAATTGAACAGAGGAGGATTACAAGGCGCGTAAATGAGAATTTTTAGCTGAAAACTGTCCAAATGAAATACTTAAAAATTTTCGTAAGCCAAGATAGGCAATCATTTTTTCTTGAATTTACTTTGAGTTTTTTCCTTAGAATTTTGGTATCAAAAACGATCGAAAAGAGTTGCTCTTAATTGAAATTTGTATATACGTACATTAGTGGCAGGGGTAACATTACTTCAAAAACAGCGTAACAACAATCCACGGACGGTATATACAGATATACAGCCTTCATTTTTTCTTAGGAATTTACTCGACAATTATTCTACAGAATTCTGATAAGTTTTTTTCGACATGTTATTATTACTAATTTCAAAAATTCTGGTGAAAAAAGTAAGGCTATTTTATGATAACTAACTAGGGTAAGTCAACAGTCAAATCAGCGGCCCGTAGGCTCGTGATGTTATTAATGATCAAGAGAGTGAAAAGTGCCCACCTTAAGACAAAAAGATAATAAAAAGAATAGAACGGCCGGGTTTAATTGTAATTAACACAAAGGATCTAAATGGAAATGTACATATGTATGACTTTAGATAACTGTAAAAAGAATTTATTGTCATAGTTAGGAGCTTCATAATTAAAAATATTATCCGTAGTGTATGGAAAGAGGTAGCGGAGGTACCTCGATGTGGAATAAAAGTCTTTCACAACTCAAACAAAAAATAAATTTTAAAGAAAAAAAAATTTAAAACAAGACTTGAATAAATTTCTCTCTCATTTCTCAATTTTAAATGCAAATCGCCTCCTACAGAGATAAGTAGTTATGGTTATGAAAGTAAAAATTTTGCATTGTCGACCATCAATTATCAGCCTGCAGCCAACACCACCAGCCATCCATTCTTGAATGATATTATAAAATGACAAGAGCTCTTAAATATATAAATTCCATAAAATCAATGGAATTTTTGTTGTTCCTAATTTTTATTTTTAAAAAAATGTGTCCAGAAATTCCAGAATAAAAATCTTCTCCGCCTACACAATTTTCTATATTTGAAAATTCCTCTCTGGGAATTCGTAGACTTTAAAAATCAACCGGTGTTGACAGCTGTTGATGTGTCACACACGATTAAGAGTTCTTCTTCTTCTAATGGCCCAAAGTTTTCTGTGATCTTTATACAGAAACCAGAAGCAGACAAAGTGCAACTGTCATTAATCATTTTGATAATTTTCTTCTGAGTTTTATCGTATTCTTTAAGTAAAACAAAAAAAAAACACATTTTTAAAATATCTTGCCTTACAAGTTGGAAACAATCTCTGAATTTTTGGAAACTAGTCAAATTCACTTTTTCTCCTCTAGGTTTCTTTCACGTTCCTTTTTGTTTGTTTTTTTTTTAATGACTTCGAAGATGTCTTTCTACGAAAATTGCATCCACGATTTTCAGTGATTAATTTACTACAAAGTGCTGATAAAATTTTATGTAATATTTACTCCATCTTTTGTGAAGGAAATAAATCTTCTCCGGTGGATGCTTAAAGTTTTTAAAAATAAAAAGGGAGTAGGTGTGTATAATTTTAAAAGGCATACATAAATAGTAAATCCATTTCTCCTTTATGCCTTGAAAATAGTTTTGTGAGTAAACGAAGGCGAGCTGTATTATGCTCGATGAAGTCCATACTTTCTCATACTTTCTCATTTTTTTAAAATTATTACTAATATGGTGATTCTCTTTTTTTCTACTATAGAGGGAGCTTGGAGAATTCAAACTATCACAGAAAGTACTATGCAAGTTTATAATATCACCTCAATAAAGATTTGAAATCGGGACCCGTTAATTGCATGGACTAAATCGATATCCACTGAGTATAAAGGTGTAGAATAAAACATACAACAAGATTCTAGAGTCTATACTAAATTATAATAAATGGGCACAGAATACTAACGACATTGCAGGAAGGGACCAAGACCAACACAATAGAACAATCACCAAATCTAATGTAGAATATCTGAAACATAGTCAACTGCTCACGATAGATGGGGTTGCTTTACAAAAGATTCTCTTAAATGAAGGTTAAAGGAGCATTTTACATATGTACATATATATGATATCTTCTGTTCTATTGACATTCGGAGCTGAAGTGAACCAATCAATAAGGCTGCAATAACTTTGTAAAAGTGCCCCCCCCCCCCCACGCTTTTTTAGCAAAGGCTGGACGCACTCAATCCAAAACCATCATTTGGTCACAACTCTTCGATTTCTTAAATTGCCTTTCATTATACATAAGAAGAGAGGATGATCTCACTGCTATCAGACTGCACAGAACAAAACTCAGGAACCGGGTAACATGTCATAAAATTAATTTTTGAAATCCTCTAAATTCCTCCTAGGCCTTAGGGCTAGATGGGAAAATTCATGTGCTTCTTAAAAAATGTTGTAGGCGGACCTACAATTTTGAGCTCCGAAATATCAAAACCTTTCAATTTTTGTGGTAATAATTGTTTGGCGTCAATGAGTATCAAATAGGATAGCGAACGTAAATATTAACTATAACGTGCTGACGCTGAGAGTATAAATTAAGGAAAAAAAGCCAAGTAGTCCAGAACAATATTTGTATATTTTATCTTGAGTAAAAAGTCCAAGGATTTTGATGAATTCGAGTATATGCGAGAAAGCGATTTAGGAAGTCGGTCTCGACTTTTGGAAAACTCATTTTTTAGGAGATTTAATAACGAAATTGATCTCTATCCGAACTAATAATCTATTAATAGTAAAATAAATGTAAAGAACACATTTAGAAGTCGAACAGGGAAGCAATTTTCGTAGCAGTAAATCTGTACATGAATGAATCTTTATACATATTTAACCCCTCCGACCGCAACTGAGCGATGTTTGTTCTTCCAGCTATTAATTCGATAATCAGCACAAATCAATACTAGTGGGAGGAGAGATTTCAATCTTTTCGCTAATGAAAACTTTCAAAGTAAAGACAGGCAAAGAATTTTCTATCATATATCCAAGGGTGCAACGACAGGTGGAAGCGAAAGGGAGCTGTTTCATGTTAATACCTACCTCTCAAATTTTTATATTTAAATCAAGGTTCCATTAGCACGTTCCAAATAACATTATTTTTCGTTCAAAACATTACGTTCAGATTTTTTTTACACAGTATACGGTTGTAAGATATAAAATTGCTATTGTTTCATCCGACAGAAAAAGGGTATAACAAATTTCCCCGGAACTAATTGTATATTTCTTAACTTTTTATACACCACAATTACTATCTTTTATATTATATTATTAAAATTTTGTAAAAGTTGCACAAATTGCGTGATTTATAAATAAATAGATGTGTTTCATTGACGAAATTATGATTAATTTATTGAAGATAAAGAAAACAGATGGGCCTAGGACCCAAGCTTAGAGTCCTATTTTTCCTACCCCTTTTACACTTGGGTCTCAATGCCCCCTCCCCCCATCACTAAACCAAATAGTGAGTGCGCTAGTGCAAATACCGGCCGGATTGCATATACATAAGGCGCTTTCCGGTATACCACGAACTTCCTTGAGGTGAGCTGATGAATACAGCCGTATGAACTACCAGGATGATTTAAAATTTATTATTAATACGATAATCGCTAAAGCTTTTTAAAGTCCATTGTCTTTACCTCCCCTCCCATCCTGTCATCTCCTTCCCTATCTCCCTCTACATCCACCTCCTAGTCCTGCCTCGAAGTTACAACTCAACAAAGTCAAAATTTTTAAATTTTAACTGAATTTTTTCCCCATTTAACTGCTATTTTTATCAAAAATTTATCGTATTTTCCATATAAAATTTAAGCGGCGCCAGTAGTGTGACGCGAAGATAAAATGTGATTTTCGGGAATTTTTTGAAAGAAAAGTATTCCATCGAATGTTAAAAAAAGAAAGCTCTCCCACTGCTGCAGTGATTGTGGCCGCAGAGTTCCGGAAATCTAAAAATAGAAAAAGTCCGTTAAACTAGAAGATGTTACCGGTACAATGACTCAGGATTGTGAAAAAAAATTAAAATTCAACGAAATGGCAGAGCTTTAAAAAAAAAAAGTTCCAATTACGCTTAAAAGTCTTGATGGTTTTTTGCATAGCAAATTGACATTTTTTATCCAATCGAAAAAAATGGAGGGTCATTGTATGATGGAACCAATACTAAATATGCTAAAACAAGATTGAAGTAGATCGGATGATTTATATTCGAGTTAGAATTGCAGCACATTCGAATAATGTCGTTTTGAGAGAAACGCGTTGAAAGATAAAAATACTAATTTCATTGTTATAAATTGATAAATATCATACCTAGAGCAAAACTGCTATTCCAGACAATGTATCAATATATCTGTATACCTAGAGGTCGAGAGTAGCGTCCGTAATCCTATTATAAAATTTAGGATGCCCACAGAGCCCGAACAATAACTCAGGTACGCCCCTCAGCTTACGCACGTTTCTGAAGGACGAGAAGCTGTTCTTTAGAAGGCTATAGTTCAAAAACTAACTATTTGAGATACACACTTGAAACTTTAGTATGTTATTCTTGAAAGTATATAAACTATCGAAAAAATGCAACAACAAAATTATAGTGTCACGCTAGTGGTGCCTCTTTAAAATCCCAAAGCCTTTAGCATATAGGGATCAATCACACTCCGTCAGTACGCAAAGCATATCTAGCGAAATGCAATTTGTATTTGCCTGGTAAAGGTGCAAAAAAACACAAAAAGGGAGGCATATGAGGTTTACAAGGTAAAGGTCTCATTTGGGCTTCTTAAATTTGATATGAAATATTAATGTTGATGACGTGATTGATGATTTATGAAAATATTTGTTAAATGAAAGAAAATTAAAATTCCGAAATTTTGATTTTCTTTAGGCATAAAAAGATAAAGAGAGGGAAAATTTATAGTACATTGAAAACTTTCAAGAATATTCTATATAATAATTTTTAAATCATTATCATTAGATATTATCGTTCAGAAGCTATAGGGTGATCCAAAAAATATGACGGGAAAATCTTTCTATGTGTCCTGCATCCCAAACAATAACCTTCATTAGTGCAAAAATAATACAGATCCTACCCTGTGCATATCAAAATAGATACATCCATTCCATACAAAACTGAACACTGAAATGAACACCCATTTTGATTAAATTTGCAGGAGATAAAGCATAACAAAAACTTCCAACCATACTGCTTTGTTTCTCGCTCCTGATCCCCCTTTTTTTTATCAGCACCTTTTCAACATTTTGGTTGAACATCTTATTTAAATCCTCAGACTGACGTCACCAATTCACAAAAAGAAACATGCAATCTCATCAAAATCGGAGAGCCTCGATGAGAAAAGAGTCAGTTGCTTTTCAACACAGTTAAATAGGTCAAAAGAAATATTGTCATTCTGCGTTAATCTAGTCACATCATTTGATCATTTTATTTAAAGAAAAAATGTCCAGATTTAGCCTAGCCTTGAACCTAGGACCAGAGTAAGGAATCATGAAAGGCTCATGAGTAATTTAAAAAAATTTAAAAAGTCATGTGCGCGTACGTCAGTTGTTGTCATTGCTTTAACGCACGCGCCCATGTAATTCAAAATAAGAAACGCATACTCGCGTGCGCACACGAAATTTCCACTGCTCATTTCTAACGAGTGAGTAGTTCAAGGGAAAAAAACGCACACAAAATTTCTCATTGCACATTTCCAACTTGCGTGTGCAATTTCATTTATGAAATATCTACATTATATAGAAAACGTGGATAATTAATATTTAAATGTTTATTCGCCTCATGAACATACATACAGGGTGTTTCCCACTAGGAGGTCAATAGAGCAGGCGGTGATAGTGCTCACCTAGACGAACCAAAAATTGTATGGCGAGGGTGCGGGGGGGGGGGGGGCATATCAACCGTTTAGTAGTTACAGGGTGATTAAGAAAAAAAGCTAGTTTTTCACAAAGCACCCTGTATCTTAAAAACAACAGGGCGGTCACCGTTAAAAGCTCGTTGTATGCAGAACTTCCTGGCCTTTTCAACGACTATTCAACCATCCCATAGCCCTATCCCCTCAAGAATTATGGTTGTTTGAACTACAAATTTCGGATTTATTTACCTTTTTTTTTTTTTTTGTTAATTTAACCTCTATAATTTTTGCCAAAAGGTCGTTAACATAACTTCTTTTTTTAAAAAAAAAATTGTAAACTGTAGACTCTCTTCTTTAATGTGACCTATTACACCCAATGTGCTATCTGGAGCCCTTTAAGAGTTATTAGCTCTAAGCCTATTCTCAAACTTATTTTCAAACCTATTCTCAACGATAATTTGTTTCCTTAGCACGTCATTTTAAAAAATATCGTCAATTTCGGTGTGACCTGAATAGGATATGATGACCTAATAACTGTTTAACGGCTACAGTTAACACATGGGGTGTAATAGGTCAACTTAAAGAGGAAAGTCTACAGATTTTATAAAAAAAGTTATGTTAATGACCTTTTTGCAAAAATAATAGAGGTTAAATAAAAAAAAAGGTACGAAAATCCGAAATGTTTAGTTTAGACAGCCATCATTCTTGTTGGGAGAGGGGTATGGGTCTAGTTGAACGGTCATTGGAAAGGCCATGAAGTTCTGCATACAATGAGCTCTTAACTGTGACCGTACGCCCTGTCGTTTTTAAGATACAAGATGCTTTGTGAAAAACTAGCTATTTTCTTAATCACCCTGTAACTCCTGTACACTGTTGATATCCGCCCCCCCCCCCCCTGTCATACAATTTTTGGTTCGTCTAGGTGAGTACTATCACCTCCTGGTCTATTGACCTCCTAGTGGGAAACACCCTGTATGTGCAGAGCTGAAGGATTTAATAAGGGAATTTGACAAAATGTTTTCCCGTTTTTTAAGATAAGTAACAATTTATAAAGACTGTCGCCTAACTAATTGGTGTGACGGTGATCGGTAATTAAAATATCTACGTTTTCTTCCCTTGAATTACTCACTCGTGAGTTATGAGCAGTGAAAATGTTCGACTACGCACGCGAGTGTGCGCTCTCTTCCCTTGAATTACTCACTCGTAAGTAATGAGTAGTAAGAAATTATGTTTGCGCACTGTCTTATTTTGAATTATTCACTTACACTAGCGGCCAACTAATTAAGACACCATATAATTTAATGAAGATTTTCTTTTCTTCATGGCGTATCTTTGTTAATGAGAAAAAAAGTGAACAAAATCCTCCATTAATGCTAGTATGGCTTTATATATGATAGTTTACAAAAGCATTTATTTTTTATATTTTTATTAAATCCTTAAAATGCATGTAACATAAAATGTACTTCTTAAAAAATTCGGACAACTAATTAAGACGCTCCATTTTTTTTCAAATTATTATAAAAATTCAAACTTATTTAATTTAGAATTTAAAGATTCGAACACAAAATATTCAGTAAGGTATCGTATACCCATTATTTTTAATTATTTGGGCACATCTTCGCGGCATACTATCAATAAGCTTGCAAGCCTCCTCAAGCGGAATGCTATTCCAAACTTCCCTGTTTGTTTGCCATAGATCTCTCAAATTTGAAATATTTCTTGATCCTGCTTTTACCTTAAGTATCCGCCACAGATTTTCTATGGGGTCAGGACTTTGCGGTGGCCACTCAAGAACATTAACAAAATTATCACTAAGACATTGCTTCATCACTCGTGAAGTATGTTTAGGATCATTGTCGTGCATAAATTTCCAGGTAAGGGGCATGTTTTCATCAGCATAGGGTATCATTGTCTCGGTCAATATATTTTCGTAGACATATCGATCCATTATACCCTCAATTTTCACTACAGGTCCAACGCCTTGCCCAGATATTGCCGCTCACACCATAATACTAGCACCACCATGCTTCACTGTTTTTGTGGTATATCTTGGATCAAGAGCCCGATTAGGAGGTCGCCTTACATACCGTTTTCCATCAGATCCAAATAGATTCACCTTTGTCTCATCTGTCCAAAGTGTATTTCTCCAGAATTGAAGAGGTTTGCTTAAATGTTGTCTTGCGAACTTCAGCCTTTTTTGCCGATTCTTGGATGAAAGCAATGGAACTTTCCTGGAAACACAACCTCGTAATCCAAAGTCGCTAAGACGTCTTCTCATGGTTCTTTCGGATACTTCTATATTGTGGCTTTCCCTAAGCATATTTTTTATTAGCTTTGCTGTTAAGAAAGAGTCAGTTGTGCTGGTCCTGCGGATAATTCGGTCTTGAGATGGTGTTGTTTTGCGTGGCCGAAGTTTCCTTGCCACTTTCTCTGTCGTTGAAAATTTTTCATAATGCTTTATTGCATTGTACACACAGCAACGGAAGCGCTTTATTAGCTTTGCAATCTCAGAAGTTGTCTTATTTTGCTCATACAGTCTCTTTATTATAGAACGTTCCTCGGGACTGCATTCAGGGCCTTTCCCCATTTTGAAACTGTAAAATTTTATATTATTTTAAAAATAAAATCAAAAGCAGACATAATACCAGTCGGAGATGTTTTAAAAAAAAATTCAATTGAATTAAATCACTCTTAACTGAGTTGGCACAACTTAAATCACGCTGTCTTAATTAGTTAACCCCGCGCTTTCAAACTAATATGCACAGTTTTTGTTTCAGCACAATATGCAGCGAAATATAAAAAAACTAAATTTGGTCGTACCCATGAAGTTTAATAACTGTACTTTTATTGCAAATATATTTCAATGTAATATTTGGTAAAATGTTGGAATCAAGGCAGAATGAAATGATAAATTGTACCAAATTTCGATGTGTCTTAATTAGTTGGCCACAAGTGTATGTGCGTAAATGAAATGCGCAAAAAATTCGCAAACGACTCATGAGTATGTGCACTTTGATCGCACACAATTTCTTACTCACGTGCGTGTGCGCGTGTATGCCCTTCCGTACTCTGCCTAGGACACAACAATGATCAAAAATTCTGGAGCTACGCTGGGTAATAAACGACTCTAAAGTCGACTCGACCTTTGAAAGTGATGAGCTTGCTATGATATTGCCGAGATGCAACAAGAACTAATTCTAAAATCTGTTCTGGATAAGGACAAAATATACTTTAGTACTGCGTATGCCAACAACATTTCAGTTACAAAATTTAATAATAAAAGGGAACACAATCACATGCTGTCAGTGTAAAAATGTATTCTTATCATTTGGCTTGATAACACCCAGATAGTAGAAGCAGATGGAATTCACTCGATATCGAAATTACATTTTAAACTTTGATCTATGTTTAAGCTTTAGAAGCAATCAATCAAATTAAATCAATTTTAACATAAAACAACCTACCGCAACATTATGCAAACACATAATTAACACACTTTACGCGATTTATAAGGAGGAAATCTTCCACAATTAGTCACTTTTTTCACTTATGTTTCTATTTCACAAAATTATATCCACAATTCTTTCTGATCACATTTGAAACGAAATACACATCTAATCTAGTAGTTAGGCTAACTCTTAGTTAAGAATTTTTCCATTAGACTTGCGGGAGAAACTTGAAATGTGCTTACTAGCACGTACGCAAATACCCATATTTCCTGAAATATTTACCGTCAAAGAAAGAATCACGTGAAGCGGTAAGTAGACCTTTAATAAATTTACAACACTCTCACCCAGGTGAATGTTTCATTTTACCAATTTTCACAGCTGATCTATGTACATAAGCAATTCGAGTTCAATTTTTATTCAAATAATTGAAGCGCAGCGTGTTGTCGTTTTCGAATTGCCAACTGCTATTGCATTATGCAATTATTTCCCACTCGACTCAAACGTTATCAGTGAGTTTCAATGAAAAAAATCTCACACGCGAACACAAATTACATCACAGGTAAACAAAGGAATTTATGTATTTTTGTATGAGTTATTTTTTTTTTCTTTGTATTTGGTTGTGTCAAAATTTCTTGACACTAAATTTTGTGTTAATCAAATTATAAGTTTTCGTAAGTAGATGAATACCAGTTATTCAGATTTGTGTAAAGTGGCCTTGTGATTATTGCAATCATGAAGATATGGAATTGAGTGCAGTATTGTTCCACACAAGAAAGTTGAGAATATATCGCTCGTTCTCTTCATATTAAGATCACAATGAATTCCGTAAATAAATAAAATAAAAAATATAGTTTAAGGTTAAAAAACAAAAAATACAGAAAGGAAATTGTTAAATAAAAATTTAAGTGTACGAAAAAAAAATCTTTCCGTAACCAACTTCTTTCAACAGAATGATAAGACTCCCCACTCAATACGTCAAGAGACGCCAATTCAAACCACCAGTGAATGTATTCACCCCCTTTATTTTGAAAATGTATTCGTTACAATTTTTGATTTCATCACTTTGTAAATTCCGAAATCATTTACATTAATTAAAAACGTTTGAAACTGACTGTTTTTCCAATATATGTACTTATTTGAAAATTTTTTGAATTTTTATATGACGATAATCCTACGAAGGAGTTGCCTTGTTTTAAGCTTAGACCAACAATAAAGTTAAATTAAAATTCTTAATCTAACGTTTGGGAAATGAAATCCGAACACATATACAACAAGTGCATTTACATTAGATTTTCTCAACCCATATAAAAAAAATCATTTATAGAACAATAACGGGATATGTTATTGTGAAATTAAAATAGGCGAGATTTCTTTGTTTTTATAATTAGTTGGAAAAATGTCGTTGTCAGAAGTAGATCGCCGAAAGTTAATAATTAAATTTTGTGAAGAAAATCCAGACAAAAAGAAAAGTGAACTGTTTCAGCATTTTACTTTAATGGGATTCAAGAAAACTGCTATATATCGTGCAATTGGACTATTCCAGAGTGGGAAAAAATGTAGAAATAAAAATCGGTTCTGGTAAACAGTGTTCGCTTCAAAGCGCCAAAGTTCGGTCTAAATTAAAAGCGGAGACAATAGGACGAAGTGCAAAGTCGTTCAGCGAGTTAGGAAGGAAATATGAAGTGGAACACAAAACCATAAAAAATTACCTGCAAGCCATGAGAATTCGACAGAAAGCAAAAAAAATCTGCACCATTTACGTCACCCCGTCAAGTGGGAGTAGTAAAAAGAAGACTGAGGATACTTTCCCAAAATCATTTCTCTGCTAAATTAAATTATAAATGTGTCATAGATGATGAGAGTTATTTCACAGTTGAAGGGAACGAATGGCAACAAAAATTTTACTACGAGAGTATGGACCATGTAGCACCAGATGAAGTGAAATTTATCCCGAAATCCAAGTTTCCAGCAAAAGTTTTAGTGTGGTTAGCTTTAAGTGAAAGGGGCATAAGTAAACCAGTTTTTTTTAAATGTGGTTTGGCAGTAAACAAAATAATTTATAATGGGAAATGCATGCCGAAGCTTGATAATTTTATCAAAAAATATCATAAAAAAGAAAAAGTAGCATTATGCCAAAGACACTTTACTTGAGTTGGAAAAGCGAGGAATAGAATATATACCTAAGGAACATAACCCACCAAATGTTCCACAATTGAGACCCATTGAAAGTTCCTGGGCCAATTTGAAGAGAAAGGTATACAGCAATAATTATCGACCGAAAAATGTGAATTCTTTAATTGCAAAAATAAAAAAAGAACTAAATATAATCGATAAATTTGGAACCCAGCAAGCGATGAAGGAAGTACCTAAAAGAGTTAGAAAAGCTCATAAAGAAGGAGTAAATATTTTTTTGTAAATAATGTTATAAATTACACATTTAGAAGGTTAAAAAAACATTAAGGACACATTTTTTCGAACGTGTTTTAATTTCTTGCTCTCTTAAATTCGTTCGGATTTCATTCCCCATACGTTAGTCCCTTACCACTTTAATATTGGAGTCCCTCAAGACTTAATTTTAGGGCCATTACTTTTTATTATTTATATAAATAAATCTTCCTGATATTAAAAGATATATTTATTTATTTATACAGTTACAACAATAGTACACAGATACGGTGTGCCAATTATATACTACCGTATAATTATTAAAAATTATTATAAATTACTTTCGAGAAAAAAAAAAAAACAACAAGGAAAGTACAAAAAGGTTGTGTGAAACTATTTTTGTTTTGTTTTTTTTTTTTTAATAGAATGTTAAAACTACTTAGTAAAAAAAGATAAGAATTTCAGGCTTACAATTATTATTATTTTCAATAATGTACTTCAACGTTAAATGCTTTTAAAGAAACTTATCGCTTGTGAGTTTAGTGTACGATATCCGCTTTATCTATTAAAGATAAAATTAAAATTATTAAAAATATAGAAAAAAAATGTAGACATAAGCAGCCTTGCTAAAAAATATACTGTTTATGATATTCGCAAAAATAAAGATAGAATTTTAAAGTTTTTCTACGAAAAAAAAAAATGCAAAAACGGAAAACATTACGAGGTACAAAAAATCTCCAACTGGATTCAGCACTATTTGAGTGGTTCGGTCAACGGCGAAGTGAGGGAGCCCCGATATCCGGAAATATTTGAATAGAAAAGGCTAAAGATGTTCATAAGAAAATGAATCTTTAATCTATAGATGTGAATATTCTCAAGGTTCGTTACACAAATTTAAAAACAGACATGGAATGCATGGACTAGTAGCATTAGGTAAAAAGAGTGATTTAATTGTTATTGCATGGATGATACATATCTAAATGTTACGTATGTGTTTAGGTGAAAAGATGCCTGAGGATTAAGAAGCTGCCACTTTATTTGTTGATGAGCTCGACGAGCTAGTTATAAAAGAAAACTTAACAGCAGAGCAGGTCTACAACGCAGATGAGACAAAACTGTTTTGGAGAGCCTTACCTCATATCACTTTGGTCTGTAGCAATGAAGTTTCTGTTGATGGATCCAAAGTCTTTAAGGAGAGAATAACAGTCGTCCTTGTTTGTTCAAACACAGCCGGATCCCATAGGCTCTAGCTACTTGTTATTGGGAAAAGCGCTCATCCACACGCTCTATAAAACGTGAAAGATTGGTTCAATAACCACTTTGTGCCATAAGCAAGGAAACATTTAAGAAATATTGGCCTTCCTCAAAACAGTAAAATTCTATTATTGCTTGATAATTGTCCTTCCCATCCAGATGTTTCAAACTTGAAAAAGAAAAATGTGATTGTTAAATATTTACCGCACAATTGTACATCACTAATTAAACCTCTGGACACCAGGGTATTATAAGGAATTTTAAATGTCACTACAGAAAAAAATTAATACGAAGTTTTATAAATATGGATGACAAAACAATTGGACAATTTCAAAAGGAATTCAACATTAAAGGTTCCATTTGGTGTATGTATCGTGCCTGGAATAGAGTGCACTCTATTGTCTTGAAAAATACCTGGAGCAATATTTGGCCTCCTGAAAACGAAGTTAGTGAAGAAAATGACCAATTAGTCTTAGAAGAACAAGATATGATAGAACAGATAAGAACTTGCATTGATACGCCCGGGTTGAATGTAGAAATAAGCCAAGAAAGTCTCAACGAATGGATTAATTGTGATACTAATGCAGGAATTGCACGCTACCCTTACTATGTGTTTGATTGAACCGAATGACGTCGAAGAAAGTGCGAGTGAAACTGATGACGTAGAAATTGTTGCAAACAGTATGACAATAACAGAAGCTATTGACACTTGTGGGAAAATTAATCACATTTTCAGAAACGAAGACTTTTATAACCCAGCAAGTAATTATCAAATTCAAGACAAATTAATAAATGAGAAACAAAAATTGCAAAAACAAACAACTTTGGATAAATACTTTGAGAAGTGAACACAAAAACATAATTTTTTAGTTTTCCTCATTGTACTTTTTTTTTTTCCAATTCAAATATTATTTTTTGATATGTATACATAGAGTGTATAAAGTAATGGATATGGTTATTTTTTCTTAATTACATACATACATACCAAATAATATTATTCGCTTAAGATAATTAAAGAGTGTTTGAAATGAAATTGAGAGTTTTTATTTTACTCTGGACAAAATAAGTTCTGTGGGTACACAATGATCAAACAAACGCAACACATGTGCTCGCACGTTTGAAATAGAAATTTTGCAGTGTGTACGTTCAAAATATTTTCAACGATGCCTCGACCTCATGTAAGGAAGATCTCAATTTTTTCTTAGAAATTTACTAGAAATTTTATTCATTTTTGGAGGCCGCACCGCAACGTGCAAACGCGGTTCTGGATTTGCAAGCAAACTCAAACGAATATCTTAAGTGTGTGCGTCTCATCAAACAGATGTGTTTGCATTTGCATATTTTCCATTGAAGTTGGAAAATCGCGGCACATGTACTACGCATATTGTTCCCCAGCGGGAAAATTTTCAAGCGCTTCAAAGAAAAGCAGATTCGAAGCGCTTGTATCTATGTTACTGATATGCTTCCAAAAAAGTACTTTTCTGGAAGCAATCTGAAGCAATTTCGAAGCAAATATTGAATGCGAACGTGATAATGCAAGTTTCTTTTCTCGTGTTGACGCCTTACGATTAGTCATTGATTCGCAGTTTCAGATAGGACAATTGCTTGGTGAAATTCAAGTTATAAAGTGTATAAAAATATGCGATTAAAGGAAAGTTACAATTTGTTGACTTTTGTGTTCATGATACAATAATGTAACGCACTTTTCCTTTCAGTTGCTTTAAAAAAGGATAACTTTAGCTATTCGGACTTTGAGGCACAAATGAAAGCGGGCTTTCTTTATATGTTGAATATGTTTTATTTTATATTGAATTAAAATGCTAAAGTTTAAGCTATATGATTTTCTTTTATTTCACACAATCATAATTGTCAAACTTTAACTTTTCTGTAAATAAAAGAGAAACAGTGTGGTAAGTATTTGTGCCGACACTGTAGTAGCTGAAATCGTGCAGAGCTTCCAATTTGCTTCACACAAAGTGCTTTAAAAACGATTAAAACGAAGCTAAAAGGAAGTGCTTGTTTCTGTGGACATGCAATGTTAAAATTTATATGAAACTGAAGCTCAATCGAAGCGCTTCGTGCTTCCGCAGAAGTGCTTAAAAAGGAGTTTTAAAGCGCTTTTTTTCCCGCTGGGCTGTGCTCATGTTCCGTCTCAAATGCACATTTCCAAAGAATTTGTTCATTCCGCGGCAAACAATAATGTGAAAAGTGTGTACGTATTTGCAAGCCAGAACGAAGGGTATAAAACACATTCGTTTGCATTTGCAACACGTACACATTTAATGACAAAGAGTTCAAACACGAGTTTGCGTTTGTTTGCTCAGTTTGTACCCGCCTTTAGAATATTCTGGATAAACAAAGGTATCTGTTAACCTCAAAGATCGGTTATCCGGAAAGGTCTCGGTCCCGAGCATTCCGGATAAAAGAGGTTTCACTGTATGCAATTTTACATCGGAAATAAATTGCTGGAGGCTACTTCGCTTAAAATTATTTGCTTGAAACAAGTGAGGCTGTTATTATTAAAAAAATCGACATTATTAAAGAAAGTAGGTATGTATTATAATTTTTTGTGATATGGAAAGTTGGTGATTTATTTCTTAAATTAGTTCTTTCAAATGGAAGATTAAAAGTGTTGAAATTACGCGATAGACGAGATGGAACATTAAAGCTTAAGTTCGATATTAATTCAGGACAGTCCACCATGTTTCTAATACCTAATCTTATACAAAAAGATTTCATCTAAAATAAGATAGTTTGTGCAAATTAGCAGATCTGAAGGATTTACATGATATAAATAAAAATCCTAGGACCTTGAAAGCCCTAAACCTCATATAATTAATATAAGAAAAAAATAATAATTTATCGTCAAAAATAACAACAAAATCTTTAATTTCATGCACCAAAGGCAATGCGGCATTATTTATTGAGTATTCAAATTGAAGTCTCTCCCGTTTTCTACAGAAGGATATAAATTTGCATTTGGTAATATTAAGGGATAGGAAGTTTTCACCACACCATTTTTTAATTTTATTAAGATCATCTTGTAATATTATGCAATTATTTACAGTATTTATCACCCGAAAAATTTTCGCATCATCTGCATAAAGAACGCACTGCAATTCAATACTTTCAGGCAAATCATTAATATATATTGTAAATATGAACGGACCAAGAACTGTACCTTGTGGGACACCTGATATTTGTTCAAAAGGTATAGGTATTGAAAGCCATTCAATGCTACGACACTGTCTCTATCGGTTAAGTAGGAAAACATCCATTTAATAACATCCTCATGAAACCCCAAGGATCGCATTTTTACTAATATTCTTTTATGTTGAACTTTATCAAATGCCTTATTAAAGTCAGTATGTTATAGAATCAACTTGTGTACAGTTATTTAAGGCTGCTGCAATAACGTCAGTAAAAATCGCCAAATTAGTAATGGTCGAACGACCAGGAATGAACCCATATTGGCATTGATTAATCAAGGCATTCGTCTGGTGGATTATATATGGGTCGATAATTGATTACTAATTTAAGGTCGCCTGCTTTATGAATAGTAGGTGTAGTAAAACATCTCTTTAAAATTCTAGGATAAATCTTTTTTTCTAATTGACATATTGAACAGGTCGATTATAGGAGCAGATAGGGCTGCGGAGAATTTTTTGTAAAACAAATTGAGAATTCCATCTGTGTCAGCTCTTTTATTACTATCTAACTTAAAAATAACCTGTGTTCAACATCGCGTTGAGAGACAGCATTAAAACAAATAGATGAATTGTGGTAATTCGGTGAAAAGTTATCATACACCGAAGTATCAGGTACCCCGATTGATATACTGAGCCAAAATATTCGGAGAACATATTACATATGGTATCAGATGAGCTTGATATATTATCCCCATACCTCGTGCATTTGGGAAATGAATTAGTGACTTTAAGGCCTTTAGTAAAACTCCAGAATCTCTCATTCTCAACGACGGGCGAATGTGCATTTTTCTGTACTTCTGTTTCAATTTCATTGGCATACGTAATTGTAATGTAAACCAATTGGGATAATTGTTAGAGGACTTAGACACTTTATATTTAAATAGATAATATTCTGGTCCATCTGAGCAGGTCATTTGGATTATTTAATGATGCTGTTCATCGTATAAATGACGAACTAAAAAGAGCTTAGGAGTAATTTTAAATGATCGCATGATAGATAATATATTTGATTCACTCGTATCAGTTGTATTTGTTAACAACGTTTTTACACTTGTAGATATACATAACAGTCGGTTAGTTCAAGGACATGTTACGGACACATTAAGAGTTTCTATAATACCCGCTCTCTTGCGACGTGAAAAAAAAAATACGGTATCTCCGTTTTTAATTCAGAGCTATTATATTATGGAACTAAAAAAACGTTACCTAAAAACGTCTATCAGGATATGGGAAAATATCATCAGCTAATTTTCAATAGAGGGTGAAAATAGAGTGCTCCTTCAGTGAACAGGAAGCCTCACTCGGAACTACCCTCTATCAAATAAAAACAATGTTAATAATGAGTTGCTGAACAGAGCATTTCTCGTTTTCAGCTTTTGCGATATGTCTGCTACGATATTCGAGAAAAACCATCAGGATCATCTGTGTATATTTCTTTAATTTACCATAGCCCACACCCCACAAATTGAACATAAATGTAATTTTAATTAAGTACTTACCGTTTTTCTTCCAAGTCAATTTTAATAACCGCAACCTTAGCTTTGTTCTGATGATGTTGATGTTAAGTAACGAACATTCTTAAATCTGAAAAGAAAAGAAAAACGTGATCATTTATAGCTAATTCAGAAACTTCAAAATTTAACTGAAATTTCAGAATCCTGTTTTGTGAGGAAAAAAATCATCCGTCGCTCTAAATTTAACAAAATTACATTTTATGATAAGACAAAAGCTTTAAATGTGAGTAGATAGTACCTCAGATACAAAGAGGAGCTTACGATAAATTCATACGCTGCAAAAAATAAAAGGATTGGTAACTACTCATTCATTTTTGGTGGAAACATAAAGAATACATGAATCCATTATCCCGTTTCCGACACCAAATAAATTCATTGCATTTTTGCTATGTAAGTGAATATCGTTAAAAAAGTAAATTTTATTTTATTTTTATTCTCTAATTAACACTTAAACCTGACCTTGGGACATTCTCATTTATATTGTATTATGCAGGGTGTTCCCGTTTAGGTGGTCAAAAGAGAAAAAGCTGATAGTACTCAACTAGGCAAACAAAAAATTGTATGGCAGGGGGGCCATCCATATTAACCGTTTCGGAGTTACAGGGTGATTAAGAAAATTTACTAGTTTTTCACAAAACTACCAATATCTTAAGAAGTACAGGACGTAAGGTCACAGTTAAGAGCTAATTGTATGCAGGACTTCATGACATTTCCAACGACTGCTCAACCAGCCCCGTATCCCTCCAAGCGAGTTATCGATGTCTAAACTAAAAATTTCCGATTTTCTTAACATTTTTTTTACTGTGTTGAAGGTCGTTAACATAACTTTTTTTTTTTATAAAAACTGTAGACTTTCCTTTATAACAAATTTAGCTATATCGTTCTGCAGGACAAGGTTTAACAAGATAACGCAATCTATAGCAAATCATCAAGTTTTCTATCGAAGAAAATTGCGTCACCAAGAACGCCCGTTATTTTGGCTCAGTATATCTAAAATTATATGCCAATAGTTGACAGGTTAATGTGTCATGCTTACACTTTTATAATTATAATAAATTATTGTCACTTTTTCTTCTCACTTTCAATTCAATGCATGCCAAACTTGTTGTTGGTCCGTTGGCCTAAAACAATTCATCCATAGTCCATTTAAAATGTAGAATTAGATTTTGTCTGCCAAACTTTGTAAGTTCCTCTATTGAAACGAAGAAAAGCATCTTTTTTTTTTTTGTTCACAGTAGGTATGATCTAGCAAATTTTGTAATTTAATTTTAGCCTCACGAATCAGAAACGATTATTTCTTCCGTGATTTGAGTATGGTGGATATTGGGGCTAATTTTTTCAAGTCATTTACTTTAAAATTCATATTCATATCTTTTTATCTTCATAAAAAAAATCTAAGGTGATATTCGTGTAAAACGCATTGTCGGTTATAAGTTTCAAAGGCTGCCGTCCTCATTATTACACTCTGAGAAGAAGACGAATGATAAGCTGCGTCCACAAGATATAATTAAAAGAAAAAAAAATTTTAACTTTAGTGACAATAATTATGAATTTTTGTTTTTTATCTCAACTAAGTCTCAAAGTTTGTCAAATGTTTAGTTCGCAATATTTGATATTGGCATTTACGGAAATGTCACTTTGGAGAATCCTTATAAAATATGGGGAATATCTTCACAGTAACAATCCGTAAGTTGCGTGAGCTTTTTGATGTACATAATCGCTACAGCTACTGAAAATGTTATTAAGAAATATGAGCGGACGTTTTCATTGCCAGATCAGAGAAGCTGTATACGCATCCCCGCTCTGGAAGATCGACTTAAAACACGATCACCATGTGTGCCAATGTCGCAGAAGAAGGAAGCACCTCGATTCGGCATGCATCTTACTCAGGAATTGAACATAAACCGCCGTAGGAGAATTGGATAGAATGAAATTGAATTATATCTATTAGTCCAGCCAATAGGAGTTTTTGCCTTACAAACGTGGAGTAGTTGTGATTTTTATACCGTAAATGAAATAATAGAAATAATGGATTGGACACCCACCGACGCATAATGTTAAAAACTATTTTGATTTTTGCATGTCCGTCTAACTGTCCGTCCGTCCGTCCTCACGATAACCCGAGAGCGCGTGTACTTCGAGAGCTGCAATTTCGCACACGGGCTTTAAAAAAAAAAAGTAAAATTAAGTTCGAAAATGGGACAAATCGGGTAACTCCTTCGTGGGGTTGCCATACAAAATTACGTTTTTAATTACATATTTGGACACTTCCTGAGAACGCGTTAAGGGATAGAGTAGAAATTTTGTACACGGCATTTTCATAAATATAGTAAATAAAACTTCAAAAATGGACTAAATCAGGCAACCCTTCTTGTGGTTGCCATATAAAAATTTAAGTTTTGTACGTATACAGAGAAAACAATCAGTCCTTGACATTTTTATTGAACTGAAAAGTTTTTCAGAACATGATATTCTATGAAATTGGTTATAATCATTTTTACTGTCCGACGAACCGTTCTAGAAATATATACGAGAAACAATTTCAAAAATCAAATATCCACAGATTGGTGACCATACGAAATTACATACGCGCATTCATCTAGACTAATCTAGAATAGACTAGACTTTCATTAAGCGTATAGGTCTCGTACATCATCAGCATACATATAAATAGATGCATCAACGACTGCATCAGGAAGGTCATTAATGTAAAGACTAAATAATAAGGGACCTAATATAGATTCTTGAGGAACACCGCGGTGTACGAATATCATATCTGAGAGCTGATCATGTACTCTTACAACTTGGCTGCGCCTATTTAAAAGGCTGCGAATGAGCTTAACTGCTAATTGATGAAGAAGAGAATTCGCGAGACAGCTTTTGCAGAAATTACCATGGTCAATAGAGTCAAAAGCTTTACTGAAATCACGTAGGGCTAATATTGATAGCCTCGTGGTGAATGAACATGCATCAGCATATTACAGCTATGATAGCAGCGGAATCCTGATTAGCAATAGATTAGGAGAACCTTGTGATCTATATATTCCGTGATTTGCGAATAGAGCACCATTTCAAAAACTTTGACTATTTCAGTTGATTGGGAAACTGAGATGTCATGAGGCAGTACTTGAAGATATGAGCTAGTACTCCAGCTATATATGCTCCGATCAATTTAACAAAACTGGGTGGTAGCTCATCTGGTCCTGTTGCATTAGATTTGATAAACTTCTCTTTTATCAACGTTTGAAAAAGTGAAGCCACCAGGGTAAAAGTCTTCAACAGAAATACCGGTAAGTGAAGCTTGTGAAAAATTATTAGGTGCTGACGAACTTCCTGCAAAGTTATTATTCAGTGGATTTGAGTTTACACTTTCTTTTCTGAATTCACGCCCATATATCCCAAAACTTCGAATATTTACCTTTTAGTGGTAATTTCGCGTCTAATTTACTATAAAATAATATATGCTTGCTCTATTATGAACTTGCTTGTACATTCTACAAACTTCATCCGAGCGCGTGACTTTATACCGCCTATAAAGGAAACCACGTTCCACCAGTAGTATTTATTTTTGATATTATAAATTCGCTGTATGACATGTTTATTGTATAGATTTAAAAGGGTGACTTCGAAAGTAGCTACCTTGTTATGTACGGAGACTGAGTCATATATGTTTTCTCATGTTGTTTGTCGGCATTCAGATACAAGCTGTACAAGATTTACATTTTTGTAGTCACGATAGAAGAAAGAAGCTGACTATGTATCATTATTACTGCTTCGAATGTCCCAAAATATGTAAGGTACACGTCCAATCATTTAACGCAATCCATCAATACATATTACCAATAGAAAAAAAATGGTAGTAAAAATGGAAGTATTTATACGAACGAACGGCCCAAAATAAGTTCAATAAATCACTAAGAATTTTTAGGGTAATCTGATTTGTATCTTCTTTCAGAGTTCTCCGAACATTCGAATCAATCTATTGAGTAAAAAAAAAAACAAGTAAACAAGCTTTGCTCTAAGACCAATTCTAATATTACCTTCTAGAACGTCTTTTCGTAATAAATTACGACTTAAATCCTGACAAATCTATATGACTGGCAATTTACAGAATTAAAATCGATTCCGTCTGTTCACCAGCCATATTTCTCAATCAAACGAAACTTGTTTACGTTGATTCTGCGAAAAGTCTGTGCTTTGAATTCAATTCAAAATTTTCCTGTCGTGACCACAATAGTGCTACCTTAGGTAAAATATATGGCTTCCGAAGGAGACCATGGAAAAACTCAACTACTAGCACTACATGTTCGGAACAACCTTGTTAAATCCTTAATTCTTCCTTATTTTACTTATGACTGTGTAATATTTTCCTCGCTAGACTCGGTCTGCCGGAAAAGGCTCTTAGTGGCCTATAAGAAAGTACGCTTTATATACAAACTATCTCGAGGTAGTCATATTTCTCCAAACATAACTTTCTTGACTGTTCATTAGAAGCCTACTTAACTCAATATAGTAGGATAAAGGTTTTACATCGACTTAAATTCAGACAACAGCCAGGATACCTATTTGAAAAGCTGAATTTCTTACAGTCGAATAGACCGACAGAAGAATCTCTTAATACCGCGATGTAGAGGCTCTCAATACGGGCAGTGTTTCTACTATGTCCAATGTGTTCGTAAATGGAATCTTTTACAATATGATGTACAACTCCCCTATCAAGATAACCTTCCCCCAGCAGTAGGAACTTAACAAACGCAGAAATAGACTCCCATCACAAATAGAACTCTTCACTAATTGCCTACAAAGTAATACTAGCACTAAAAACTACTGCTATAAAATTTTCCTTCAAATTTGCAAAACCTGTATAACTATAAGCAAAAATTGCGGAAAATTCTAAGCCGCATTTATCATAGAACCCTTAACTCCCAAAACGTGGCCTTCCAGTCCATTCTCTCCCAAGTCAAATGCTTGTCGATTATCTTCGATGAGAAAACTAAACTATTCTACAAAGAGCAGTTTAGAAAAAGACTTGAAAAACATCAAGCCAGGCCCACAAACCTTTGAGAATATTAATAAAGTTTATTCTAGGAAGCCAAAACTCCCTAAGGTCATAAAAAACAGCCAAGACGCGTTAGTTTTCCCACAGGAAAAATGAGATGCTTTCACATCATATTTTCAAGATACTTTTAAGGACAACTCAATACTAAGGGCCTGTCCGGATCCAAGTCTTCGTCTTCGTCTTGTTATTACAGCTAGTGACGTAACACAACAAGCTCAGCTATTATAATAGTTAGACGAAGACGAAGCTAACCTGTCCGAATTCATTCGTTAGCTCAGCTTGATTTCACAGACAGCAAACAGACATAACCTCACAATACGTTGTCTATTTAAATAAGTCAACTCGAACCTTGACTCAGTGATCAAGCTAACCAAATGTCAAAACTGTTATACAAACTAGCAAAGCTCGGTGGCATAGACATGGATTCGGATAGACCTTGTCTCGATGTTACGTCACTAGCTGTAATAACAAGACGAAGACGAAGACTTGGATCCGGACAGGCCCATAGTACTCCATCTTTCTCATTGCAAGTAAACAACAGTGTAAATACTTTCCTGAATGTAAATGACTCCATACCACAAATCTTCTTCTGCGTGGATAACCCCACAGTCTATTCTGAAGAACAAAATATCTTCACAAAAGACATCAAGGAGTTCAGGCTCATCTCCTTAATCTCAAATTGGGGAAAGCTTTTCGAAAAGGTCATCAAGCAGCAGGTTATAAATACCTGTGAAGAAAAAAATATACAGCAAGACTCCCAATTTGGTTTCAAACCAAAACACTACTTTTCATCTACTGTTAAAGTTTCATACGGATGCTACCAGAGCCCTAAATAGGAACCTTGACGTTGAAAAAGCATTCGCGACTCAGTATGGACAGCGGGACTTATTTTCAAATTAATCCAGTTCGGTTTCTCTCCACACCTCAATATGTTAATACACAGTTTCCTAACTTCTAAGAAATTCTAAGTATGTGGAACTTGAAGAACACAAAGACAACAGAAGCCAGTGTCCCCCAAGGCTCTATTCTAGGTCCAATTCTCTTCAATCTTTATACTTCACATCAACCTCCAAACGAGAATGGTACAACACTCTAATATGCAAATAACTCCCTCTCAAGTACGCCAAATTTCAATGCCCAAATTTGGCTACAAATAAAGTCAACCATTACCTTAAAAAGTTAGACTCAAATAGATCAAAATAAATGTCCAAAAATCTAAATTGACCTGCATTCGGAAGTCTTGCACTGGGTGAAACCGCCAAGCTGTAAAATCCAACACCATTGAGGCCATCTACAACAGGGACAAAATAAAGCCCACACAAAGTGCGAAATACCTAAATATCAATTTCTATAAATTTCTATTAGAAAAGCCAATTTCGCATACATCTTGCTCAGGCCTAAACTTCAGGGACGGACTCTCAAATCAGAACAAACTTCTGTTGTACAAACAGCTCATAACACATGTCATCACCTACTGCTTCCCTATTTGTCACACAATTTCACCCACCTATATGGAAAGACTAAGCAAGCTTGAAAGGAAAATTTCTAGAGCACAGGACTCCATAGACAAGCAATTCTTTCCCAACAGAGTAGTCTGCGAGGCAGTTCACATCATTCCAATTCAGGAATATCTATTCGAACTTGCGTACAAGCATCAGGTTGAAAAAATACCAAATCACCCAAACCCATTATTGATAAACAACCTGCCGAACCTTCTCATCCCGGTAAACTTTAAATACCTTTCACCCCTGCTCTTAACAAGGTCAGAGGCTAGAAACGTCTAACATCTACGTGATGGTAGAATAATTTTCTACAACCACAAAGGTGATTACTACCGCGAGTAATCACATTTCAACCACGACGGAAACCAATGATTTAGGAACCATTGAATCCTAAAACTCTCCAACAATCCACATCCTATCCTCTTCTATCTCTTTCCCCCGCCCTTCCACTAACCACTAACTCCAAAAGGAGAACGACATCCTCTGTAAAGGAAAAGACGACAGACATTATTTTAACTTAACTTAATGCCTTCATCTAATGTACAATTAAAGATCTTGTAATCTTAGTACTATACGCAAATAAAGAAATTATTGTTATTGTTACTCAGAGCTATGGAAATGCTCTGAAAGAAAAAAATTATGCAAGAAGTCTACCGGCGGCATAAAGCTACACAAACACGGTCCGTAATTCTGTCCCAATCAAGAGCAGATGTTGAATTTGTAAATGCAACCAAAAAAAGCACTTTGTTATTCAAATATTTGTTTTACATTGTTATTAAAATTATAAAATTAAATTCTCTTTGTTCTGATTACGTATTATTTTGTATATTTTGTTTTTTTTTTTATTTACTCGTTATTTGCAGTGCCCGCCAAAAATATACCGCAGCTGTCGACGACTTAAATATTCGTGAGTGGGAGAAAAATACAAATTTTTTTTTTTTTCGCTTTATTAAATCATTTCTAAATCCACTTATATTTTTCAAAATTATGAATAGAAAGGCTTTTTGAATGGATCTCACATGATCTAGGAAAAAATATTTGTGGTTAAGAAATAATTTTTAAGATTTTTTTTTTATAGAATCCAGAACATGAGTGATTTGGTAATTTCTGAAATTTATATTATGACAAATGAAGTTAATAAAGCTGAGAAATGTGTAAATAGTGAAGAAGTTATGTATATCATTCAAATATATAATTAAAAGCTCATATTTATCAAATGTTTTGTATTTTTATTTGTTATTATTTTTACTAAACTTGACAAATGGTAAAGAAAAAGCCACTGACAACAGAGAAATCGCCCTATGTTCCTTTCTGCACATTGAAGGTGCGTTTGATAACACCTCTGTCAATAATGCCTACACTGCACTAGTCAAACATGAAATGGATCCAACCAATAACAGATGGATCCAGGCAATGATCTCCAACAGGATAATTAAAACACAGCTATTCGGTGAGACACTGGAGTCTACAACAAGAAATACAAATTTATTTATTTATATAATTTAGAAATGTACCTGGACTTCTTGGAACGATATCAAAGTGGTGTTGTAGACCCCAGTGTCTCACCAAATAGCTGCGTTTTAATTATGCTGTTGAAGATCATTGAGAGAACAGAAGTACAGTCTATGTTCATCGAATTAGGACCACTGACAATTTACCTAATTTTTTCGATACTTCTCCCTGCAGCGATATGAAAATTTGCCAACTAAAATCCTTTTGTCTTTTTGGTGTTAAAGTAACGAACAAAATACAAGGTACACAGAAAATCCGCATCCCTTACTCTTTTCCTGGAAATGTTTTCACCTGGCGTTTAGTATAGTGAACCTTGATGATGCTCACTGCATTTTATAAACTAATCCGAAAAATGCAAAATCAGTCGTGATTTGACAGTTATTTCATAAGTATTCATTTGTAAGTTGTGTGAATATTGTGTTCAGTTATTTTTTTGGAAAACGTGAGATGTTTTATTTTGTGAAATTGCAGAAATTTGAAAAGTACTGTGAGTTTTGTAAAAATTTGTTAAAAGGACCAAAATGGAAAAGTGTAAAGATATAATACTGAAAAAATAATTGCTTTGCTAAAAACAGGAAATCGTGAAATCGCTAGAAGAGAGAAGGTACTATATGTCACCAAACGGTAATGAGAATATCGAAAACATCACAGGAAAATCAAGAGAAAGCAAGCAACAAGCGTCAAAATTGTCGTGATAGACGAAAAATAACACCATGAACAGATCGCAGAATAGTCGTAAAGACTTGCAAAAGGCGTTTCGCATCTCAAAGAAGTATGCATCAAGACCTACAGCAAGAAAGCATTCAAAAAGATCAAGAATGACTTTAAGGAAACGCTTGTACGAGGTTAACCTTAAATCGAGGCAACCTGTAAAGAACCCTAAGCTCATAAAGAAAATGCGACGATCCAGACTGCAATGGACAATAAGTTATCGTAATTATTAAGTGGATGACTGGAAAAAGGTAATTAACATAATTCTTAAGCATATTAACCCTTTGAGGAGTATGGCCGCACGTGTGCGGCGGCACTCGATAGATCCAAATAGAGTATCGCCGCGTATATGCGGCCGCACGATAAACGGTGAATTTAAAAATTCATATATCAAAAACGAAGCCGTATATCCTCGCAATTTTTTGTACATAGATAGGTAGGACCTCTAGCTTCATAATAAAAATGTAAAAACAGTACTAGAAGTTCCCAGTAAAAAAAAAAAAGCAATACATTCCCCTCAGTGCAGTGCTCCCTCACAGGTTACTTTGGGTATACGATGGCTTTAAAAATTCATATCTCAGAATTGAAGCCGGATATCCTTGCAATTTTTTGTACATAGATAGGTGAGACCTCTAGTTTCAAAATAAAAATACACAAAGAAACTGCAAGTCCTCAATAGTAAATAATACTATTTATTTTAAAAAATTTACTATTTTTAAAATAAAAATATTCGTTCGGTAGTGTTATATTGTTTTATGGAAAATATAAAGCATGATGCTTCATTTGGCATTTGAATCAGAAAAATCGGTTTTTCAGTTTTCGGGATATAATATTTTGAAAATGATGCTTCATCGTAAAATCATGAAATTTCTAGGGGCGCTGTAGGGGAAAAAAGTTATGGGTGAGCTATTTTGGTATTCCATACAAACTCTGAAAATTTCGTCCAAATCGGAGATGATCGGGTTCCAAGGAAATCGGTTTGTGAGAAGTAGCTGTATATACATATGTATATAATACATGTATATAACAGATCTATACAAATATTACGTATAAAATTCCAATTTTCCTTTTTATGTTCCTCTGAGAAACATCGTGATTTATAAATATATATGGATAACCGATGTTCAGTCAAAAGTTCCTGTAAAAAGTCGCGTTCAAAATTTTTCAAATTATTAGGAAAATATTTTTTTTTTTATTTTTTCTCCATTACTCCTAAATATGTGTAATTATCAAAAAATCAATTATTGTCATTATTTACCCAAAGTAAAGTGTATATATAAACATATATAGTATATATTTATAAAAAAAAGTATTGGTATGACAAAAATAAATTCAGAATCTAAATCTAAAGTTATTCGTTTATCCAGAGCTCATTCCATTACATTACATTTCTTTTTATATGTAGAACTAAAATATTTAAAAAAATATTTTCTTGAAAAACTTTCTTTGTCCAATTATAATTTATAATGTAATCAGAAAAGGTTATAATAATAAAAAAAAAGCTTCAAAATTAACTCCTCTCTGTAAAAATTGTAGTTAGTAATTAGCTGACCCGAACAGTGACATCGGTTTTCCGATTGGACATAACCCTAATAGAGTTAGAGAATATCTAAAGTGAAAGAAATCTAATGATTCAGTTAGAATAGAAAAAAGGGAATTACTGAAAAGTGCGTATGGGAATCGAAAGAAGAGCAACACTGAGGAATGCTATCGTTTTTAAAAAATTAAAAATATACTGGGAGGGGGGGGGGGGGGGTGTTAAAGTTTGTTCTAATACATTTTGGAAAATCTAGTACAGATTCAAATATAATTTTTTCTGAGAAAAAGTTTGAGTACCCACACCCCTATGGTTCTAGGTCAAATGGCTGTGTTATTATTGAAAACCCGAAATCTAATTCTTCCACTCCACCCGGATTGAAATAAAAAAAAGCTTAATGCATGTGAATAAAAAAACCCTAATGCACCTATGCTATAATTATATAGAAAACGTTTTCAGGAAAATGCAATCGATTGGCTAGTTTGAGAGCTTTTGCATTCGCAGTATTTTGCGCATATATGGGATGAAAAATCGCTATTTTGACTACCTCCTACTCCGCCCTCTCGCCACCCAGCAACCCGAAATAATACCATGTATTCTAGGGCCGCAGCTTTCATTTAAGATATCAATGAACTCTCTAGTACTCTTGGTTCAGGAGATATAAACAAAAGCATTTCAAAACTTTATCTTCCCCGCCCCGCCGTAACAAAGTACCCCGCGCATAAGCGATTTGACTAGAAGATGCGCGCGATCGAGACGAACATACACACCAAATTTTGAAAATAAATCTTCCCCCACCCATCCACCGCAAAAATGAAAAATCCGTCAAATCTGCGAAATCTATCTAAAAATGCAAAAAATAACTCACTCCAGAGACGTGTATGCTACAAAATTAACTCACTAATCAAAGGGTTAATGTATTTATTTTTGCTTAGGGATACAATACTAAAATATAGCATTCTTTCCGTTCCATTTAGGTGATATTTAGCGACGAGTGCAGGCTTGAAGCTGTAACGGAGAGCCACAAATTCGTTCGAAGTAGACCAAAAGAGCGATATAATGAAGATTGCGTCGTGAGGACTATCAAGCATCCACCAGCCGCAATGATATGATCGTGTATCTCCGGACCGCTACTTTTTGTTCAGGGGACAATGAATAAGGACCAGTACGAGCAAATGATCCAGACAACTTTACTATCCCATTTTAATTCCCTAAATTCTCCTGATATATCCTATTACCTTTTTGTATGATGATGCGACCTTTCATCGTGTTCGATCCATTCGAAACCTGTTAAATACCCATAATATCCCGATTTTTCCTTGGCCAAGCAATTCTCCCGACCTTAATCCTATAGAGAATGTCTGGAATCTCTTAAAATCCCATATTTATTCCATTCCTAATCATACGACACAAATTCTGAAAGAAAATATTATCAAAGTATGGCAAAATAGATGCGAAATTAAAGAATTGATAGGAGGAATGGTGTATAGAAAGTATGCCAGACAGGATAAGAGCAGTTATTAGTTGTATGGGTGGCCATACAAAATATTGATTATACAAAGGAAAAAAATAATTATATACATATTAATATATAAATAAGTAATCTAAAAATATTAATTTTCTTTAAATTATATTTCTTATATTATCTGGATAAAAAAAGACAATACATTGGAAAAATGTTAGTGGTTCTAATTCGATGAACAGGGTCTGTATTATCTCCACTGATGTGGGTCCATGCTAGTTGATGACATTTTAGTTCGATTAAGCAAACTAAGGTATTGAGTCACAATGTTATTATGAAAATGATCTTGTAATCACTGTCAAAGGTAAATATGAGTGTATGTAAGCTGAACCTGGTCTAGGGGTTGATTCGGCTTACATTATATATATAAGAAAATAATTAAGACGTAAAGGGTGTATGTCAAATGGACATCTAGGCTGAAAATTGAATTTTACTGAGTAGTCGACAACTGTTTACGATTCGAATTATATATTTGTGTGAGGTATCTCGGATCTTGCTTTACATAGGTACAACCAGTTCCAATTACGCTAGTGCCCTATCTGCGGCCGCCCTGCTATAAAATGATTTAGCTAAATATGGGTTAGTACTAATTATAATTTCCAATTCAAATTAATGTTGTTCTAGCAACTACAGTTAGTGATAATTTTTCTCTTTGTTAAATGTGGGTTAATACTAATTTTAATTTTCAATTTCATTATCTTACGTGTTACCGGATTCGATTTGTTTTCTTGCGTGCTATCCGTTTTCGTGATGCCGTAGTCGGTCTTGATATGAATATTTCGATGTTTCCATAAGAAGTTAACAATGTTTCAAATTTCCTTCCTGCGATGACTGTTGTAATTATGCCAGTTCAATGTTTATGTAGTATCTTATTGATGAATTTATCGTAATAGTTTTCCAATTGGCACTGTAAGATTTAAGCGATGCACATTGATGCAATTTGCAGAATGCTTCAATCCGATTTGTCACAAATCTACCAAATATGGCCACATCTTGCGCAAACCAAGTATTTAGCTGGCTGGTGAACGGTGCTGGATCTTACATCCAATTAGATTTTGGATGATAATCTTGTTGATTTCGCAGGGTTTTTGCTGATTACTTTTTTAATAAAAACTTTGCTCGCATTCTTATAGATCTTTTCCTTACTCGCTGCGGACGTCAACTTTTTGTCACTCGCTCTTGCTCGTGTCAGACGGAAGAGAAGAAATCAGCTGTTCGGTGTCATCCATTGAACTCGAAAAGATTATTTATACGGGGTTTAAGGAACGACCACAGGGACGGTGTCTTTTATTATTTTGACAGTTATTATTATTTATTAGTAAAGTTTTATTTCATGATTAGTTCTAATTTTATTTATTTTTACATACATAGGTGTACATGAAAATTAAATTCTGGACAAGCAAAATCCTTGACCTTACGTTTTCGGGCCTTTACTTAGCAGAATCGAGAATTGCTGGAATTTCACAGGGCTCTTCCTGGACCGGTGCCTTGAGACGTTTTTCGACGGAATTGCGCTTAATAATCTAGCTTTCTCGTAGATACGTTACATGTATGCTTTCTAGAAAGCTTCAAGATCACTAAATTTTGTTCAAGACTAGTGTGCTGTACACAAATTATCAGTCAACCCCAGCGAAACATCAATTATACCTTTCACAAGAAGGAGGAAAATGAGGAACACAACGAGCCTAACCCTCCTTGGTGAGGGGTTTTAATGTCCGAAGAAGCTAAATATCTCAGTGGAACTCTCGATGATAAGCTCAATTGGAATAAGTATATATCGACAAGATAGTTCACAAAAATACTCTACACAGTAGAAAGCTGGCTGGCACAAGATCGGGACAACCATCAGAAACTAAATAAGCTCCAAAGAATGGCACGTTTAAGTGTAACCGGCACCATATGGACAACATCTACCAGCGCTCTAGAAACATTCTAATTATTCTAATTTGCTATCGAATCTGGGATTACAATTTAACTTCCTATCTTCTTCTATAGCACTGATTGATAGCTTCTTATCATGTCAACATCAATACATCAAATAGGTAATACTAAATCTGGTGTTTTGCATCTTGACTGTGGTGTACCCAGGGCTCAATCCTTGGTCCACTGTTATTCAGCTTGTACATCAATGATTTGTCCGATGTTGTTGAGAATACAAACGTACGCCTATATGCTGATGATGTGCAGTTTTATCTTAATCGACCTATTGGCCTGTCTCAAGACTGCATTGATCGTATGAATTCAGACTTAGAGACGGTCTCAATATGAGCTAATTTGAACTGTTTGAGTTTGAATCCTCACAAGTCTCAATGCATTCGTTTTTATCGAAATGATCTTACTGGCCTGGAATTCCCTCCCATTACACTTCTTGGTGTCCCAATCCCTTCTTGTGAGCGTGTGAAAAACTTAGGTGTTTATATGAATACTAAGATGAAATGCTATTGCTCCCATAAAGAGGTCTCCCTTCGTCTAGGTGGAGCACAAGTTCCGTGGGCATCCGACCCCATGGTACCAGATTTAGCATATAACCTAACCTATCGGTCAGACTTCGTAAGGCAATTAATACTCCCACTAGACTCCCCATGCAGAATCTTTAACAATAGGACAGGTCACGTCATCAGACTTAATACCGATAGTGCTGCCTATAAACAGACAGCCTTCTAGCAGGGACCACAAGGATATGAAATTTGCTCTATTTGCCATGTGGCGTGCGCACATCGAATCCGTGCATGCCACCTCTATGAACATTAATACTACAGTGCCTACACTTAAGGGATCCAAAGCACTCTCGGTACTTCCATGATTCCAAAGAATTCGTAACCATATGATCGTCATGCATGCATACGTTTCTCTTATACATCATTCACCAAGGCAAAGTTAAGAGCCACAGACTCCATTTCCGACGGCAAGGCCATGACAGTACAGAAAGTCGCTAGGGGTGAGCACCTGTCAAGTAGGGATTAATCCCACGGCATCTAAATGACGGATCAGCTGCAATGCGATAATCAGCGCCCTCATGAGACAGAGTATATCCTGTCCCTATGAGTCCCAGTTTAGCCAGTGCATGCTTGGCTTTACTGGTAGAACCGACACCTATATAAAATCTCTGGCGATTTGTGGGTCACGGCACCCGTCTGATTTAGCGCAATTCCACATCAAGAGCCAAATATCTGTGCATGCAATGCGTAAGCGCCCATAACTTCAAATTCTATGTTTTAGTACGCATTTTATAAAAGCAACATACTTCTCCCATTACCTAGAATATGTGCACTTATGCAAGCTAAACTCGGACACTCTCTCTACGCGCGCATATGGGCTACCACAACCATCACGATGCTCCCATCAAGGGGTCTACAACAGTTATGATTTGAATAGTAAAACAATAGTAAAACTATTCAGGGCTCGACAATCCTGTGGTCCATAAGGCCATGGTTACTCCCAATGGTATCTTCATGCAGATATCCTTTTATGAAACGGGAGCAATTACTCCACTAAGATTTTACTGGTACCGAGATGTCAGCGGAGACCACGAAAAGGTTAAGATACGCCCATTAAAGTCTGGAAAGGCTAGAGATTACAGCCAGTAATCTTAGACCTGCCATGCATGGCTCACATATAAGAACTCCATTAACTATCAACGTCTTCGTCCCTAAGGACTATGTTTCAGATTTTTATAGTAGGTATCTGACTTGGAAGTGCACTTAAGTTTTTTGTACATGAACTAGAGCCAAAGGTCATTACCGTATCTTACAGTACACACAGAGTCCAAAAATCTCATATTTATTTATTTCGCAGTGGAATCGCGCGCATGTGAGCACATAAATTCTTTGTACCAGGTCAACTTTAAATACCCTCCTAGAGTGCCTACAGTGGGAAATCCAAAGCGATCTTCAGCACAACAGCTCTTCCTTCTTCAGTTCAACAAAGTCGTTATGCATGCATGATTTCCTCTTATACATCTATCACCTTGATAAGCCTGCGCACCACAGATTCTGTCGGATTTTAACGCCTAGTTCGAAGCTTTAATTCCACGGTAGTCTTAATGCACGGATTAGTATCAATGTGACAAACAGCGCCTAAATTAGACAGAGTATATCCTATCCCAATGAGTACCAATTTATGTCAGAGCATGTTTGACATTGGACTGGTCGAAGCTAGACCCATCTAAAATCTCTGAGGATCTGTGGATCACGGCACCTGGTTGATTTAGCGCAACTCCACGCCGAAAGCCAAATATCTAAGCATACACTAATTAGCGACCAATCCGTCAAATTCTAAGTCGCAGTAAGCAATTTATTCAAAGGACATACTTCACTGTTAAAAGAATACTGTCCGCCTAAGTCATGTAGACTCAAACACTCTCTCTCCCCCCCCGCATATGGGCTACCACCAGACAGTACAATCATACAATTGCTTTGTTAGACCATTTCTTGTGATACCTCAGCTAATGATGCTGATGTTGAAGGGGTACTATCTCAGTTGATAGAGGACACAGCACCAGGATTAGACGGAATAAGAGTAAAAGACGTAAAGAATATCACAGATATAATTACTGAACCTTTAACAAGAATAATAAATAATTGTATCGAAAAGGCGGAGTTTCCAGCCTGTTTGAAATCTACATGCATAGTACCAGTCTTCAAAGAAGGAGATAGAAGAGACCCAAACAACTACCGACCCATAGCGCTCCTCAATGTGTTCAATAAAATATATGAGAGACAACTTCATAATCAGCTTACAGAATTTATTCAAAGTAATGGTGGATTTGATAAAAAGCAATATGGATTCCAGCAAAGCAACACGACGGCTATTATGTCTGATGTAATGGAGTTCATTAATAAAGAACTCGATGCAGGTAATTATGTTATTGGAGTATTTGTCGACTTGAAAAAGGCATTTGATACTGTGGATCATACCGTATTAATAGAAATATGAGCCGAATTGGGAATTAGAGGAAAAGCAAACCAGTTCTTAAGTAATTCTCTGCAAGCAAGGCAGTGTTGTACGAAAGTGGGAAACAGCTATAGTGAGAATGAAGCGATGAGTACTGGAGTCCCGCATGGATCAATTCTAGGTCCGCTCCTTTATTCTCTATACATCCAAAATTTAATGGAGGCTGTACTGGCCGCGGAATACTACATATATGCTGATGATACCCTGCTCCTGTATAGTGGGAAGGATGGCGATGACTTAGAGAGGGTAATAAATAAGGACTTAATACGGTACACAAGATGACTATATGGAAATAAACTTAAAATAAATACATCGAAAACAAGCTTCATGGTTTTCCAACAGAGAGGCAAGCAAAAGCTGGACATTGGACTGCAAGTGGAACGACAACCAATTAAAGGAGTCGACTCAATAAAATATCTGGGAATGATAATGGACGATAAACTGACTTGGAAACAACACACAACATATGTGAGGAAAAAAGTTGCACTACTTATAGGAATCATGAGGAGAAGAGACGAAAATCTTAGGCAAGTGCCACACCAGGCCACTGATATGCTGATGTACTGATGTGCTGATGTACTGATTATCAGCAACACTAATATCTAAATGAAGCATGCTACATTGTAAGAGGTAGTGATGTACTGATGTGATACTGATCTGCTGATAATCAGCAGGTGACCTGCATTTTGCTGATTTTTACTTACATCAGTCGATATTTAATTTGCAAACTAATTAAGTCGGGTTAGTTTAAAATATTAAAAATTAGTGAATGAAATTTTGTGTTAAAATTAGTGCAAAGAGTTGAAAATCGAAGGTACCTATGGGAATCAACGTGTGCAGACTACTGCAAAACAGATAAATTGGAAAAAGCTTGAAATTGGAAATGGTGGTATGTTTTCTTGTGTAATATTTTATTAAATTATACTCCCTTATAAGGTTTTCCATAGATTTATTTATCTACTATAATTCGATTTATAGTTACATTGTACATATTAACATTTTATTTACGGATTAACGCAGTAGTCCCATTGCCAAGGCAATGCATTTTCTGCTGTTAAAAATAATTAAGTCGGCTTAGTTTAAAATATTAAAAATGAGTGAACGGGATTTTGTTTCAAAATTAGTGCAAAGTGTGGAAAAACGTAGGTGCCTGTGGGAATCAACGTGTGCAGACTACTGCAAAAGAGATAAACTGGAAAAAGCCTGGACAGAAATTTCGTCGGAAATTGGAAAAGATGGTATGTTTTCTTGTGGAATTTTATTTTATTTTATTAACATACAACATTTTATTTATGGCTTCACGCAGTAGTCCCATTGCCAAGGCAATGCATTTTCTGCTCTTAAAAAATAATTCGCCATTCGGTTTCGATTAATTTGTGGTTTCGTTAGTCCCCTTTCTGCTGTTGGTAAAGGGATAGCTATTCCCTGGTGTTCTAAAGGAATCGGTTCCGGAGTTATATCCGCTACTGATGTAAAATTTCCTTCTTGCAATCGAATAAAGTTATGTAGGACGCAGGCAGCTTTTATTATAGAGTGCACAGTAGTTTCTTTACAGCAGATTGGTGTCTCAAAAATCCTGAATTTAGATGTGAGTATACCGAAAGCATATTCTACGCTCTTTCGAGCACGTGAAAGTCGATAATTGAAAATTCTTTTTGTATTTGTTAACGATCTTTGTGGAAATGGGCGTAGAAAGTATTGTTAGAGGGAACGCCTCATCCGCTACAAATATATATGGAAAGTCTTCAGATCATTTGGTAATGGAGCAAGCTTTGGAATATTCAGACTATTGTTTTGGAAGCACCGATTCAATGTTGAATACCACCATCACTATTTCGTCATATTTCGCCTACATCAATAGTGGTAAATAAAGCATCCGCGTCTGCTGCAGCCATTAGAACAACGGAATAGAACCCTTTGTAGTTGTGATAAAGGGAGCCACTCTTAGGAAATTTTTTTATTCTGATGTGCTTTCCGTCTACAGATCCAATACAGTTTGGCAAATTTCACAAGCCCTTATATCTATCAGCAATTCGCAACCAATGATCTGTCGTAGGCGGTGGCATATACTTTCCATATAACGATTCCCAGATAGCTTGCGTGATTGTTGAAATTATTTGGCCGATAGTACTTCTTCCCGCATAAACATATGTGATAAAGCGGTATGACTGCATCCTGTAGTTAGATACCTGGCGAATTTTTATTATTGTTTAGAATTAAATAGTTTTGCATAGGTTTTTGAAAATTTACTTTTTACTTTTCAGTAAACATTTGTAAAGACAAATGGAAAAATGTTCGCACAGGTTTTATGAGAAGCTTAAAAGAGTACACACCCAGCGGCTCTGGAGTTTCGTTCAAGAAAAAACAATTTATTGACAGCAGCCAACAAAAGGAAGCAGAGACTCAAATAGAACCTGGGGTCGCTGAAGTGGAGCAGCATTCATAAGAAAATGTCATCAGCAGATTAGCGCTCACGAACAGCAGCCATTGTTTGAAGAAGTACCAAACATTACTGAACAGGAAGATAAGGAAATTGCAGGTCCGTCGCGAAAAAGAATTAGGAAAATCCAAAACCCTCAAAATAATACCGATAAGGAAATAGTAAATTATTTGAAGCAACGGCAAAAGGAATTAGCACAGACAACTAAAGAAGAAACATCCTTAATGTCCTTTTTTAAAGGAATATCACAAGATATTTTGACATTATCGGCTGGCAATCAAAGGACCTTTAAGAAGAAAGTTCTTGAAATAATAGAAGAACTACATGCTGATGAGAATAAATCTCAGACTGCAGAATTCATACTCGATACCTCCTCTTCTACCTACTACGAATACAATTTGCTTCCGGATTTAACCAGCGAATTAAATTCAGATATAAATAAAAATAAATAAAGATATTTTCACCGACCTGAGTGTAATTTATATCCGTTCACTAGTTGGTACAGCTTTTCGGAAACTTGTATCTTGTCTTTCAATTTTTTTACTCACTAATCGCTCTAACAAATCGAATGATTCTTTGGACATCCTGTAAATTTGCTCAAATTTTTTCTGGTGTTTTATTCAATTCTTTTGCCACAACTGCTGCACTATACTTTAAATTTTTTGTAATATATGGATGGACCCAATATTTTCGTTTATTTTGATTTTTTCTTCCGTTTTTTAATAATAAAAGCAGCAAAAGCTCTTCCTCCTCGCTGAATTCCATTGTAAGTACTTGAGAGTTTGACATAGAAAAATCAGATGACTTTTAAGTTGATGTAGCATTACCTACTGATGTGATGTCCTCGCAATATGTCAGCTGCTGATTATTTTAAAATATCACCATCACCACATCAGTAGTCTGATGTGGCACATGCCTTAGTCTACAATGCATTTATACTACCAATAATTACTTACAATATAATTAACTGGGCACAATGTAGCAATCACTTATTAACCTGCATGCATAGGGTATTAAACAAAGCAATAAGGTCCATATTTAATTTACATAGACTCATACCAACACATAAGCTGTATGAATCGACAAATTTTCTGAGCATAAAACAACAATTTATGTGCAAAAAGCTAATAAGATAAGAAAAAAGAAGATAAAGTCGAACATAAACCTAATAGAGCATGGTGAAACACATAACTACGGCACACGATTACGCCAACATCTACGTCTATCGTACGCTAGAACAGACAGAACACTCAAGAGTCTAAAACACACAGCTGTACCCATATACAACGAATTACCAGAGGAAATAAAAAATACAGAGCAAGTGCACAAGTTCAAGAAATTAATAAAGAAATTTGCACATGAGAATGTTGCAATAGTATGACGTGTAAACTGATTACTATGTAACAATGATAATTAGTGACTAAAAATGTTGAATAGGACAAGTGCTCTTCACTAATACCAGCCCTTGGCTGTCTGTGAAGATGCCGAAATAGTTCTTATGAGAAAAAAAAATTTAGTCAGACTAGAAAGATGGAGAGAGTGGTGGAAAGGAGGATAGCTCATTGTAATGCGGCCCGCAAGCCGATCATATCGAATCTATTCAGTACCGCTTCCTACAACTGCATTAGTCATTAAAACTTATGTATCCTACCTAATCGTCTTTTAAAGGTTAAATTCATTAACGAAAATTTATTTACATCTTAAAAATCCCTTAAATCCATTTTTTTTTCTTTTCTAAGTAGACCACAAGAATTTCCAATTACTGCAAATTATCGTCTATTCGCAATTTACGGAAACTATGAACAATAATAGCCGGAAAAGAGATCAATCTTCAAAATGTTAACACTAAACTAGAATTTGTGAACAAAAATAGGCATAATGGCAATAACCTGACAAACTGACCGTGACATTAATTGCGGAACTCCTCTGAGAGTATTAAATTCCAAAAACGTGCCAAGTACATTGTCTTCGAGTGCCAAAATCATAGTGGAACGGATAATTAGAACGCTTTACGGGTTAACGTTTTCAGAGAAAGTTGAAAAAAAAACACTTAATGATTGAAATGGGAAGATGTAAATTTTCTATGATAAATTTGTTTGCTATTTATTAAGGGCAGATCTCAGTAGAATTTGCAGAAATACTTGACTTGCTTTACAATTTAAATGGACTAAAAATAAATAATAACGTAAATGTAATGATGATGATAAAATAAATCAAAACCAACATCTATCTACTGAAAAAAAGGTGAATGTCATACAGTTGCATGGTTAATGGTCTGCAAATTCCAATCAGACTGAACAGTTTAGTTAGCAAGTACCCAAGAGAGCCGATAAATGACATGATGACATCGACTTAATCCGAATTATATCGAGATCTTGCGATTGCGGTAAGTTAAGCCAAAAATAACACTTCCACCATGATTACTTAAAATTTATCTGGAAACATCATAAAATGTCTATAGAGTACCAAATGGATGTGAAGACTGTAGAAGTTAATAGAATTAGCATCGCATCTCCTTAATGAAATCTTTTCGTCATCTGTGTGGAGGTTGGTATGCAAAGCCTCGTCTGTGGACTGAAAATTTCTAGTTTGGATTAATTAACTCATAGTAGTTTATAATCTAACTTAATTATATAATTTAGCATTAAGCACAAATAATTGCCATTTGAGTCTGAAAATAATAAAAAGCTCTTGACGTGTATGAAAAATTATCAAGCTTTTGATGCGTACTAGTGCCAGCTCATTAAAAATTTTGTTCTTATCGGTACCGCACTTAAATGACTTAGATGCTTTCACTAACGGCTCCTCTTCTTCCTTACACGGAATTGATATTTTCAGATGAAGTCAAATATCTGGGGACACTCTAGATAAGAAATTTATCTGGAATTCACATCTGTCCAGGGTGACGGATAAAGAGGTGGAATCTCTCTACAGGTGTCGTCCCTTCATTGGCAAAACATGAAGTCTAAAGCCAAAAATAATGTACTGGATGTTCACAACGGTTGTTAGACCCATAGTCACCTATGCGACCCTAGCATGATGGCCCAAAACTAATCATAACACGGCTGACGCTCTGCTTAAAAACCCCACGGCTCACCTGTCTAGAAATAACTGGTGCCACGAGTACCTGTCCTACAGCAGCCTTGGATGCCTTATTAAACCTTCCACACCTACATTTGCAGGTAAAAAAGAAAGCGATCTCAAGTACTATTAGAGTGCGAAAGGAAAAACAGTCAAAGCTAGGGGATCTATGGTTGTTCATTTAAGTATCTTAAAACAGATATGCTTCGAGCAAATGACGACAATATTTGATATAATCACACCCATGGTGGATTTTGCAAGATCATTCGATGTGTTTTTGGGAGACCGACAGCAAGGGCGTTCTACTAAATCGTCCTTCTAACAAGGATCGATGGTATAGTATACAGACGGTTCAAAAACGAACAGTCGAACTGCGCGTATGCGACCCAAAATGCCATATATCAAAGGCCCTGGCATTTCTCTACCCTTACCGTATTCCAAGCCGAGGTATTTGCCATAGAAGAATGCGCCAATACCTTCATTAAAAGAGCCATAAATGGCTCAACCATTAATATCATCTCGGACAGTGAAGCCACCCTCAAGACGTTAACGTCATACACTATCAAGTCAGAGATAGTCTGGGAATGTCTACCGACCCTCAAAAATTTATCAATGAGAAACAAAGTTATGCTCATGTGGGTACCTAAACATGAGGGCCACAAAGGCAATAAAATTGCTGATGGCCTAGCCAAAAGAATAGCGGAAACTCCCTTTGTCGGAGAAGAGCCATTTTGTGGCTCTTCAAAGTGTTACCTCAGAGCTGTCCTAAAACTGGCTACAAGAACTTCGTCAGACAAAAAAGTTTATCAACACCTCTTCTGGCGGAAAAACATAAGAGCTCCTACTCTTTAGAAGAGCACTTGCTCAGCAACTGTGAAGCATTGTCCAGGCGGAGACTACTCCACCTCGAACATGCTTTTCCTCCGATAACCTACGTGTGCAATCTCAATCCCAGAATGGTTCTAGACTTTATTAACTGTCTGAACCTAGAAAGGGAATAAATGCAACGGGGACTAACAATAGATCTTTCAGGTCACAGTGATTGCGAGGCTACGGCCTACATACTCCTTCGCAAATCTAATCTAATCCACATTTCGGCAGTCTTATATTATTGTTCCTTCTTACCTAGTTGATATGGCTGAACATCCCCCACATATTGTATTAGTTCAATTAGGTATCTCAAGAGTTTTTGATTCTAGAAGCATATTCAACTGCAATCTTTGTCGAACATTCAACCATTTTAGGGCATCGGGCATACATTGTATTGATGTGTATCTATTGCATCTTAAAATTATCATCATTGCTTTATTCTGTAGCTTTGGTAAACGTTCAAACATTCCTTGTGCGGCTAAGAATTGTATTGTTGAGCAATATTCGAATTAAAGTTTTATAATCACATTATATATTTCAATTGCACTTTTCACCTTTCCCCCGATTTTTTTGCACTATTAAGTCTCCATCCACTATCATTCCTAAATATTTCACAGCAGTCACATTTTTAAACATCCCATTGTTAATTTTTATTTCTAAATCTTGCCTGTAGTTAGTAGTCATTAATTTTGTTAATTTGAAACCACTTGTTGAGTGTTTTTAAATCTTGCTCTAATTTTTCCTTACAGTCAGCCTTGCACATTTATCTCAACAATATATATAGTATAAGCGTGCCATCTGCGAAAACCTTAATCTCACCATATACGACTGCATCGCTAATGCCATATATAATTATATCAAGAAAAGCAGAGTACCCAATATCGAACCCTGCGGCACAAACAATCTCTTATACATTAATTCCGACAAGACATTATCAATTCTTATTCTTTGACAGCGATCGGTTAAAACAAACTATTTTAACTCTTTATTGTTAACTCTCTATTTTTTTAGCTTATTTAGTAATATGCATTACTCATCGCAAAAGCTCGCTGTCAAGACAACTTTTTTTTATTCACTTCATATTTCCAGTGTGTAATAACCAAATTTAGCGCCGTTTCACCTGAATGAATCTTAGAAAACCCCGACTGTATCTTTAAAAATAAGTTGTTAGTCTCCATACATTCTTCTAGTTGTACTTGCATTGCTTTTTCTAATATTTTCTCCATTAATGGTAACATGTTGATTGGTCTGTATTCTTCGCATTTTACCGTGTTTTTAATTTTTTCAATTGGAATCACGAGAAATTCCTGCCAGAATTTCAGAAATACTCCACTAGATATCGATTTATTAACTGTGCTAGTTATAACCGATATTAATTTCCTATTTTCAATTATAACTCTCGGGCTAATTTTGTTACAGTGTTTCTTTTGGTTGAGGCTTTTACAAATTTGTAGTATAATCCCTATCATTTAGTAATTTAAATCTAAAGCGCTTGTCTGTCATATGAATTGCACCTTCGTAGGCCTTAACTTGTATAGATTTGTTAATAGTCTCCACACTTTGCATAAAATGTTGAAATTATTTGCTATTTCCTTCTTCTCCGTTATCTTACTATCTCCAAATTCTATACATTGTATTGATTATATTTTTTAGCACTGTCATACCTACAATCTTGACAGATTTCGGCTTTAAACTTACGACACCAAACGGTAATTGAAACGTAAGAAGCTTGCGCGCTCTTTAATCATTAAAGTAATTATGCCGGAAAAGAAGAGATTTAGTTTAATCACAGTGATCCAATATAAACGAATATGGTTTATCGTAGCTGAGATAAGATTGGCATCCTCCTCAAACTGTTTACGTTCATGTTAAAACGAAAACTTAAAATTTCAGTTCTATCTACGTAAGTTACGATAGAAAATCCACAACCGTATTTTGCAGTACATTGACGAATCCTTGCGAAAAACACAACACACACATCGCTGGCCAAACATTTTAAGACTATAGTAATAATAATACATACCATATTAGTTTAAAAACTCTTCGGATAAACAATATTTACTTATTTACATTTTAAAGTTAATTTACATATTACTCTTTATATATTACAAAATTTCTCTTTTAAGATTATTGAATCTTGTTTCCTGCTTTAATTCTGTTGATAACGTTGCAACCCCTTATATAACAGCGAACTGTGCGCCCTGGGACTTCTTCGAAAATTCAAACGGAAGTTAACGTCATCTCCTCTCAAATTATATGGTTGTATGGTTACTGTCTGTTACTAGCTTTACAGCTTTTACCATGAATATGAACAGCAATACACTCGGTTCAATTTGTCTTTTAATCTTATCTACGTTGGTACTTCTTACATACATATTTTTGGTGTATACCTGTTGCATCGTACACCTCATCGCTTTGTTTTGTAGTTTCCTTATTCTCTCGATCTCTCCTTGTGTGCAAAAGAATAATATTCGAAGTGTGGTCTAGCGATATTATTGTAAATATGGATAGCTGTCATTGTTGATATTTCCTTATTCTTTTAAAAAAGCCTAACTTCTTTCCAATTTTCTTGCATACGTAATCCACATATGTATTGAAATTCCAATTTCTGTCTAATATTAAGTAATAGTAAGTACAACATATTGCAAGAATTAAATTTTTCCGCTCTTTCCTCTCATACATTGGGGTCCTTGTGCACTCACAAGCTTCCGCTCTAATACATCATAACTTTACTTTAATCTGTCAATTATAACTTTCTAGTATGCAAATGGGAAGTAACAATTTATTAATGATAATACTTATAACTATATGTGCTTACTATTTCTAAAATAAATTCGGTCCTCACTGCAAAATTGAAGGTGAGTGAAGTGAGTGAGTGACTTTATTGGCAGAATCAAATTTACAGAAAAGTGAACCTTTTCTTCCTTTTCTTTTCTCAAAATTCCATATTTACGTAATTTTTTTAACAGGATTAATCTATCAATCACTTCAGAAGCTCTCTTGAAATCCAAAAATACAGCTATCACAAACTCTTTTTTACTCATTTCATTTTTAGGATTCCATACCCAAAGAGTAAAAACGGGAGCCCTATTACTAAGCCTCCGATGTCCGTCCATCCATCACCAAGCTTTATCTCATGAACCGTAATAGGTAGGACGTTGAAATTTTCACAGAGTGTATATTTCTATTACCGCTATAATAAAAAATAATAAAAATAAAATTAAATTAAAGGGAGCCCAATACAAGAAACGTAGTTTTTGGCGTATACATAGTGTTAAATTTTGTACGATGGTACGGAACCCTTCGTGTGCGAGTCCGACTCGCATTTGGCCGGTTTATTTTTATTTATAGGCTTAGAGCTGTTTCACAGTTATGCCTTTATTGAAACCTGACTGCTCCCTCATAATAAGTTTATATTCCTCTAAATACTGCTCTAGCTAAAGTTGAACGACCTTTTCTAAAAAATGTTCAAATAGGCTTAATGTATTTATTGGCCTAAATTCTTCACATTTGTTTGAATTTTTCAACTTTGGCACGGGAACTACAATTGATTCCTTTCAACAAGTGCTGGGACTTTTTCCTTCACTTAAACTCTTATTTCCAATACTGATTGGTGAATAGCTGCATCAATCGAGTTTATTCCATAGCAATCTTTCTCCTTCTACATAGATTAAGAGATTTCAATTTCAAATCTACTTAAGCATTGTTGTATATTATTCACAAATTCGACTACTATTAAGTTTATTTATGTTTTCAATAAAGTAATCTTTGAGTTCATCCGCAATTTGTTGGGAATATTTTACCTAATCTCCTCCAAATATCATTTCCTGTATTTCAAACTTCGTTTCTTTTAGTAGAAGCCCTGTTTGATCTAGTAATACCTGATGCAAATTAATTATGACACAATTCAGAAGCGAAAAAGGTTCGTAGAACGCATTTCGTTTGTTTAGGTGAATAATTAGGTTCTATGAGGACTTTATGTTGAAGCCCTATGTCCCTAGGCATGTAATTTGTAAAAACTGTGTTCATTAGCCTGCTTTGAATCCGTATCGATTACCACCGCAATGTGAGCTAACTAAAAAAATTCGGAATTTTTTATTCCTTATTGCATGGTGCTTAGTATGAGATCATTGTAAAAAGTTTCCCTCTTTCAAATATTTCTCCAATGGAGCTAAAAAAACTATTTTAGTCTTATGTAATTATTTCAATTATTTTAATTTTCACATGAACTCGTTAGATGCATTATTAATGGAAATTACAAGCCTCTTAAATAACAGTAGAAATGCGCAATGAACTTAACTAGTGCCTTTTTTTCGTAAATTCCCAACATACATAAGCCTATAAAGACAATTTTTCGCAATTTTATGAATATTGTGTGAATATCTAACATGAAACGCTATTTCTAGAGCCGAAATCAATCTATTTAAAGGCACAAAAATCGACTTAATTTAGTTCCATCATTGCATAACAATATTTGCCAATTCACAGCCAATTTCTGGCTTGTAGTCACTGAAATATTAGGTGACAATTCTTTATAACCCCAGCGCATGATTTAAAATTAATATTTGTTTGAATTCATTAACAAAAGTGAAGTAGTTCAACAATAAAAAAAAAAGGACCAAACGCCGCGTCTTCTCTTCTTTATTATATAAACAAAATCAGAACAAGGGCACTAGCATTTTACTGGTAGTTCGCTTCTAAACTAGAAAAAATTATTTTGATAAAAGAAAAACGCAAGAATAAAAACAACATAAAATTTCTATTTTTGTTTGATTAATTTGGATGATATCATCAACAGCAGAGTATCAATGCTAGGGAGACGCAAAGAGCATAAAACTGTTGGAATTGAACTTTAACTCTTATCTCACCCTTGAAATATTTCTGTTTATACAAAAGCTAGCAAGCAAACAATACTAAACTCAATTTCCGAATTAAGGACTTCCCTAACATACAATTTATTGCGGGGGACACAAATCAACGAACTTAATTAAGAAGTTAACATCCCTCAGGCTTATTTTTTGGCAAATCGATTCTTATTATAATTTTCCTGAAAGTGACAAGCCAAAAGAATACCACAAAGTGATTACAAAACAGGTCACATCACAGCCGACCGAAACAAAACTCTGCTGCAGTTCTTGACAAACACCATGTCAATGACCGCATTTCACGTTTTTATTTAATTTTACACAATTAAATTTAGAGCTAGCATTACGATAAAATCAATCTAAATTTGGATTACGTTAAGTTTTTATTTACCATTTATAGCAGCACTCCAGCAATTGACATTTCTCTCGCAGCAGGGTTCCGCGTAAAAAATAAACCACACACACGAATTTTTTTTTTTTTTCTGCACACAACAGAAGCACAAATTGGAAAATTCATAAACTGATTAGATTTAATAATGTGAAAACTTTTGATTAAAACGTAAGCACTTTAAACAAATCAATTACAATAACTTAGAACGGTATTTTATACCGTAAAACGATTGAATTTAAAATCCTAGCACCAAATGAATTTTTTTCCTCTAAAGACCTGACAGCGGCCACCGCACACACAAGCAGACAGTTTAATACAACTGAAGTTTGTTGCAATTATTTTTTAGTTTATGACATTTACTGAACAGGTATACCAACATTTGAAATATGTTTAAGATAAAATTCTTATTCGAAATTTCGTATAAATGATTAGTAGAAATTTTTCTTTTTTTTTTAAGGAGTTGGTATATATTTTTGAAATTAAATTTGTGTGAATTGTTTTGAAATATTATTTAATAATTGTTATATTTTCGCTTAAAGTCAAAATAGATCTCAAATTACAATTTTGCTTTATAAATAAATGCAATAACGGAAAGTTTGCCTGTTATTAATGAAGAGTTTATAAATTTCCGTTGGATGTAGGTCATAACTTTAACGTCAGTATGTGCCTGTTTTGTCTGCTTAATAAAACAATTGATTTTTTTTTTTACTTTTATAAAAAATATGTATCTATATATATCTATATTATGATACTTATATGTAGAAGATAATAGAATGTACAATACTTTCTTTCATTGCTAAAGAAGAAATTTAATCAATGTGTTAAGAATCTTAATTTACGTTCAATGTTGTTATTTTCTTCAAAAGAAATATGTGCAAAGAAAATTTGTATGCGTTAGCGGAAGATCCAAAGACTGTTAGGTAGAAACAGGTGGGGGTGTCATAGCAATGATGCCCACCAGGAGCGATTCGGATGGGAAAGAGATGGTGGTAACATTCGATATTTCCACGGCCTGGACTATACTCTGCAGACTGCCAATAGCACAAGCACAGTATATATCATACAGTAGAATAGCTTAGAACTAACTACTGAAAAGTGAATTTTAGAATTTCAATTAAAAAAACATAACCTTAAAATTTCTCCCACTAGAGGGAACTATTAAATATGATACGGACATAAATGGGCGAACAGTAGCTAGCTGCACGACCGTTGACGGAAGTATTAGTTTTATGTATGTACACATATCGACAATCGGCGACAAATGTATTGTTCCATTACTAAACAGCTGTTTGACGGTAAAGTGGTGTCATTTTGCCTCTTTCCCTCTAGTAAAAGTTTAAGAATGCCATCAGTTCTCTTTCTTCCACTTTAGATTTACATAGGAATCCATGTATTAAAAATTGACTAGTGTGTTAGTTAAAACTGTTGAAAGAGAAAGTATAGTCTCTTTATAGAAGCATCCTACTCACTTGACAGTTTTGACAGAGCTGGGCTACTGTATGATATATACTGTGGCACAAGTCTTATATCCTGCCGGGCAAAGGTAGTGTCATTCAAGCAGAGCTTGCAGCGATTTACCAGGCTACAATATTTGTATCTATATGTAAAGCTGCCGAGTCCGCACGGCACATCCGCATATACACTGACAGCGGGGCTGTCATCAAGGCACTGGATGCTGTGCTGGTAAAATCAAAATTGGTGCAGTTATTCAAGACCACACTACACGGCACAAGGTGACCCTATGTTGGGTATCCGGCCGCAAGGATATCGCAGGCAAAGAAATGTTGGTCAAAAGAGGCTCAGAAATGGATAGCGCCGCATCGGGAGCTTATGTGAGGATCTTAATCGGAGCTTTAAAAGAAGAAATCATCAGAGGCGCCTATTAAGTCTCCGGTGGCAAAAACTCGGAGGAAATCGAATCCGTCCAACACGTACTTTACGAGTGTCCCACTCTGATGAATAAAAGAAGTAGGATATTGGGTAGCTACTTTTTTCCAGTCTGTGGAAGCGGCTAAGTAAAGAGTTTAGATGTATCCGGGTGATTTCTAAGGGAAGCAGGATGGATCTAGGGCGGCTTAAAGGTTATATCATGAAGTCAAGGGGCATATGGATGCACTGGAGGTCTAAGTGATGCAATATAGTCTTCGAGCACTAACCTACGAAAAAGAATATGGCCAGTAATGAAAAATATTTTTAAATTAACTCAAAAATATCTTCTGGTTACTATTCCTTTTCATTCTTAATTCGTAGAACGAACTAGATTATTACTTTAGATTTATTAGAGACGAGAATCCGTAATCCTTCTTTGTTAATTTGCCATTTCGTTAATATGTATAATAATTAAAATGCTACACGTATATAATAATGCTTACCGTTCTGTATAAAAAAAAAAACATCCCAGTTCCACCACATACTATCAATACTAAGCATAAATTTTTTGTAAATAAATAGCCTACAAAGTTTTACAATATTTGTATTAAAAAAATTTATTTCTGGTATATTATTCTAATACTGTAATTTGTGTAACACGTAAGTGAAAGGGTCGGACTGTTGTCCTCCTCAATATGAATCCAAGAACCCCTTTCTTCGGATAATGGTTTAAAAGATATAGCCAAATTCATTAACAAAGGTACTAAATTAAATTTAAAACGTAAAATCTGGAATAAATATAAATTGTCCATACTTTCATCTCTTAACATATATTATTCCTGAAACACCCCGTATATACTTACCTCAAATAATGGTGTTCCATCAAGAATGCATTTTAAGCATTCTATGTTGCCTTTTGGGCCATCCCATTCTTGATGCAGTATGCAAACAGGTTTTCTGAAGGAGAAGAAGCAGAGATATCTCTTTGATTTTTCACACCTCTTCCCAAGAAAACCTGTTTGAATACTGCATCAGGAATCCTAATGTGGGATGGCCCAATGAGTTGTTTCCATTGGGCTTTGAAAAAACCAATATTTTCTGCAAAACATAATTTTAAAATATATATATTTCCGTGACAAGATTTGACTAACGAAGCTACGATTCATGTTTTCTCATTATTTGTTTGTCCCTAAAACTGCGAGCCATAAAAAATACAGAAGTGCACTAGAATTGAGAGCATGTAAAAATATCATATTATTTAGAAAAACCCCAGTAGTCTAGTTGCATGCTCCCGATAAGCCAATGACCCGTCCGTATAAAGCGCAGTGGCTTTGGATATCTCTCTGCGGGTTCGGTTCAGCATTGTTATGCAGCAGTTTTACATTTGTTACAAAACGTTTATGTTTTCCTAGACGTGGCGCAGGTTTTCAAGTTATTCCCCGCCTGGAATTTACTTTGAGTAAATATATGTACATATACCTACAAGTCTTCCTTCAAAACGCCCAGCGGTATTAAACTTGATACGCTTAGTTTGGGATATAGCCGAACCATGTCTAGTTCGTTGGTCAATTCGTTCTCTTTTTGTATTCCTATGTCTGGAACCCAGTGAAGAGTAAAGTCTATTTCACACTGGACACAGTGAAACCGCGGACGGAGACTACAATCGTTGTTGCTTTTCATACGACCCACGTTCTTTCTAGGTAACCACAAGGCAAGTCTTGAGGGATTTATCAAAAATTAAACTTTGTTAAAGCAGACATGGAAGTGGAAGTAGCTTTTGTGTTGCCATTACGTCGCGTAACTCAAAATAAATGTTTAAGAAAAATTTTTTGGTTTCTCCATTGGGAGGAAAACACAGCACTTCTGAAAGGAGCACAGTTTAAACGCTTCTCTAGCCATCATTTGGGAGCTCTTTATAAGAATAATCACTGATCTATCCAGAAAAATAAGCGAAGGACCAAGTAAGTAACTCAAAAGCTCATTTCATATAATTTTCCACGAATCTAAACTGTGGATTTTCCACAGTTTGTGCGAAGTAACGCAGGTCTCATTTTCAATGTGAACTTTAGACAGAGTGGAGAGAACTTTCTAGATTTAAATATGTTCTTAAACTTAGCAGTAGCTTTTCCACAGTTGTTACTTTTTCGGTTCCCAAAATCTACAATAATTTAAGCAACTTCATAAAATTCGTTATTATACCACAAATAATCACAAGCAAGATCAAGCGCCTTACTACTTTTCTCATGAAGAAGTCTTTAAAGCCTCTTATGAGATAAAATCAGAAGCACTATGATTATTCAAAAACCTGATTAAAGCCAAAGACACCTTCAAAAAACTTCTTCGCCCATCATTTAGCATACCTTCTAGAGGTCTAGAGCGCCTCTTAAGAACAGCAGTGAAGCGCTTGCCTCTGCGGTAATGACTATGTTCAAAAGCAAAGATCTGCAATAGGTAAAAGAAGCGCTGCGTGCTTCCAGGGAAGCGCTTCAGGAGATTTCCTAGAGCGCTATTTTTCCCAAGGGGTCCCTACATATTGTGATATACATTTAATACCATAAATACAAATTGCACAACAAAAAGCAATTTAATATAAAACACTAAAAAGCTGTAAACACAAATTTCACAACAAATGTAAAACGCTAAAATTAATCAGCACAAATTTATTACAACACCATTCATAATCGAAAATAATTGATGATAATAATGACATACATTTATTTGCAACAAGCAAGCGATTGCACCACTGACCCAAACGATTCATCGTCAAGGGGTTTCACGCGTAAATGCATGTCATCATAATTTTATGCACATTGCTTACTCGCCCAGCGTCAGCATTTAGAATAGTAAGAATAGGGTACCATAGGTTACTAATTATGTATATATAGGCTAAGAACGATCAATAAATTGAATTCATTCAGTTCTCTTGATTTATCGAGAAAGTTACAAACCGTCGTGTATTATTCCACATAGGAGTACTAAGCTGTACAGCTGCTCCTACTATTCATACCCCCATTTTATCTCGGAGTCTGAGCTGTTAATAGCCGCTCCAGTGGAGTCAAAGTCACACGACTGCTCCCAGGTTTTTCCTTAAAAATTAAAAGATACTACATGGCGACCGTGACATCGTAGAAACTGCGAAATTTGTAACTTTGCGAATCTGCAGACCATAATATCATCATCAAAAGTGCAGCTGGGAATTTTCATAAATAATAGAAACTTATACGGTGACATAGTAACAACCACCAAAAAACTGCGAAGACGACTACATCCACTACCAGTACCAATCAGAAGAAATTTTAGTATGAACGAGATAGATGCCATCTTCAATCACATTTTCAAGACTATTGAAGAAACTAAGAAGATACCAGAGAGGAATATAGAAGGCATAACACTGTATCCAGTAAATAAGAAGCCGACGCCGTACATCCCCAAATCAAGGCTGGACAACGAAAATCCTCCACCATACGAAGCGGGTCCAAAAAGAATCACCATCGAGGAGTATAGAAGCAGAAACACAAGCAGTGTAAAAACTCAGGAGACAAAACCACGAAAAAGAGGAGGCAAGAGACAAAAAATTGCACAGGAACTTCAAAATTACAAGGTACTTGTCGAGTTAGCAGCAACTGAGGAGGAACGGAAAAATACAACAAACTAATAATATTGACAAAAAAACAACTGAACGTCATCAAAAGGAAGAGATAAGGGTTTAATGATCTAATTTAAAATTTATTTTTTTTTAAAATATAAAGTAGAAGTAGCGTAGTATAAAGGTATAATAATAATTAAATAATTAATATGTAAAAAAAAAAAAAAAAAAAAAAAAAAAATTTTTTTTTTTCTCTTTTGCTGTTTGCTTGACGTTGTTGGAAATAAGCGAAACATTTTCAGTAATGGGTAAAACGCAATCCAAAACTTCAGATAACAACGGGGAAATTGTTAATAATCTAATTATAGAGGATACAGTTTCGGTCGAGAATAATCAGATAATAATAATTTTATGCATATTGGTTGCAATTAAAATCGTTGAATTTGTATACATACTGTACAAAGATCATAGGAGGGGTTTAAGAAAAAGATACCTCAGTACCCCAGCAAAATTAAACATATCAACCGTCTGATAAATGGAAGCACTTATAAAGATTAAGGACGAACTAGAAAATATTCTGGACAATTTTAAGAAAAGTAAAAACCGTCCATATTCCGAGAAAACTCTGCAAGAGAAAGAAAAGTTAACAAATCAACTCTGTGCCAAGGCAAAAGAAAACGCACTTAAACAAGCGGACGTCGAAACAATATTGAAGATAAAAGTTATCTACGAAGAAATTGAAAGTATAGCAAACAAAATCTTAGAAAACATAAATACACAAAAACAAACAAAGATGGGTTTTGACATAAAAACAGCTACATCGCTCATACAACCCTACGATGGAAAGCTGGATGAAACTGATTCTTTTATCGAGTCTATGGAACTACTAGACGAGTTAACAGCAAACGAACATAAAACCATCATGATCAAATTCATCAAGACACGTATAACTGGAAAAGCCAAGTACGTAATATCGGAGGGCACAAATACAGTATCAACGATCAAAGCCAAATTAAAAGAAAAATTTTCGGCAAAATTATCGTCAGATGCTATTCTGGCACAACTGCGATCATGCCAGCAAGGTAACAGAAAACTTGCAGACTTTTCCAATCAGATAGAAAATCTATCAGGCCAGCTGACTAGAGCCTTTATAACAGAGAAAGTAGCAGCTGGAGAAGCAGCTGAAAAATTGGCCGAAAAATTTTCAATACAGTCATTTATGAACAATGTTGCCAATACAGAAACAGCGATTATACTAAAAGCTAGTAGCCTAGGAACACTTTCAGAATTAGCAGCGAAGGCAATAGCAGTAGATAAGCCGCAGCCAAGCAGTGTCCTGCATTATAATACCAACCCATCAAGAAAGTTTCATTATAATAATACGCAAGGGTTCAACAATCAAAATAATTTTAACAGGAACAGGGAGCGCTGGCCCAAACAACAGTACAATAGAAATATGGCAGCCAATAATAGACAAAACCACCCACGAAATCAATATAACCACCGCGATAAAAGATATTTCGGTAATGCTGCACCAAATAACAGTAGTCGCTACCAGAATAATCTGCGAGCAAATAATAATAATACCTATAATCAAAGAAGAAATGTAAACTACTTCGAATCGGGGGAATATCAAGCCCCCCAACCAGAGGAAGAAACAACACGGTTGGGGGCTGCGACGAATTCAAGCCAAGAATACATTGCCTAAACCTATCCTTAACAAACTTTATTAAAGCGTATGTCGACATGTGCGGGTCAGTATGTACTCTGATTGTAGACACAGGGGCAGAAATATCCATATTCAAGAGGGGAAAAATTAATAAAGACCAACTTTACTATCCTAAAAACACTTGTATTATCCAAGGAGTTACGGATACTAAGAGGCAGTCGATTGGGGCAACATACACAAAATTACATTTTAACGACCAGTTTGCGGTCGAACATTTATTCCAGATAGTAGAAGATGATTTCTCCCTCGGGGCTGATGCAATTTTAGGACTAGATTTCCTAACAAAATTCAAGACCACTATCGATTATGATACGTGGACCCTTACATTAAACACACCTGAAAGTTCGGCAGAGATCCCAATACTGAATGGTCCATCCGAAAATTCTATTATCATACCACCCCGATGTGAAATAATAAGAAAGTTCAAGGTTAAAAAACAAGAAGGTGCCAATGATATGGTAATCATTGGACAAGAAATCCACCCAGGCATATTCATTGCAGGATCAGTAACTTCACAAAATTACCCACTAGTCAGGATACTAAACACTACAAACAAAACCACCACACTACAACATTCCGACATAATAACACAACCACTCTCAGACTTTAACGTCATTAATACAGACACAATAAAATCAAAAAGAACAGAACAAGTTATCTCCAAATTAAACTTAAACAGCATTCCAAACTACGCCAAACTTCAATTCGAAGAATTATGCCGAGAATATGAAGACATATTTGCGTTAGAAAGTGAACCTCTAACAACCAATAACTTCTACAAACAAAATATAGAACTAACTGATAATAGAGCAGTATACACAAAAAACTACCGAATACCAGAAGCACACAAAACCGAGATTAATAGGCAGGTAGACAAAATGCTAGTAGACGGAATAATAGAGAACTCTGTTTCTCATTTTAATTCTCCAATACTACTAGTACCCAAAAAATCCAACAACCAAAATAAAAAATGGCGTTTAGTAGTTGATTTTAGGAATCTTAATAAAAAAGTTCTGGCAGATAAATTTCCCTTACCGCGTATAGAAGAGATACTCGACCAAATGGGCCGAGCCAAATACTTCTCTACACTTGACCTTATGTCCGGATTCCACCAAATACCATTAGAGGAATCTTCTAGAAAGTTCACAGCTTTTTCAACTAACCAAGGTCACTACCAGTATACACGACTTCCTTTCGGACTTAATATAAGTCCAAATAGTTTCCAAAGGATGATGACCATCGCCATGACGGGTCTACCACCGGAAATAGCCTTTCTGTACATTGACGACATCATAGTCGTCGGATGTTCACAGTCACACCATATAAAAAACTTGCAAACAGTATTTAACAGATTACGAGAGCGTAATCTCAAATTAAATCCTGAAAAATGCAAATTTTTCCAAACCGAAGTCACCTATCTTGGACATCGAATATCAGCACAAGGCATAAGCCCAGACAGTTCAAAATACGAGGTAGTTAAAAATTATCCTATCCCAAAAAACGCCGACGAAGTCAGACGATTCGTAGCATTCTGTAATTATTACCGCCGTTTCATCCCCAACTTTGCAGAAATAGCACTACCGTTAAACAAACTACTCCGGAAAAACACAAAATTTGAATGGGCAGAAATCCAACAAAAATCTTTCGATGCTCTCAAATCAAGTTTGATATCCCCAATAATACTGCAGCACCCTGATTTCAAAACCCAATTCATCATTTCCACAGACGCCTCGAATGCTGCATGTGGAGCAATCTTATCGCAAAGTGTCGACGGAACAGAACACCCAATCGCATACGCTAGTAAAACATTTACTGCCGGAGAAAAAAATAAGTCAGTAATTGAAAAGGAACTCGCAGCAATACATTGGGCAATTATACATTTTAAGCCTTATGTTTATGGCAGAAAATTCACAATAAGAACAGACCATCGACCCTTAACATATCTTTTTGGCATGAAAAACCCATCATCTAAACTAACACGAATGAGGTTAGATTTAGAGGAATTCGATTTCGAAGTCAAATACATTAAAGGAAAAGGAAATAACGGACCCGACGCGTTATCAAGAATACAACTTGACATTAATGATTTGAAGGAAATCAATGTCCGACGCGTCCAAACCCGAGCAATGAAAAAACAAAAAGAACAAAACATAATGTCCGATGAAATGAAAAATACTCCTATAGTCCCGCAGCCTGATCAACTGCGCGTTTGGGAGATACCATCTCCAACAAAGATAGCCAAATTACCTGAACTAAAAGTAAAAATTGAGAACTGCAGTAATAAAGAAACACAAATAGAAATAAATATAGTGCACAAGTATGAAATAAAATATAAGCGGTATATAAATATAAAAAACAACCAACCAGTAGAGCCCGCACTAGAGCAGGTACTCGAAGTATTGGATAATGATATATATAAACAATTTCAGACCAAGACTCTGAAACTTTCTGCAGAAAGCGAGATATTTAAAATAATTAATTTAACCGCATTTAAAATCCTAGGAAACAAAGTATTAAAAAATATAAACGTTAAAATTTTCAAACCGCAACGGTACATATCAGAAACAACGAAAATAAACGAAATCCTACATAACTATCACTCCACACCTACAGGAGGACATCTGGGTCAATCAAGACTGTATAAAAAGCTGAAGGAAATGTACAAATGGAAGAAAATGAGGAAAACAATAGCAAAATATATAAACAGATGCGAGCTTTGTGCGAAAAATAAGCACCAAAAGCATAATAAAGAGCATATGGAAATAACTACAACACCAACAAAAGTTTTCGACATTGTATCCATTGACACAGTCGGTCCATTTACAAAAACCACCAACGATAACAGATACGCAGTAACAATGCAATGCGATCTAAGCAAGTATATAGTAATAATACCCACAAAGGACAAGGAAGCAAATTCCATAGCAAGAGCCATAGTGAATGGGTTCATACTAACATACGGACCTATGAGCAAAATTAAAACTGATCTAGGAACGGAATACAAAAACCAGGTTTTTGCGGAAGTATGTAATATACTGAAAATAAAACAACTGTTCGCGACCGCCGCACATCCCGAAACGATCGGAGCACTAGAAAGAAACCACAAGTGCCTAAATGAATATCTTAGATGTTTTGTTAATGACAATAGAGACGATTGGGATACATGGATTCCATATTACGCATTCTGCTACAACACCACACCAAACACCGTACATGGCTACACACCATTCGAACTCATATTTGCCAAAAATATAGACCTTCCTTCAGAACTCACAATTGATAGACCAGATCCCGTGTATAATTATGACCTGTATAGTAAAGAGATGAAATACAGACTTCAACAAGCCATAAGTAAGGCAAAACAATACCTCCAGGCATCTAAAGTGCGAAGAAAGCAAGTCAAGGATGCTAATTGCAAACCAATATCAATCAAAGTAGGCGACAAAGTACTAATGACAGTACAAAATAGACGAAAACTAGATCCTCTATACAACGGACCTTATATAATTAAATCAATAGACAACGTAAATTGCATTATCGAAGATATAAATAAGAACAAAATCAAAATACATAAGAATAGGCTAAGAAAGATAGAAAATTAAAAATTATGTACTATTATTCTAACTATCTCTAGCATGTTAAATTAGATTACACACCGGTGTAGACAAATAAGAATTATTGTAATCAACTAGATAAGTAAACGTAAACAATAAAGATCCCAATTACTAATGCCATTGAGCAATTAAGAGCTATAATAATAAACTATATATAAGTAGGTATATGTAAATACGACTAGGAATTAAGACTCATTATAATCAGCTACATACAAAAACATACCATATGAACTATTAGTATACATAAGCGATAAAATGCTTCATTGCGGCGAGCAAACAATTAAGGTTTAACGTAAACAAACTATACAAAAAAAAAAAAAAAAAAAAAAAAAAAAAAAAAAAAAATTATGTAAACACAAATTTTTTTTTTTCCCTAAGGGGGAAAGGTGTGATATACATTTAATACCATAAATACAAATTGCACAACAAAAAGCAATTTAATATAAAACACTAAAAAGCTGTAAACACAAATTTCACAACAAATGTAAAACGCTAAAATTAATCAGCACAAATTTATTACAACACCATTCATAATCGAAAATAATTGATGATAATAATGACATACATTTATTTGCAACAAGCAAGCGATTGCACCACTGACCCAAACGATTCATCGTCAAGGGGTTTCACGCGTAAATGCATGTCATCATAATTTTATGCACATTGCTTACTCGCCCAGCGTCAGCATTTAGAATAGTAAGAATAGGGTACCATAGGTTACTAATTATGTATATATAGGCTAAGAACGATCAATAAATTGAATTCATTCAGTTCTCTTGATTTATCGAGAAAGTTACAAACCGTCGTGTATTATTCCACATAGGAGTACTAAGCTGTACAGCTGCTCCTACTATTCATACCCCCATTTTATCTCGGAGTCTGAGCTGTTAATAGCCGCTCCAGTGGAGTCAAAGTCACACGACTGCTCCCAGGTTTTTCCTTAAAAATTAAAAGATACTACAATATGGACAAGACATCGTGGATGTTATATTGGAGCAAGGCCATTGCTGGCTTACGCTTTGATTACGTCAGCAAGTCGAGGCATCTTAAATCTTCAATTTGAATGAGGTATTGCAAATTTCTGTTCTTTGTCCAGTCTTTGTATGGTTTAATTTGTATATGCCTAAAGCCTATCCCCAATTCATCTAATCTATACATCGCCAACCGTTACTTTCATTCCAACAATAGCAACAATTTACTCAGCTGAAAACATAAAACAAAAATTGCTTCGTTTATGTCAGTTTAAAAATGAAAATGAGCAAAAGAAAAACGATTGCAATCAATGAAATAGTTTTGTCGATTTATTTCATTGTTCGAAGCTTTGCTAAAGTTAGCCAAGACTTTTATGGTTAATATGAATTGAGTGGCATCTCACATTTGATTATTGGCCTTGCTTATCTGTTACTTGTTTGTACTTGTAGTTTTCTTGAATCGGGTCTATATAGTATAACTTTGCTTAAGGTTACCACACATGTTCCGTTTTATTACACGTTTTGCTTGCGCAGTCATAATGTAAAACGAAGCTCAAAGAGAAACGCCATTAACGATTTAGTTTTTCTCCATAATTTTCTTTCAGTTATGTACTGAAATTCATTAAAGATTCACATTCGCTACGTTTTATAACGTGTCTTGTTTTTGTATATGCAGAGAAAAATCAAACAAAATTTGATTTCATTCAAGCCAAGCAATTGACGGAACACACTAAAAATAAGATTGAGGATTTATAGGTACACATGTTCCGTCTTGCATTACGACTTATCACTGCACAAGTAAAATGTATGGTAAAATGGAGCATGTGTGGCAGCTATTAAACACAAGACGACGTACATATTCAATGTAAATTGGTTCAATACAAAAAAAAAACTAAAGAGGTTTAATTCGCTCGTTTGTTTTTACACATTAATGTACTCTTAATAAATCACTAAAACAAAAAGAAAAGAAAAAAATATAAAATATAAACATAATTAATACATTTCTCACTTAGAATATACTTTTTGTATAATTTATTAATAAATTATTTACATGAATCTTGAATTATAATGTGTTGTTTTACATATACATATACATTTTTGATAAGAAGTGCTTTGTATTTGTTTTTTGTTTTACTACATAATATTATTTCGCAATAATTATAATTGTTTTATTTTGCAAAAAAAAAAAAAAAGTAATATGCGCATGTGTATCGAGTCTCGTTTAACTGCAACAAAACAGAGATAATGAATAATATCACAACAGAATGTTTCCCTTAAAAAATGGACTTCGTTTCAACAATAATAAAATTACAAAAATTCAAAATTGTAACTAGAATTGAATGTGTAAGTTTTGAGTAAAAAATACAAACAAAAATAAAAAATCTTATTAAATATCTCTTGAGCAAATTTCTCTCTTAAAATTTTATTTTTATTTTTGCTCAGTTTACATGTTTATAGTTATTTTAGTTAATATTATTAAAAATTCTTCAAAATTTACAGTACAAAATTTTTTTCCCTTACTCTTATTATTTATAAAAAAATGTTTGTATATATTTTCTTGTAAAAAAATTTTCGACAAATAGGAAGGCAACGGACGCTTAAAGTTTTTTTTTTTTTTTAAATAAACATAGACACTTACTACATACATACATACATAATTTGTGTAAAATACATACATACATAATGGTGTAAAATTTATTTGGGCCTATGTTAATTGTGTCACCAAAAATCAGTCTTGCAATGTTATTTTCTGTTATTTTACAGAACAAGAGTTGGTGTTGTCGTTGTTCGAGAGTATTTTTTACATAATAAATTAATTTTTACTGGGAGTAAAGTTTATTATTTATGAGATTTTGTGTTTTTGTTTAGGACATAATTAAGTTATGTTTTAGTAAAAATATTTTGAGATTTGGTTTTTATTTTTCGGTTATTTTTATACCTACCAATAAAGATAATCCGGAGGTGGCAATGGTGGAGACAGGCGATATATCGCACAAAATTCATAACCACTTCAATTGCGGACCCGAAAGAATAGATGGCACAGCAGCATCAGATCTGCACAAACTACCGAATACCAAAAAAGAGGTAAACACGATGAGATTCATTTCATTCTTACAAAAACGATTTACATGTAAGTTACATCTTCTCTACTAGTGCCTGGCTAACTTAATGATACAAATTTTTTAATAATATAAATTCTGTAATAATTCGTAATTGTTTAAGAATTGTTAACAACTTTTGTAATGAACAAAGTATACGTGTTATAAGAGGTGTGATAAAAAAAAAATACGGTGAATTAATTTTTATAGCAGCAATTGCTGACTCTATATCCATTTGAAGTTATCCGTCTGATAGCCTGATTCTTTGAGAAAGTCAGTGTTAAGTTTGAACTAGGTGTGACTTGTTAGTCGGCTTCCAGAATAGGAAAAATGAGTTCATATTTATTGCGTCTTTCGCACATCGTGGATTTCAAATAACAAATTAATATTAAGTTTTGTTTCAAGTAGACCAAAAGTCCAAAAGTCTCAAAGGAGATAATGAATTGTTGAAATCAGTGTAGAGCGATAATGTGGTGACTCTGAAGCAGTGTTGGGCAAAATGCAATCTGATTGATGATTAATGATTACGATTACAAGATGTAATCTGTAATCATGATTACAGATTGATAATATTAATCAGAAAAGTAATCATTTATGGCGATTAATGATTGATCAATCGTAACCGTAATCATGATTACATGATTACATGATTACATTTTTTTATTACAAATTTGCAAAAGGTTTAAAACTATAGTTAAAAGAAAACAAACATTGTTGTATTTCTATCCCGAAGTTGGTAGTGAATAACTCGCATTGCCTTATTCTACAACAGCTGCATTCTGCCCTTGGATTATTCGAACTAGCATATAACAATGTAGAGCAATATGAAAAGTCTAGCAAAATCAAAGCGTTAAAAGGCATTATTGCATTTTCCATGCTCAACGACTTTCTTGTACGCCCCAGAAATATAATCTTTTTAGCTATATTTTTTCATATATAATCAAGATCCTCGAATTTAAGCTGATGATCAGATATGTGTGAGTCTATATCAATAGAAGCACTTACATTCTTTACACTGACTTCAATTAATACATAATTCAACAGTACCTTGGAGTTTTCTACAATAAACATTCTTACGATCACAGATTGTTTGTTTTCTTAGAACTAAATTTTAAAATCTCTTGAAGTTTCATTTGTAATAAAAAAAAATGTAATCATGTAATCATGATTACGGTTACATTTTCCTAAGATTACTCGATGTAATCATGATTAATGATTGATGTGTAATCATGATTGATGTGTAATCATGATTGATGTATAATCATGATTATTAATCTGATTACAAATGTAGATGATTACGCCCAACACTGCTCTGAAGAATAGTAGTATGAGAGATTTAAATGCGGAAATGAGTCGGCTGAAGCTGATCAACGGTGGGAACCTCTTTCGACCTCAAAAACACACGAAAACGTGCAAAAAGTGGCAAAACGGTTTCGTTCAAACAGGCGATTGACTACTCGAGAGCTTGGCAAAAAGCTAAAAAGCTTGCATGGGTCCGTGCAAAGCCAGAAAAATGATTTAATGGTTTCCTCCTCGCTTCTGATAGGCGAGGGTTTTGCCTGACAAAAAATTCCTGTTTAACATACTAATACTAACACCGACTAAGTGATGAAACGCATGTATTGTTGACCGTTTATTTTATTAAACGTGTCCATGCAGCGAGCTTGTGTTAAGCTGGTTCTGATAGTCAAGACCCTTCCGAAAGAAGCCTTCCAGAAATGCTTCCAATCGTGCAATTAACGGTGGGATAAGTGCATCGCTAAGCAAGAAGAGTACATTGAAAAAGAATAATTCAAATTTGATGTAAACTTATTACTTTGCTTGTAATAAAACTATTCACCATATTTTTTTGATCACACCTTGTATATCAATTTTTTAAGAGTTGTGATCCTCAACATTTAGTATTTAATGCTCCACATGAATGTCGATAGCTATTATTATAATCCAAAGAAATCTGTAGTAATATTAAATAAATTGCTTAAGTTCCAATTTAATAGTAGTAATATTGAAATTTATAATTTTCTTGCAAAATTATCAGAAGTACTAGACAAAAAAAATTGCTAAAAAAATATCATTTTTATATTGCCTCCACTATACCTTTATACATTTTTGTATCAATTTAGGTCAGATGGGAAACTTAATCGATACTGTAACTTTCCACTAATGGAATGTGTCGACAGAGGAATGAACGCGTTATGGAGCCTTCAGCTTCAGAAACTTAAAAAAGTGATATTAGATGGTGATAAAGTAAATGCTAAAGTGAAGTATCAAAATGATGCTGTTATCACAAGAACACCTGTATTTGTTGTTATTGCACATTGGCATTTTTTCATAATTTCACAGTTTTCACGGTTAAAACCCAGTACTATGTACTTTCGCTGCAGTTTAATATTATACGAAAATATAGCTGCTTAATGAGCAAAATTTCGATAACTCAGTCCAATTTCAACCGATTCTAGTTAACAAATATTCACTAGACCCTGATTCGAATTCGCTATAAGAATAGGCGCTTTCGGCAAGCACATTCTCAGTAAGACAAGTGAGATATTCTCAGTTGGCTCACTGGGACTGCACTTTCGGTTAACTGTCTTAGTTCCATATTGAGCTACAAAATTCGAACGCAACTACTGAGCAACTGAGACAAGTGAAACTGAATATTCTTGTCTCAGTTGACTTACTTTCGTTATTTTGTGATTTTAATTACTAATTAAAGTTTATTGAGATATTTGAATAAATTAACAACACTTTCCTCAATTTATTACTATCCATTTTCTGTGGTCAAAATTATTTAAATGTCAAAATTGGCAAATCAGCTGATTGGTTTGAACTGAGACAACTGAGACAGTTGCTCAAAGTTTTGTCTCAGTTGTCTCACTGAGACAGTGCTTGCCGAAAGCCCCTAATTATTAATAATATGAACAGAAAAAAAAATTATAGAGCAAAACATGCCATCAAATTGTTGTCAAGTTGAAAAAAGTCTGTAAAAAATGGTAAACTTCGAAATGTTTTCGACCGTTGTTTCGTGACTTTTCATCGCAACGAAATAAGGAATATACATACCATAGATCTACCCAATAACGGTTTTTTGGTCTAAAATGAGAATTTGGCATGTATGAGATATTTCTACTGTACCACTACTTTTAGTTCCACTAGACCTACAATCTACAATATGTCTCGTGAAAAGTACATATATCGACTTTCTCCGGTGTTACTTTTCAGTGTTCATACACTGTACGACAACTGATTAGATTCACCATCACCACATATTTCTCAAATTTATCTACCTGCGAGATAGGTACGAAGTGGAAACACAAATGTACATGTACATGTAGACTTGTGGTGACGCGTCTGTACCGGGTCGTATATTTCCGAACACTTGACCAACCGCTTTGTAAACCTAGTAAAATTAATTTCGAAATTCGCGTATAATAACACTTTGCTGAACGTAGAACGGCTTAGCTATGTAGGCTTTTGGGAAAATAGAAAAAACAAAAAATGTAAATAGACCAGTGTCATCTCTTGAGCAGGATAAATAAAATAAAAAATAGTTTTTCAGTATTTACTGCCAAAATTACAAATCAGCAAAAGAAATTTTCTTTTTATGCCAAATAATAATATAGTAATTTCCTTGCAGAAACCAAACCTCAATTTAGTAGCCCGCTTGCAATCGGACTGATAAGCAAGTGATATTGGAAGAGACCGACTTGCTTCGATCTTGATGGTTTAAGCTATCCAAATGAATTGGTTCAAGCCGTCCAGACGAACTGGTTCAAGTCATTAAGACGAACTAGTTCAAGTCATCAAGACGAACTGATTCATGTAATCCAGACGAACTGGTTCAAGCCATCCAGACGATCTGGTTCAACCCATCTGGACGAGCAGCAGCATTTCAACTTCGCGTTCTTACGGAATGAGCGATTCTTAGTCCACTATTCTTACGGAAAATTGGATATTTAAACTTAACGAAGGCTTTTCTCACACGAGTTAAAGTTAATTTGTGTACGCCTGTTAAATTAAAAGGCGCGTTCGCTTTACGTAAGTAAATGTACTTAAGTACACTTCTATTGTAGTTCAGCCTAGAGTCGCTAATTACGTACGGACGCGCTTGTTTTTTTGGACCAATAATTTTGGGCAAGCAAGCGAACAAATTACACGGTTTTCTTATTGATATTTTTTCTAGATGTGGTTTTAGCAATTCTAGAAGTAATGAAAATCTACCACGTATCATTCTAGTTTGTTTGAAAAACTATGATCCATCAATTTATTCAATTCTTAAGAACGTAGGGCAGAAATATCCGTGCATGTTCTTGTTCTGTTTATTGTTTTATTATACTGCCTCTTTATTACTCTTTTCAACTTCTTATATTTATTGTTTTTTTTTTTACCACTTTTTAAAATTGAAAATATTAAATTTCAAGATAATAACCCTTACCGAATGAATGTCGTGTCTATTTAGGGCAAAAATGTCAATCATCCGTAAGCAAACCTTAGCCTCGGTGAAATTTGTAAAGTTCTTTACAGCCGTTTAACGAATCAACCAAACAAACAAAGTCTACAATTTATTTTGAAAAAAAAAAAAAAAAAAACTTCGGTTTAAAAAAATCGAATGCTTAAATTCAAACGAAGACACGCGAGTTACGTTGAAGCGTGCAATGCAATACAAACGATAACTAATCGAAACCACCAACGATCACAGGCTAAATGAAAGTTTTTTTTATTTTGAACTATAAATGTTCTCTTTTTTAATTTGATTTGTTTGTTATGTTAAAACTACCCGTCTACCGAACAGGTATGGTGGTTGTGACCAATATAATTTTTTTAAATGGCAAAAAACGTTGATAATTTTCAAATATAATTGTGATATTCGATAATCTAGATTAAATGAAACTTCATTCTAGTGTATGAAAAAAAAGAAAATTATTTTATCACAAAATTATGATTATAAATATAAAAAAAATTTAGAAATTGTAAAATTGGTCTCTAATATTAACCACGAAATAGTTTTGCACTTAAACAAATTTTTATTAAAAGTTCGAACTGGTGCATTTGTGTTCGAGATAACCAATGGCCGTGTTAATTTTAATATCATTTTAGAAGAATCTGTTATTTCTACGCGAACATGACTAAATAATTAATTCATTTATGGTAGCTCTATGTCTCAAGTAAAAAAAAAACATCAAAGAGAAGACGATGATTATTTACTGTAGCGGCGGAAAGGGAGTCTATAACGAGCAATGCTGCCCAGAAAAAAGGTATATATCATATCAGTAATCTAAAGGCCCCCCCTAGACTCGAAGGGCGCATCTTATCCTCATTGTGGTCCCCGCTGGAACTGTCTATTTATAGACAGTACCAATAAGATTAAGCCCGGATGGAGCAACCAGTTCTATCAAATAATGATTCTGCATGGACAGTTTACTAGGAGTAACAAAACAAAAAATGTGACAAAAAAATAAATTTATGTAAATTAATTTAATATGGGATGGAAAATATTAAATTATTAGTTAAATTTATACTAAGAATTAGTAAAATTTTCGTTAATTCATTTTATGGTCATTTTACTAAGACAATAGGGATTGTTTATAAAAATTATTTTAAGTCTCTATTCAGGTTTTTGTCTTATGAGCTGCCTGCATTAGTATTCCTGTCTAATTATCCTTGACTCAAAGCTTCCTCAAGGAGGTGTCAAAATTTCCAACACGAGTTTTTATATGAGACAACACAAAACCAAGCGGAGCAGCTAGCCATAAAGCTAGTCGCAAGGATCGGTTTGTTCAATGTTGGAAATTTGATTCTTTCGAACTTAATTCTGTAAAAATGACAATGATATAGCACCGAGCTGGTGGTGTCATTTTGTGAAAGAGGGCAACTCTGAGTCTTGTTTAGTGGTTATATTTCTAACTAGGTAGCGTGCTTCATTTCAACGGTAGGCGATCAGAGATAACCATACCGATGAGACCTCTCTGATCGCTGGGTCGAAAAGTTCAATCATTCTTTTGCACTTAAATGCATTTTTGTAAATTTATTGAAATTATTTTCAATAAATTTCAGTCTGTTAGACGAGAAATCTTCTTCGTATCATTTCACTACGCTATTTCAGAAAGTGAAGTTAAGTATGTAAGAAAATATAGAATATTAAATCTTCTAGGATCATTGCATTGTATTTATACATACATTTGAGAACATATTTCATTAATTTAAAAACTCAAATTCAAAATTTTTACTTCACTAGGCTACGCTTTTTTTTGTTCACCGTGCCAAAGACATCGCTGTAGTGACTATAACTGCCAAAGTAATTCTTTTGGCAAAAATGTATAACACTACGCTATAACAACGCTTACAACAAGACGATATCGTGTCAGTAAACGCACCCAGTGTCATTAGATCCATTTACTATGGAAAAAAAGAAGATAAATCTATTCGCAATTCTTTTTGCTTAACTCAATGTTTGTCATATTTTAGCAACATAAAGTCATATACGGGACGAATTAAAGCCAATTATTGGTTATAAAAGTAGAAAAAGAATGACTAAACTGTTATATTGATGTAGATAACAACTAGGTGTATTACAAGATGAAGATAAAAGCTTTTCAATGGTTTCTCTGAATCAAAATTGTTATCGTCAAGCAATAAACGTAACTAGTATAAGTGTTAACTTGTGTGCTCAGCAAGTTCATTCAGTTTTTTTTTCTTATATGTTATACAAAACAATTAAGCTCGGGAATTCATGTTTAAAATGAATTCAAATAGAAATACTTAATATATAACACAAAAATAATTATGTATGTAGATAATCCAACCCTATCTTGCGATTATAACAGTCATGATTGTTTTTTAGCTTCAACAGGATCAAATTTTTGTTTGGATAAAGATTATATAAAAATTAATAATTTCTAGTTAACGCCTGTCCCCCGCGTACCCAAATAATTTGCTTAATTATTGATATTTGTCCCGTTCATAGTTAAATGCAACTAGAAAAAATAAAGACTTAAGACACGATAAATAACGCCGTAAAATACGGCTATAAAACGTCTGTGAAAATGCAACGGGAACGACACGAACGCGACAAGAGTTGTCAATCCGTAATTAAATTTATTCTGACATTTGTGTTCTGAATTAAAGATAGGAAAAATTCAATGAATAAATTAAAAAAGATTTTAAAGTAACTTGTGCGCCGTTTTTGCCGAGTTTAAAAAACATAGCCAACCTAGCAGAATATGATGGGTTCAAGACATAAAACCCGGCCGGAGTTGAGGTTTCTACGCGAATACACTTTTACGCATAATATACGGTGGCATTTTACCTCCTCAATTAACTTTTCTGTCATATTTCATTTAACTAACTTTGATAATCTTAATTTTGCAACAAGCACCCTCTACGCGACTTACATATATTGACCATCAACCCAAAAGCGAGCCGACAACGGATCTACCTGAATAGTGCAAAATAAATCTAAAATCTAAGCCAACGGCGCGGCATGGTAAAGACTCTGATATAAATTAAATTTCTGTTCTCATGAAAACTGCTTACCACACAAAATATTGTCAAGTCACATAAATTGTATGATCAAAAAGTAACGTTGCTCGAAATAACGAAATAAAATACGATTTGAAGAATTAATTTAAATATATAAATCGCGCCACAAATTTCAAATTTCACATAAATTCGACAACATCGAACGGTGTCGTCAACATTGTATTTTATACCATACACCGACGTATTCTAATAACACGTTTTTTACGGCGCTATTTATTGTGTCGCTCACATTGTGTATTAGCCGTAATGACTTATCCAAATATTCGTCTTGTTATAACAGTTAGTAACGTAACACCGAGTCAAATTCTATCTGAATTCATGTCTACGCCATCGATCTTTACTATTTTGTATAACAGTTACCAACATGCGGTTAGCTTGATCGTCTAGTTAAGACTCGTATTGTCTTATTCAAATAGATAACAGACATATTATTTTGTGAGATTATATTTGTTCGCTGACTATCGAAATCAAGCTAAGCAAATCTGAATTCGGACAGGTTAACTTCGTCGTCTTGATGAGCATGATGGAGAAAAATGGCGAATGCTGAAAAAAACTACGCATAAATATTGCGGAGACTATTTACTCAGTTAAAGGACATTCTTTGTGAATTTTAACCTTAACTCACTTTATATATCAGAGACAAAAGTGAGCTTGTTTTTAACTTGATTAATGAATTGGGGGAAACGTTACAAACAACAGAGCCTCTTTAAAAAAAAAAGTCAAATATATAGCTAAGTACGAACAGATTAGCATCGTCTTTGTCTAACTGTTCTAATAACTGAACCAGCCTGTTGCATGACGTTACTGACTTATAACAAGACGAAGACTTGGATTCGACTAGATCCTACTAAGACATGAATTCAGACAGGCAGGTCTTCAAAATTTCCCTATTTTGGGAAATAGATTTAGTTTCTTTTTTAATAGTAGCATTCTACCGACTGTAAACAAACGCAAAAAAATTACAAAAATATATATATATAAAAATCTACTTATATTACACATTAGTAGAATAAATTTCACAATAATTTCTTTTCTCTTGTAAAATACTTAAAAATGTCCACAAAACAATCTCTCTTTACTCTAAATACAATGATAAATGCACAAAACACATTTTTGCTTTGTTGTTTTTTTACTCTATTTCATCGTTTTGGTTACTTGATAACATGTAAAAAGTAAAAACACTTTTTTCTTTATTAATTAATTAAAAAAAAAAAAAAATCAAATTTAGTTTATCATCCGGAGGGTTACATATACGTTGATTTCTTATTTCATGCTCTTTTTTCATCATCATCTTCTTTTCTTTTCCTTTTTTTCTTTTTTAAATATATTTTATATTATTTATTTATTTATTTGATTTTATTACTTTATTCCTAATTAATTTTTAAATTAAATTATATTTATATATATACTTATTGTAAAAATAAAGCTGATAGATTCCTATGTAGTATTGTGTCCTTAACTGAATCGAAAACAATCTTTATGTTTTGCGTATCGACAGCATTTGTAAAATGATGATAAATGGCAGTATTTGTATTTTTTCGAACATTCATAAACATTTGGAGTATAAAATTTTGTACATCTAATATTGAATGTGGATTACCAGTAAATTGTGGATAGTACCAACGTATATCAGTCTCTGGATTGCGTACCTTCTGTACTAACAGATCGGTTTTATTTAGGAATAAAATTATTGAAATACCTTGAAATGTTGTATTATTTACAATGGTATCGAATATATTTTTGGATTCTTCTAGACGATTTGTTTTTCTGAAATGATAAGAAAATTATAGAGATTATTTGTTTTTTTGAAAAATAAAAGTTTTTGGTTATATTTATATATTGTGGCTTATATTGGTTACTGTAGAGAACAGAAAAGGGTAGAAACGAGAAAAAATAATGCTTCATAAATCTAGAGCACTACTCTAAAGTCTCCTAATGTAAGCCAGAACTGTGTTTACTGAGTCTGCTCTAAAGTGAACTATGGAGAGATCTAGATAAAACAAGATTTCCTGTAACTGTTTTGAACAAATTCAGTCTAATTCAATTCAATTTATTTACAAGCTGGTAGTGTACGATTAGATTAGATTACAATCTAATAACATGTTAAATAATTATAAGCACAGACAAGAAATGTCCAGATATCGACGTTAGTAGTAAGAAAATGATGTATGGAAGAGCTCATAGCAAACCTCAATAACTCACTGATCTCGGCTAAATATTATATCATGGCTACGAACCAAAAATTGTTTTCAATGTAGGATAGAATTGATTTATTTCTTGTTTGAAATCGACCATATTTTTTCAGTATTCATGTGCTTTATTGGTGGCAGTAGACGGTTTGAACAAATTCTGTCTGCCATCTTGCAGGATGAATTGGTTGTGAGGAGCGGTGGGGTGTGTAGGTGGAGGTAAACATTAATGCAAGATTTACTTCTTTTAATACTTTGATAAGCATACAAAATTACAAACTTTAGCAGAATTTATTGGCATGTGTACAAATCGCACATTTAGGGAAATAACGCATAAGCAGCTATCACTAATCGCCACAACCAAATTAAATTTTGCATTTTTTGGTTTCCGTATTTAAGAAAATTATAAATTTTAACAAAAAATGGACTCGAAAGATATTGTTTCGCACAATACAATATCCCCCACACACTAAACTCATCCAACAAGATGACAGACAGAATTTGTTCGGATTGTGTGCAGCCACCAATAATGAATACGAATTCTAAAGAAATATGGTCGATTTAAATTCTAAGAAAGAAAGAAATTTTTGCCTATATTGAAAAATAGTTTTGGTTCATGGGTATGATATATTTAGTCGAGATCAGTCAGTTATTGAGATCTGCTATGAGCTTTTCCATACATCACTTTCTTAGTACTACCGTCGATATCTGTATATTTCTTGTCTGTGTTATAAGGTTACAAGAAAATACTAGACTCCTTTAGATATAACAAAAATACGATCAAAAAAAGAAGAGAATAAAAAATTGGAAAATCAGATCAATAAGTAACTACATTAATCTTAAATGATACAAAATGTACATATATGAAAAAAGAAGAGAAAGAAAATATAGTAAATTAAATAGCAGAAACAATCCCGTGTAAACTAACAGCCATAAGAGATGTGATGAGGTAAAATCCGAGTCTTGATCGGTTTCATCTTAATACTTGTACTTAGGAGTGACTGACAGCCACAGCCTCCATAAACCGCCGTAAACTTTGCCAAAAATAGCTTGAATGTGACGCAGCACATCAGAGTTCATCTTTAGCTGTGTTCTTTTGTGTACCTCGTTCTAGAACTCCCATATATTGGAAAGAACAAATTGTTCTGTCGATTGAAGCGAACTATTTGTACTGTTCGCTTCATTTATACATCTTCTATGAAAATGTATGAGGCGTTCTCTTGTGTATCTTTTGTTCTGCTCTGTTCTGCGGACACAAAATAACACAGCTTTTATATCGAGATTACTAATGGTTTCTACAATCGACAGCGCTTGTTCTGCAATTAACACTGGGGGGATGAATGTCAATACAGTACCGTGATATAATACAAGACATTGAGATTTTCAAGGATTTAGTGAAAGTTGGTTGTGTAGCGATCAATTATAAAGTCTGTTCAAATCATCATTTGTCCGAGCCGTACAGTCCTTGATAAGCCCAATAGGCCTGCTGTCGTATAACTAAACATTGTCAGCATATATGCGGATGTTATCATGAACAATGATATTGGATAAATCATTTATGAACATACTAAACATAGCAGGCACAGAGGATACAGTGAGCAGATGACAATTCAACTTCAATATGTATTTGTAATACCGAAATAAAATCCAGTGCAAAGTAGAGGAAGTTCAGTACCAGGCTAATGTTGCTCTTCTGCCATAAAAGTTGTCCTATCATACATTTTCAGTGATGCACTGCTAGAAAACTGGATTACTGCTGTTGCACTGAAGTCCCATCGAAATCGACATTAGTTTACTGATATTTACTATAAATTACAATTCAGCTTTCCTATGTAGATTTCGATGAGTTTAGTTTAAACCAGGGCTAATTAGAGTTGCATGAAATTCAAAAAATCATTAAAAACTAAAAGTGAAAATACATTTTTATAATTGAAAAGGAGAACCAGAATACTATGGGAAGCAGGCTGAGTAGACGAAATTCAAAAATGTCTCTGATCCCCTGTTTCTTCCGTAGAATGTGTTGTAACTATTTCTCGGCTTTAATATTGTATTAGCTCAATTCAATTCTTCTCTGATATCGGAGCTTTTCTATCTATTCTCGTAAATAGCTTTAATTTTTCCTTTTCTAGTGTTAGCATATTCTTTTCTATTTCATTTCGTTCTTGAAGAACTGAAAGATATTTTGGATGAAAGATCTTGTGTTCTTGGAGCGCCGTCCTGAATAAGCTTTACACTTGCTGAACCATTTGTTTCCTGCTGGATGACTGTTGTTGTTGAAAAAGAGTTGAATTCTCAAGTAACTAATTCAAATCAGCTTGTATATCTTCAGGTGTATCTACTACACATGGAAGAACATTCCCTACTATGGTTGCTTCTAGTTACATACTTTCTTCTTTCTTCTAATTGGTGCCACATAAAATAGGAGAATAGTCAGTCCAGTTATATATATCCCTTAAATTTGCCATATTTTCGCCACGGTTCATATTATTTATTCTGTGGATACAACATACTACCTACCTGCTACATAATTTCATGTAAAATATAAAAATAATTTCATTCATTTCCTTACCTACTTATAGAGTTAGCGGAATTAATTTTTACAATTTTCTATTAATTATTATTGAAAAAACGTGTTAAAAACTATTCAAATTTTAATAACGGTATATTTCACAATAAAATTCAAAATAATCATTATTTTTGTAATTTTCAGTGTAAAATTTTTCTTTATATGATTCACACATAAAATTTGAAAACATTCTTAAAATACCAAGATTTGAGGAAATTACGTTATAAAAGGGTGCTCGCTACTACTTTAAAATGGCGCATCGTTGACTGCTGCTTTTGCAGTGGCTTCGGTGGGGTATGGTTATCAAGACATACCCAGCACGTAATTTTTTTAATCAGAGGCTGTTGGCTGCTAAATTTGCGCCGGCGCCTCTCTCTTAATTAAATTAAATTAGTTTTTAAAATGCAGGAATGAAATTGACCGTTTCCGTATAATTTTATAGGTCGCTGATTACGAGGGTGGAAACTAGGGTTTTTCCCTAGACGTTAGGTTTTTATTTTTGTTCAACGCTTACAGACCTGTGAGATTGTTATAATTTGCATTAATTAGATTATTAAATATTTACCAGGAGATGTTCACAAATGTTTGGAAATAATGCCGGATAAGAAATAGTAATAAAGTTAAATATTGAAACAATCAACATACCTACACTTAATGAGGGAAGTCAGTATTGAAATATACATTTACAGACTGTAAAAATTACATATCAAGAAGAGTAGGGGAAATGTTACAGCCGCTATAATGCGTTTGTTTTACTTGTGCACTTTTACTTGAAACGCCCAAGAAATTAGGCAGTAGAAGGGACCTAAAAGCAGGTACTTCATTTTATTAATGTTGGAATTAAAAAGGAAGATGTTGAAATAGGAGAAATAGAAGAATTTATTTTTTTATTTTTAACGATTCTAAATTAAATCCGTCCCGTCCGGGAAAAATAAATAAAAAGGAAGAGCTCATTAACTTGTGAGTGCTCAAGCGTATTTTATTAAAGAAGGAAAAGTAGTCAAATTTAAGATAACGGTACATTTCACGCATTTTGGTGTATTTCTCAACAACTGTTTTGATGTAAAAAAAAAAAAAAAGTGTTGTGAATCAGTTTTGTTACGTGTGTATGTGGAGAATATACAGTTAGTAGACAAAAACGGGAAATAGTTACTTTATTTGAAGAAATTTATGAATACTATTTCGGAATGGTAATTTTCAAAAATGTGGAGTGATTTAAATATCATCTGCACATCAATTAGGTTACACTAAGAATTCATAGGTCATGTGAATGGGATTCAAGAGACAAAGAGAATCACTACAGTTACAATAGTGTGGCCAGCAAGAGCGTCTTTTGAACCAGGATAAAAAAAATGTTGTCAAAACCTTTAGTAAAGGTGGATAAAGTGAAGGTACACTTCACATAAAAGTGGGAATAGTTTAAAATTTTAAAGAAAATCTTAAGGAAAACAGCGTATTTTTATATCTACGTAACATGTTTCCGAATCTTACTGAGGCTAAAATGAAAGCAAGTACGTTTTTAACACTCATTTAATGCTTAAAATAAGTGTAGCCACTTTTCACGATTGATCTAACATATATTTTTCTTCATCTGTATGGGCATCTTAGTGGCACCAGACATTAGAATGCTGATGGCCGATCAAGAATTTGATGTACGCTTGAATCGAATGGAAAGAAGGGCATGGAAAGCGAAAAAAAGTGTCAAACGGAACTTCCTTGACAACTTTCGGACTATAAATTCCCAAGAAATCATTAAGGAACTGTTAGACGCATTTAAATCCCTAGAACTAAATATGTCCGTGAAGATTCACTTTTTACACAGCCACCTAGATTTTTTCCAGAAAACTTGGGAGCTGTTAACGCTGACAAGCATGGCGAGTTTTGTATGGCAACACCATGAAGGCAGTGTGCAAAATTTCAACTCATTTTGTAATTTTGAATTTAAAACCCAAGACAACAAGAAGTCCGAAATCTGTAAATTCATATGACATATCCAAAAAAAAATTGACGTATAGGGAACAATCTAAGATCAGAATCGGATAGAGAAACACCAAATTACGAAATCTGGGCTTGTCGAACAGTGTAATCGGTTCTGGGGCCCTATTCTTGAATAACGAAGGCAGATACCTTATACGTTGCGCTGTCCAAACCATTCGTAATGAATGTGCATGTGATATTTTTGAAATCCGTAGGTATTCGTTATTTTCATGCGCAAACCTCTCGTTATTGACCGAATTCATAAAAACCATTCGTAATTCAAGAATATGTTGCTACTAAACTTTTCAGAAAAACTGAGCGATTGGCTTAAAAATACTGAACATGATTTGATAGTTCCTCTCGTGTTAAAGAAGGTCATGTTTGAGTAATATTTTGAATGAAGAATTTCAGAGAGGGTATCTGTGTTGAGTTTATTTCTTATTTTGGTTTTATTAATGTTAATTGCAGAGAGCCCCTTTTTAACAAGTGATAATTTTTCAAAGAATTCCTCATCCCTTAAAAATTTAAAGAGACTAAGATCAAAACTCGCCGCTTTCGCCATTCATCGTCTATGAAAATTTAGAATAATATAACATTGGTTTCATGTAGATTGTTTCGAAGCTCCTATCTCCTTATTTCTACTTTAGCTACCGCACAAACGCTATCTGCCATGTCATACTTATAACCCCACAATAATTCCATCTCCGAGACTCCTCTGTCGCACAGCCGGCTACCACACCATAAACTTTTCTGTAAAGTGCAGTACAAGGGTGTATTAAGAGTATTCGGTAATACATTAATTAATTACAATTTTTGTAACAACTGTAAATGACAACATTAAAAAAAAAAGGTGGACTTTAAATTAAAAACTGAGGATTTCAGGCTAAAAATTGAGTTCATATATAAAAATTGCGATTTTCAGCAAAAACTGAGCAGTTGGCAACATAGCAGTTCGAGGATCTGCTATTCCCTACGTCTTTGTAGGAGCAGAACACGGCATAAATTTACATACAAGACCAAAACAAGAATAAAATCTTTAGGTAGCTTAAGAAGGCAATATCGATGATAATACTCAAAAGCAAAAGGTCTCTAGTTCCAGATTTTCTGGCACTACATAAAAAAAAAGAACTAAATACCTACGCACATAAATATCAGCCAAAACTTGGCCATTGTTAGAAAGAAGTTATTCTGTTCCCGCCTCCCCATAGACAAGAGAATGAGAATTTTGAGAAAAATATCGCCCCGACGACTACTTTATATGAGATGCCCAATCTATGGCTAAGTAAAACAGATCAGGAATCTAAAATCAAGTCTTCCCAATCAACAGCATAGCCTATATTCAAAACAATAACTGAAAGTACAAGGTTTTCTGGGTTTTGAAGGACGACTAGTATGCTTTAAATCTGAGTTATGCCAATTAAACTATGGCAGTGTATCTGAAGGGTAGAATTCACCTTCTTTCGAAGGAACTAATCTTAAGGTAGTAGAGAACAATACGATTTCTCGCGCACAAATTAAGATTGGATACTTTCCATTTCGCTCAAAAGAATCGGATAATTTCATTTTCGATATTATTGAGGGTTCATTGTCGATCGAATGGAAAATTCTAGGTAGGGTATAAAAAATTTCTTCGTTCAGCCCTCAAAATTTGTTAAGGCAGACAAACTTTTTTAAGTAATATTGAGGCTGGCAAGAGCGAAAAGATGAAAACTTTTCAAGGCGTTGAAGAAAAATCAGAATGGGAGAACATTAAATATTAATATCTGCCAAAGTCATTAAATATAAAAGTGATACTGAGGTAATGAAATCCCCCAATGGAACAAAGACGTTGTCTTAAAACTAGTGGCTGTTGTGAGGAGCGTCACAATTCTCCAACTGGAAAAGGAGAAATAGCGAAAAAGCTTCTCCCAAGTCTAGAAGCAGCGATTCTTGGAAAACTCCCACTTAAACTGCCGATCAATATCTATCATTCCAAAGCAGCGTGTATCGTGCTTAGGAGGACATAGGTCAGAGAAACTCTCAGCATAGCACTTATTCAAGAGCTGTGACTATATCAAGGCTGCATAAAACACAAACAAAAAATCCTGTAAGTTTATCGTATAGTGCAAAAAATTCCCCAAGATCAATTTTACTGCTCAGATCGAATTTAAACTTGATTCATTTTCCAGAACATATTACTGGAGCATTAACGGCAGCAGTAAACGAGAAGCCAATTTCTAGGTGCAGCCACGAAGTGAAAATAAGTTCAGCGTACTTGCCTCCATATGTGGATATAGCACGTCCAAAGGAGCTTCTTAAACGGCTCTCACTGCAGAAGGAAAGGAGATCATCATTTGTTGTTATGCAAATTCACATATACCGATACGAACCGTCAGGTAGTGAGTACCTATTTGATTATTATTTCAAGTAATGTGATCTAGAAACAAAAAATAACGATCATAACCTGACTTTTATGAATGGGTTAAGACAAAATGATTTACATATAATCCTTCAAAGCCCCTACAAGTCTGCTTCAGATATTTCGGCTTGCTGCCTTTTAAAACAAAATGTATACCACTGCGAAATGGCTTAGTGGAATAAAGAACAAAATAAACAAAGATCTATAATAGCTAGGAGTCTTTTAAGCAGAGCCGAAGTCACAATGTACTGTGTAGAGTATAAAACCAATCTTAGCCTACAAAGAAAATGCCATATAGGGAGTTCCAGAACCACTTAATATGAAAACCATTTCAACAGAAGCAGCAGAGATACCGATTCAACCCTGCGCCTATCGAGAGATTAATGTAGCGCAGGCATGAGGGAATTTCTTCACATACTTCTTATATCAAAATTAAGAATTTCTTGACATATTTATTGCGGAATTCAATCTAAAGAGTTTTCATTTGTTATGACTTTTCTGCTCACTTGAGACGTATTTTTAAGAAATGGGGCACATTGATGTTGCATGAAGAATTTCTCTTCAGAGAGTAGTTTTCCGCATGCGGTATGCATAAATTCTGCTCAACCATTCACTTAGAAACACGTCTGAAACTACAAGAAAGTCACTACAAATTGAAACTCTTCAGATAAATTTCACAATGAAATCAAAGAAGAAAACACAAGAAAATCCCTACAGTGCGTGTCTTAAATAAAGGAAAAATTTACAGAATCTGCATCATACAGAATTCCACTGAAAATATTCCTACGAGCCTGTTTAGACGGGTCAGTATGCTGCCTCTGCTGCACGAAACTTGTAGGTAGGATGATGGTTGCGGGAAGGAATGAAGAGCAATATAAAATTCGAAGGAAGCACAGGCAGCTCTTGATGCAGGACTTATTTTTATTGACTATTATGAGTCACGTGATCATTCTATTTTCAAGCAATGCAGTGTGTGTTTTTTGTTGCTCCACCGACTGTAGGACAGCAATTTGAATGATTTAATCATGAAGATCATTTTGAGGCACCACATACTGACCCGTCTAAACAGGGCCTATGTAATTTTCTACAACAGTGAGTGGAGTAACTTAGATGTTTTTATTTGGGATAGAGTTTGAATAATCTAATATTTCACTTCACCAAATGAGCCTGTGAGAATCATAGTAAGTCAATAATTTTCAAGACCAAAATTTTTTAACCATCACTCGCTAAGCACCATCCTGAAGTACTGATGGCAATACTTCATTGTTATTTCAACAAAATATGTCAAAACTTTTTATGGGACGAGATGCGAAGCATCAACTAACTCTAAACTATGCAAAACTTGATGCTACTCTGATTCACACCGGCTCATATGTGTAAGTTTGCCGAATATGGTTTGTTTGTGGTTTAGTGGTAATCTCTTATATGCCTGTTTAATACTGAAATAACTACAAAATAATAACTAGGACTACAATTTTGTACAGATTATATCCCATTCTAACTAATCTCTATTATCGTCGTCATCATCTAGATATTAACTAGATAGAAGTAATATTTTGGATATTGTTATTCTAAGAATAGAAATAGACGCATAACGAACAGGTCACGGCCTAAGCTCAGGTACGGCAAATCATTATTAAATAAAATTGTGTTAGTTGAAGGTGATACAACAACAATATCCAATGTTTCTACCTGAAGCTAAAAGATCACAACCTGCTCGCTATGTTTCTCTATCCTAAGATCCAACTCAATAAGTACATGGACAACACCAAAAACTACCACAAAATTAATTATTTACCTATCTTCAGCTAGAACTTGATCAAATTCCGATGAAGAGACTAAAAATAATATTGATGTAACTGAGCAGTCGAAGCATTTTGTCCATTTTTGGCGTTGCGTTCGCTGTCCACCGACGTCCACAAAGACGAAAGGAATGTTCTAAAATACACAAATACACCCAAAAATGATAAATAAAAATGTAATTATAATTAACAAATAAAAACAAATCTTTACCTGTATCCTAATTGTAAATTCATAAACACCTTTGGTTGCTTTACGACAATGAAGTATGTCCTTTTGAGATGGTACATAATCGAGCCTCGCTATTCGATCTAATTCATCTAAGAAATAACTTACAGAATCGCTCTATAATAAAAAATCAAAGTAAAAAAAAAAAAAGAAAAGAAAAATAAATGAAAAATTAATATTTATGAGATGCGCGTAAACGCACACGATTTTATTTAAAAAATTTCCATACTACTCACAATTTGAAATTCTCTCCGCCTCTCATACGCCCTCTTAATTGCTCTATCTTGCCACAAGGTGTGCATAATTGGTGCATACTGTTGAAATGTTTCAACATCTAAACCGGAACTACTGTGCAAAATTTTCGCTTGTGATGCTGCATACTCGGTGTTCGGATGCTCCCAGGGGATATCCAATTTTTCTCTAGCATCGACTAGCACCTGCATACCTAAGAAGAAAAAATAAAAAGGATTTTCCAGATCATCATTAAATAAATCAAAACCATGAAAATATGCAATTCTCATAGTTTCAAGAGGATGAGAATGCAGTGCACCACCACCACAAGTGTTAGGCGTAACAAAATATTTCTTTTACAACTATAGATACCGCCTGCAACTTCAGCTTTACCGGGCGCACTATTTACATATTGAAATTCTATACCTTTAACAATATTCTGGTAGATGACATGTTGATACTCCCGCATCAATTCCGGCTCAAACTTAATTCCATGAATGATCCGCATTTGTTTGAGGAATGTCGATTTTCCAGATTCACCGGCTCCCAATAGTAAAAGTTTGACCTAGAAAGAAAAAAGACAAAGATATAAAATTGAGATAAAGATGTACAAGATTTACGAGGTGAGGATTGTAAGTTTGTAACTTTGTATGGATGGCGGATTGTGAGATTGGCAAAGTCGGTAGTGTAGCAGACAGTCCCGAAATGCATGAATTAAGGTAATGAGATGAGATGTTACTACCGAAGAAGAAGATAATGATGATCGTCTGCTGGCTGAGGTGCAGATTGCTGCGATGACGTACATATATATGTAAAATCAACTCTAATGACTTTTTCTTTTTCTCTGCATGCGGATTTGTGCCGCATTAAGAAATGAAGTCTTGTGTGACAACAAAACAGAATTAATTTCTACCTTCTAAGGCTCCGCCAACACTTGATATTATGTAGACGCACAGGGAAAATGAGATATTTTTTTTTTATGGAATTAAAAATCAATGACAACTGAATCTAGGTATGATGTAGAAGAGTTTAGGCTGCTTGCCTGATTCGTCTTATTTATATATATTGGAGACTTTTGATGAATTCTCATAGTGTCGTGTCACACCTTTTGACTTTCCATGCACTAATAAGCGATACAGTCACTGTCGTCATTGAAGTGACTATTAACAACATTCTTCTCGTCACCCGAAGACAACATGTTGTTGGGATTTTTAAACGCATCGTTTCATCACTGGAATTTGGCGTGCTTAATTTGTATTGAGTTGGATTTTTTTTCTTCTTCTTCCGCCAGCTTACCAAAAAAAGATTTTATAACCCAAAATCATATTTATGTTTAAGCCTTCGTTTGTGATGTACATTTTTTTTTTTTTTGTATTTTAGTATGTTGTCGCCGTTCGTTTTTGGTAATTTAAGATGAGAGGAGTTTTTTATGCAAACGGATGCAACTATTAAAATTTTGGGACAACTATAATAGGAACTTGCTTGAGGAGTTACAAAAATTTTGTTAAAAATTTTTTAATTTTATTTCATTTTTATAGAAATACAAAGAGACATCTAATACTCAAAATTGTGAAATAAAAATGAAATATACACATGCACTTAGAAAGATTCTGCTAATACAAAGCAAAATTGGGTTTTAAACTAAGTAAGCTCGTCATTAAAGACCTAGATGCCCCAACAGATGTTATGGTCAAAAGATTTCCATTCGAAAGAAGTTAGAGGCCCATGTCTGGTATACTGACGGAGGCACTAGGGTGGTGGGTTCAGAAGTGGAACTCTCCATTCCGTTCGATATTTTACCATCTAGTTTTCAGGCGTAAATCTATGCTATAAGGCTGTACATCGATTCAGAAATTTAAGTTGCGCTAAGACTTTCCAGTTGAAACTAGTCTGGGCTGGGAGCAGTTATTTGAAACTCCAGCTACTGTCTAGGAACAATAATGTAATGTTGTGGGACAGAAGGGAGTGGACGGTAATGAAAAAGCGGACAAATTGGCTAAAATTGAAGCGAAAAATCCGTATACCTAACATTTGAACTACCCCACTTTTCGGGGGAACTGCATAAATGGGAAAATCAAGCAATTGGATCTCTTCTGGCGTAGCGCGCCCGATATAAAGACGGTGAAGGATTTCTTCATCGTTCTCCTCTTTAGACGCACAAACTAATTGGTCTTAGCAAACAGTCGTTAACGTAGTCAGACACTGGGCATGGCCTCTTCGGTTATTTTTTGAAGAAGATAGGCAAATCCGGCAGCGAAATGTGTCGACTGTGTGAAGAGAGAGGAGGATGAAACTTCGAAGCATGTGACTGCCCAGTGCTTGCATAGAATAGAAACAGCGGAGCTGCTTATGCAGACACACTTTTTAGAATTGTGTGTAAATCGGAGCAAGCAACCGAGATATGTACATGATGATTCTCTCAACAGGGATTCTATGATGTCGGGAAGACTAACTAAAAAAGCTAGTATGAAGTTGGGGAGAGGATGGCATTAATGTATCCATGAATTGGCTTATATTCCTCAAACATAGGTGATTTTGGTCTTAAATTTTGGTAAGCGAATTGTACAATTTCATCTCACATTATGTGTTCTCCACGACATTCAAGGAGAAAGAACATCATTGAGGAAAGGCTGCAAACAATCGACAGGCACATGTATGAGCGCTATGCTCAAAAATCGGACGAGAATGGCTTCTGTAGTGAAATAAACTGTCACCATTAGTGCGCGAAGAAGCTAAGAAAACTTAACATACATAAAGACACCTTCCTCGCTAAAGATGTCAAGTTTCTAGAGAATATCCTCTATCAGAAACTTACAAGGAACAAAGCCACTGCAGCATTCTGTATATGCCACAGACTGTAAGGAATAACAAAAAAAAAACAAAAAAAATGGGGCGTGAATCTACTACTAGGGTTAAGCCCATACCTACTCCCTTTACATTTAATTGTTAGGAAGAAGGCCATCCTCAGGGCAAATACAATTTGATTGGCCACCTAAGAGTCCTCCAAGAATTCCTAGAGGACCCGATGGTCAAGGATATCTTAAATGGTAGAAGGATGAATCCAAAATGGAAAGTAGAGTAGAGGGCCAAAGTGTGATCTGGCAAAGGCACTGGTACCTCATCAACCATTTTCCAGGCAGAAATGCATGCCATAGAACTCTACGCTCCCAAAATAATTCACAAAAATAGGCGTGGAGTTAAAATATACGTAATATCAGACAGCCAAGCAGCACTCAAAGCGTTAAACTCGTTTACCTTTGAGTATAAGCTGGTTTGGGACTGCCTTAAAGTGAAAACCCAATGAACGCGGCAGGCGTCGCGTCGCTTTGACAGTTCTCCGCGGCAGACGCGTGTAGGATTTGAGCAAGGCCCAATGGACGCGTTGCGTTGGTACTCTTAAGAATTATTTATAAAAAGAAAAAGTTATAGAAAAGCTTGAGTTATTATTTAAAAGTGAAATAATGGATATATCAGAGTTATTGGATGTGGCAGTTCTTACATTTGCAGCTTACCAAGCATAGAAATAGTTTAAAATCAATCATAAGAACTGTCAAAACGTCTGCCGCGCATTAAAAGTAGAACATTGCTCTACTTTCGCGTCGAATCCGGCAAGCGTGGCACCCATTTGGCCAACACGAGCTTAAACACGTATTTCTATTGAACTGTCAAAGCGACGCGACGCTTGCCGCGTTAATTGGGTTTTCACCTTTACTGTCTTGAAGCAAACAAGGTGACGCTAATTTGGGTGCCAGGGCATGAAAGCATTAAAGCCAACGAAATTTCGAATCGCCTTGCAAAGGAAGGAGCCAGATCTTTGTTTATTGGCCCTGAGCCCGCCCGTCTTTGGACACCAAAAAGTCACCTCTCAGCTCAGATCAAGGTTTGGGAGGACAGAATTGAAAATGCACACTGAGAAAATATCCCGGGGCTAAGGCAAGCGAAGAAGTTTGTAAAGTATTCCCAACAGAGGACAAAAGCATTCTTCACACTTAGCAGAAAGGAGTTAAGGTTCATAACGGGCCTATTTACTGGTCCTTGCCCACTTAGATGTGATCTCAAAAAATGGGTAAGGTCAATGATGAGATCTCTCGCTTCTGTATGGAAGACGAGGAAACAGCTGAACATGTCCTATGTGACTGTGAAGCCCTATGACGCATAAGGCTAAGAGAAAGGAAAGGCACTTGCACTGCCCAGAAGATGTCGCCAAAATGGCCCCCATGAGCGTCATAGGCTTTATAAAAGACCTTAAGTTTGAATAGGCATCCTAGGACATTTAAGGGTAATGTCACAAGAGATTTTATAGGTCGCGGCGACTAGATAAGAGGCATGAGTTGTAAAAGAAGTCACGAAAGTGTCAAAAATCTGGTGAATAAGGCAGCAATGTGGAAGCAATGAAAATTATAATTGGTGCAGTTTGAACATTGATACACCTGAAATGTGAACCGATGAAATAGCCCAAATAACGTCATTTTGCCCAGTATTGCAGTAAACTCTTAAAATATTCGCCATTGATTGATTTCCTTTTTCAAAATAATCGCTGAAGGTGATTGTATCCAAAGAAAACAGTAGCCATAATTTTTTTTTTTTGCACTGAAATCATTTTTACCTTTAATTGGTACAGGCTCTGTTCATGGGGTTGACTATTTTGACTGTTCTTCGCACTCAGGTATGCAGTGATGGATTCAACTTTCATCAACAGTACCTATAATGGGTCAACGTAAAAAATCCTTTGCATTGAGTTTGAAATGCTGTAAAAATTCATTTGGAACCCTTGGATATTATTTCCGTTGCCGTTTTATATTTCAAAATGAAAAATTCGATCACCCCTTTTCTGTTAATTTTTCTAAAAATTTCAAACATAGGATGGACGTACTACGGTCTATTTAGACAAAGTTTACTTTTAGGCTTATTACCGACGACACAATTACAAATATCGATTTTCTAGACTACCAGCGTAATATTGGATGCAATTTCACATAGCAAATTCGAATTTGATCAACATCGAGTTGAAAAGAATGAAAACTATCGACTGAACATCATCATCAACATGACAAACAAACGCCATCTATATGTCACTTAAGAAAATTTATAAGCTAACCTCTTATAAATCATCTCAAGAACATGAATACAAACTGCCGCCTCTATCTAAATACCGACAGAAAAATCGTTGCATTTAATTCGCAAATGTGAAGCGGTTACTTACAGCAGTTCGCAAAAGCAACTTCGCCAAGAACAGAAACTGGCATGGGGTCTGTGATAATAAAAAAAAAACAAAAACCTCAAACACCATAGTAAAATTAGCGAAACTATACCTAATGGAAAGGAGGATCATGTGTTATTGGTGACACATTGCATTGAAATTATCATGGGTAACATACAACCCCCCCCCCCCCCCTCCCTACAAACTATTTTAATAGTATGATATTAAAAGCTAGTTGCTAATAAAATAAAAAAATAATACTGAAGAACACCAGCAGAGTTTCTGGTCCATATATATTTTCTGTGATCTTTAAAAATTTTCGCGTAAATTGTGTGCTGTCTTCGTTTCCGCATCTACAGGCAGGGCAGGGCAGGCAGGCAGGCATCCTTATTTATGTTGGTACAAAAGACCCAACAAATCGGTGATGGTGCAGAACTGATAGAAGGAAATAACTCATTACGCTTAAATGCATAAACAAAGCAATAATTCATGTAAAATGGAAAATCGAACTCGAGAACTGCGAAATAAATCAAAAGTTTGCAATTGCGACCCAGTGAGACTTTTCACCCTGAACACTATACAGAGGAGGCTCTCTTATATCTCTTTACGTAGAGTAGATACATATGTAGTCATATATGTACCTACTACTCGACACTCGATGCATTGAATGAAAGTCATTTTTATTTTCTATTTTTCTTATTTTCAATTTATTTATTAATTTTTTGCGCAAAAGGCTTCCATTCCATTGTAGATGCCACCACAATTCATTTTCAAAACTGAGAATTGACATTGAAGTTGCGCCGCAAATTAATGTTTTGTGGTCATTATGAAAAGTGCAAAAATTGCTAAAGAGTATATATGAACCTGTGTCGAATGATAAAAATTAAAAAAAAAAATTATTATTCCCGTCCTTGTTGTTTGTATTGTTGACGCGAAATATTTGGGATTCAATTGTGGTCATTCACGCAATAATATAAGACCAATTTTCTTATAAATGTACGTGCCCAATGGTAGTGGTACCATATTGCGTGCCATTAAAGCATTGGCAACCATTGGAAAACCCCCGAATAACTCAAAACAAAAATGACTAAGAGTTGCGCTTCCGGTACGTCGTCTTCATGTAAGTTTTTAAGCTTCTTTTTCCACTTTCAAACACACATACATACGTATGTATCTACTTATATCAATCACATGAAGTCTGTTTGCTTGACAATTTGGAGATTTTGTTTGCATAAAAACTTTGTGATTTCAAAAAAACAAATCTTGGAAGCTGAAAGCACGTACATCTTATAAGATACTTTCACTGAATAGATTTCAGAGTTTCAACACTAATTCCTCATACATATATCTGATGTTAAGCAGCCTAGATTTGATTCGATATGATTGTGTTGCCAATACCTATATAAAGTGGTTAGTTTTGGTGCCAATACTTATAGTTCTTAATTTAGAAAGAAGATTTAGGTATGTGAATAAACGTTAGATCAACAGAAAGCAGAACTAACCTGTCTAAGCTAGTGTGAATCATGGGAATTGGCTTTACTTTGAGTCACGCATCGGACTGTCCAAATTAAAATTAAGTCAACGGTTTGAATTAAAGATGCGCGAGGTTCTTTATTTTAAGCAATTACCTACCTTTGTTTTTAGAAAGCAACGTATCTGAGTCGAAGTTTAAATGGTGCAAGATACAAAAAAAAACACGTCCATTATCGTGAATGATCATATCTTCATATCAGGCGACTTCCTATTGTAATCAACCTCATGTCTATAGAGGATTTCTAAGCATTCGTGACTAGATACATATGCATGTGGGGTCAATATGAATTGCACATCTGCTAGATTCAATTCACAGGAGCTCACTCAACGATCAACATAGCCAATTGCTTCTTTTCAGTCAATAAACGAAAAAAAGTAAGGCATCCCTGAAATATTAATCAATTGCTTCTACCAATTGATGAAATGTCTAGAAACTTAACCATCTTATCAGCGACCGCTAACTGGCCTTTCATATACCTGCCAATCAACCGAAGATTTACTAACATTCCTTACCGATCCCTTGGAACGAATGTCTTTATAATTTTTGTAAGAGCTGAAATCTTTTCATAAGATATTTCCAAGAACCTCGACAGAATCTTGCATCATGCTATTTTAACTGAACTATAAACATTAGGCCAGGGCACTCAGCAATCATCACCTTTCATAAATTTACAATTATTTTTTTCTAGCAATTCAATTAAAATAATTATATTAGACGAGGTTATAATATCAAACTGGAATATACTAAAAACTCTGATGTACCGCAAGGGTAAGCTTTAGCTCCTAGTCTCGTTTACACTTTCAATTTTAATTGCAGGTTTGCAGACGACAGAGCTCTTCGAGTTCATGACTTCGTTTTATTTTATTGTGAACTTTGGCGAAAATTTTGTACAAAAGTGGACGTAGTTCTAGTTCATTTTAGTTCACTAAACATCCTAGGTATTGAAATGAGTAGCAACATGAGCCGGTCTTACCCAATTTTCAGTATAACCAAAAATGCGATGAAATGCCTTGTTTTATTCCAAATATGCATTACTCGGCGAAAAATATAAAATTCTCATATTAGGCCTAAATAAGAGGACAATTCTTCTATTTGAACATAGGCTGGACGTACAATAGTCTAGGAAAAGTCTTAAGAAATGCTTTTTTTTTTTCCTCCAACCACCACTCTCTCCATCACTCTAATTCTAGCATGACTGATCAGATTTGCTAATATTTAACTTTATACATCTTCTCAGACAGCATCTAGCTGGTATTAGAGAAGAGTAATTTTTTACATATTTATATGTTAGGATATCAGATCAATGAAAAAATTGTCATTATATTTTCTAGAAGGTTCCATGTTACAACATTAGTGTGCGCTTTACGAATAATGTTTATTAAAATTGCATATTACACATTATAGCGAGGCACATTCAATCAGTCTCACAGTCAATGGGTAAATCCCTGACTAGGCTTTTGAGCTTATAGCTGAATACGTTAAAATTAGAGCTTACCTTTATAACATCGGAAAGCTCGTTATAGATTTTGCTCGCCGTATATATAAGCCCTTTTCTAATTCTGTTTGTTTTTGGCCGTACCAATCTTAGATTTTGTCTATTCCTCGTCCGATGGTTAAGTATAGATGTGTGTGTGTCTACTCGTATATTTGATTTGATGAGTCCACGTACAATTTTGTAAATAAATTTAACCTTTTCAAGATATATCATTTGATTAATGCTTAGGATTTTTGTATATGCGTGTAATTCCGTCGAAGGAGTTCTCCAAGGCATACGGAAAAGAATTTTTAAGGCTCTATTTATCAATCTCTTCACTCTAATTTTTTCGGATTGAATGCATTGGCTCCACGCTAGTAATCCATATCTAATGTGCGACGCAATATGTGCGTTATAAATGGCAAGAGCTGTGTCACTACTCAATCTAGCGCCTCTTCTCAAGACACCTAAAATTGGGTTGATTTTCGAAGCTATTTCGTCAACGTGCCTTCTCCAGTTGAGTTTCTCATCAATATTTATACCGAGGTATTTCACCTCGCTAACCCTTTCGATTTGTTTGGAGTTAATGGTTAATATGGAATAGATCTCCTTCTTGTTCCTTTGTTTCAGCACCATGTATTTGGTTTTATCCTCATTGAGGGAGAGTTTGTTACCATTTGTCCAATTTGTAAGATTTACCATATCATATTGAAATTTGTTTACTAACTCTTGCTCATTTGCTGCATAATAGATCAAATTTGTGTCATCCGCAAATATATGGTACTTTCCCATGAGACCAGCGGATGTTATGTTTGTGATATACAGTACAGCAGGTACATATAATGTTGGTCCAATTATTGATCCCTGAGGTACGCCCGTGCAAAAAGTTAAGGGAAAGCTGAGTGTTCCATTTATTTTACCTTTTTTGCTTATTACCGATGACACAATTTCAAATATCGTTTTTCTATGCTACCAGCGTAATATTGGATGCCTTTCACTCATTCGTATGTATAGTAACTTCTATGGCTATAGATCAAAATCATAATTATAATAAAGCTGATGAAAACTCGTTCTTGTTGTCATCATCCGACTTTCCCTTCAGTAATGAACAACATGTCTTCAAGCAAGGTGTGAATGGTTACCTCCTAAACTCACCCTAGTAATCACAAATTCTATTCCGCCTTTTCTATTCGTAAGGCAGTGGGGTAGGTTATTCTGTCAGATATAGCATTATTATAAAAAAAAACATTTAATGACGAACAATCAGATCAAAGCATTAGTTATGAACATCCTGGTCAAAGATTTTTGCTTCGAAAAATATTAAAAATTAATTAGCGCTCGAAACTCCCGAGCGAGCTGTTTCTACACATAAATAGCTGTGAATTTCGGCCCATCTCTGTATCAGAGCCGTAGATCAACATTTTAAAATTGAAACTAAAGGATTACGGTAAAGGAACAGCCATAGAGCAAGAAAAAAAGCACATTGTTGAAACCGAGGCTACAGCAGAAGTTTCAGATTACTTTACAAGGGCGCATGAGGGGAATAGTAAAATCGACCAAGCCAATAGGAGTACGACTAAAAACGATGATAAATCTCAGAAAACCTTATCAAGGCTATCACATCGAAATTTGTTAGTAACACGCAGAAAAGACAACTTGTTGCCCCCCCCCTCCACTACCAAATACTTCCAATAGAAATGGAGCTAGGACGAAAAGGCCTGCATTAGTGGAGATGAGACAGTATCAAACCCACGTTTGAGTCTACTCGAGCAATTACTCAATGACCACATTTCAAACGGTCGCCAAATTTGAAGCGGATTGAAAATTTGAGTTGATTGTACTCAAATCAAATTTAAAGTAAAACACGAATTTGAAGCGACTGTCAATAAATTTTTCAGAAAAATAAATGAGCAAAGATATCGCATGGTAATAGATTTTTTTCTGCATAGTACCTACAAAAGAACTCATCGGATGTCTCAGCAACTCTTAATTAACTGACCTATGTGAAAATGACTCTAAGACGGACATTTATAACTAATACGTTAGTCATTTGGCTGTCTACACACGCACACACCCCAATACAAAGCCCGTTAATGTAGTAAAATAATCATCATCATTCCGTAGCTCATATCAAAGTAAAGAGAACTCCTAAAAGAACTGAGAGCTTTACTGGGTTAAGTGTGACAAGCCTGTAAAGGTTGGCATAATTGTATATGTGTTCATATTTCCAGATGTGACTTTCTAATTATATATAAAAAGAAAAATGTAAATTTATTTGATGTGCTCTCATCTGCCTGGTAATTATAAAACTCCGCTATCATATCAATCAACAACTTGCACCTCCATTAGCGGTAAGCAGTAATGATCAGACTCTCTTGAAATTGCATTGATTGCAAAACTTAGACGTTCACCAAAGATACTAATTCTTTTTCAGCAACAGGACGTTGACCGTTCACATTTCCGAGCTTAATAAAAACTTGGAGTCCATCACGTGCTACTCAGGAAAGGAAAATTCTTATTATCAGTAAAATTCTGGAATAAGTGTTATCGTCCAAAGACAAAGCCTTACTAGCGCTTTTCGTCAAAGTCGCTTTTTAGGGAGGTCGATCATCAGTAAAATTGAAATTTACTGTGCCTTTTAATCCTCAGTCCTATTGTGCACTATCCCATCTAAGAAAGACTTGATAATATTATTTTTCCAAGCCTATATAAAATAACTCAGGAACTTATTAACTACTTTCAACGGTACAATCTCAGATAACCAAGCCGGAGCCCACACCATCTTCTTTCAATCCAAATCGTATTTCCTTATTTTCTAAACCCGAATAATTTCAATCCTGTCTCCCTTAATGATGGATGGATTTTGAGTAATTTTTACTGATTTCATAGACATTTCCTTTCTATGCAAGGTCAGTGCTCTTTTTATATGCGAAACTCACTTATCTTAATCCTTCTACACCTCTATCTAACAATAGTTATGTGATCTTGATTAATAAATCTTGGAGCAATAATTTCAATGATGATCTTGTTACCTACATAATTGTCTACAAGAGAGGCCACCTTTTCAGAATGGAATGTAGATATCTTTAGTAACTCAGTTTATTTGGTCACTAACCAATTATTAGAATTGGCTGTTGCGGAAGATTTCAACAACGACTTGGACATAGATCCCCACCATTGCAATAGACATACATGATCTTCTACAAGTAAAATGCAGAAAAATTGAACTTTTCGACCCAGCGATCAGAAAGGTCTCATCAGAATGGTTATCTCTGATCGCCTAGTACTTGATTACTACAAGTCGATTTGGCTTTTCGATGTCAACTTCGTTCTATATGTAGCAAAAGGTGCAAATTACATGATATCTGAACTGATTAGAACCAGTACGTTTAGAAGCCACTGATAACATCTTGAAAGGAATCTAAAGCGCTACACTGGCAGATACCGATACAGATAAATTTACCAAGCTTTCCAAAATCTTTCTATTCCCCCCCAAGCAAATACTCTATTATGTGGAATCCTGCAACTTATTAACAAGTTGGCAATCAGCGTTCCGCTCTTCCCATAACCTGTCATCCTCATATTTAAGGAGTGGTCCAGAAAAATTTGACCCATTAAGTTATTTTTATACTTGCAAAATTACAATAATCCAGGTCTGGATTTTTTTGTTAAAATATTCCATAAATACTGAACTCCGAGTTTATATGAATCATTCGTGTATTGCAGAGATGGGCGTAGTGCATTAAATTTTCAGTGCATTAATTATTTCATTAGCACTAGAGGCCTCTGTGATAGTTAAAAGCCAAGTTGCACTATCACTAAATGGGTAGTGCAAATTTTTTATCACTATCACTATCACTAAACGAATAGTGGTAATGCATAGTCTATTGCATTATCACTAAACGATTAGTGGTAGTGCAGAGTCTATTGCATTATCACTAAACGATTAGTGGTAGTGCAAGTACTTTTCACTATCAATGAGTGATAATGAATTCGTGCATTGGTAGTGCAAACATCTTTCACTAGCACTGAACGACAATTTAATGGTACGCATATGCAGCACTACGCGTAGCTCGTTCGATCAAAATTAGTGTTAATTGTTAATGAATTATCTCCATCTCCGCAAAACAGAAAACTGAACGGAAGGTTTTTTATTCTGTATGTTCGCTCGTTGCTAGTTCAGTGCTAGTGAAAGATGTTTGCACTACCAATGCACGAATTCATTATCACTCATTGATAGTGAAAAGTATTTGCACTACCACTAATCGTTTAGTGATAATGCAATAGACTATGCATTACCACTATTCGTTTAGTGATAGTGATAAAAAATTTGCACTACCACTAATCATTTAGTGATAGTGCAACCTATATTTTAACTATCATTAAAATTTAGTGTTGCTGCCATTTTAGTGGTAATGCAAAAACGCCCATCTCTGGTGTATTGGAAGTGAAATAGTTAAAATGCCTCGAAGCGAAAAAGAAGTGCGTGAAATGATTTTGTCCAAATATTTGGAAAATCCCACAATTTCATTGTTAAAAAAGGACAATAGCCAAGTATAGGCGAGGCTTGTCAATAGAAAGGATACGTGGGACAGGTAGAAAACCAGGGCCATCCCGTCCAGACGTCATAAAACAGATGTAGGGTACTTATTCTCGGAAACAGTGAACTTCGGAAAGAAATATGGCGACATTGGCAGGAACATCAAAGTCTACAGTGCACATATATAAAAAAATTTGTGAATTAAGGAGCTATAAGGTTCAAAAAGTGCCGCTGAGGAAGGAAGAAGAAGAGAAAACAGCAAGAAGAAGAGCGAGACAACTTTATGAGAACTACCTGACGAAATACGATTGTGTCGTTATGGATGATGAAACCTATTGCAAAGCTGACTTTTCGCAGATATCAGGTGACGAATATTTTACTGCAAAAGTCGAAGCGGAGTATCCAGAAAATTTTCAACAAAAGGAATAACAAAATTTCCCAAGAAGTACATGATTTGGCAGGCGATCTGTTCTTGCGGTTTACGAAGCAGTGAATTTATCATCAAAGCAACAATAAACTCAAATGTGTACATCAAAGAGTGCCTTCAAAAAAAACTTCTACCTTTTATTCAACAGCATCAAGGGTCTGTTATTTTCTGGCCAGATTTGGCCACCAGTCATTACGCAAAAGCAACGATGGAATTTTACAGAATCAATGAGGTCAATATCGTGCCAAAGGAAGCCAATCCAGCAAACTGCCCCCAACTTCGTCCAGTAGAGAGGTACTGGGCATTAATGAAAAAGGAGCTTAGAACAACAAAGAAATTTGCCAAAAATGATGTTGATTTCAGAAATAAATGGAAAAGAGCATATAGAAATGTTACTAATAAATATAACTGTTCTAAATCTAATGCGCGGCTTGAATAACAAAGTTAAAACATTCTTCCAAAACAAATAATGTATTAGAAATAACTTTTGTATTTTAAAGTTTAAGTTGGAAGCAACAAATTATAGAAATTTTATAAAAAAAATTGCCATTAGTGTTTTTACTACAAACAAAAATAAAAGTTTCAATTTTTTCTGGACCACTCCTTAGTACCCCAGCTGTTTCCCTTATCAACATATTCTTATATCACCATCATCAACAAGTCAAGGTGAAAGATTCTCTATCCCCTGATCGGCAGCTTATACGAGGGGTCCTCCAAGGATCAATTCTGGGTCCTTTGCTTTTTAGCTTGTTTATCAACGTCTTACCGCTGCTACTAAATCCTGAGAAGTCACTCTGCACTACCTATTATAATAGCACACTCAATGAAACCGTCATACCTCCCATAGTTTTGAACGGTGTAGTGGCTTATGTCAAATGAACTCACTAAACTTGGTACGGCATTAAACCCCAATATGAAGTGCTGTGATAACGTTAATAATACGATTAGAAAAGTCTACATGAGCCTATGAAGACTGTTGCTTTCAGCGAATATGTTATCCAGTCGTCCAAAGATAGTAATCGTGCCTTTTTTCAATTTTGGATGTTTGATCTTTCCCAAACTGGATAGTATCTGTACACGCAAGATGGAAGTTGTCCTAAATTATTACGTGAGGTTAATTTATGAGTTGCGCAGGTTTAATCATGTCTCACATCTCCAGTCTTGTTTGTTCAGTTGTTCTTTTACCTCTTACCTTAAACGAAGAAACTTTTTGTTTATTATTTGAATTTTGATGCGTATGAGTCTAGCAACACTACACATGTTATCCTCAATAAGATTTCAATCTTGTGTACGTTACCGAAATAAAATTTATTCTATTCTATTCTAATCGCGAGATGATCTGGCTTGAGATTGAAATGCTCCATGCCTTTGGATGTACGAGATATATCTATTAAGTCTCTCAAAATTATTATTATTTTTGATTAGTAAATTAGTTTTACCTTACCTATCCTCAAAAACGATCATCCAAGTCGTTTGATGAGTAGAGGCGCATTACAAGATTTTCGGTCGTTACTAAGGCTTTCCAAGGCAGCTCGAAGCTTTTCCCGTTAATCAGATTGTACAATATGTTCATTCTAATAACACGATCTTAGCTTATCAAATTGGCTTCTCCAAGGCCCTTGTTAAAGTGTAGCGACTGATGTACATAGGAAAGGTAAAAGTTCAATACTGGACTTTAGTAAAGCATTTGGATTCAATTGATCTTGTTTGCTTCCTTTCAATTATCTAAGTATCTTGTGACAATTAATTTGACAAATCTGATTTAAGGACACAAGGGTTCCTATAATAGTTCTCATTCTCTCTGTCTTTATTAATGATGTGACCACGTCTATATCCAACATGAGATGTAACATATTTGCAGATGATCTCCAAAAACACATAAGCAAATGCAACCGATTCTGATCTTCACCACATATAGCAGGTTCTTTGAATTTAAGTCGAATAAGTAACTCTCAACTCAGTTAAAACTCAAACAAATTTTCATTTGTGCTATTAAATTAAATATGTTCATCTTCGATTGTTTGCCTCATCTTCTCTTTCAATGTACTATTCCTCTGGGGTGTGATCATGTTTCGAATTTAAAAATAGCCAACTGTGATACTACTTACTTCTCATGTTTTCTCCAGGATCTACTATGGGCTTTGTTTCTTATTTGCAAATTTCACTCCAGCAAATTGTTCGAATCAAACTTCCTAAGGCTCTTATTGTTACGTTTTGTAACTCTTAAGAAAACATTGATGGATAAACTGGAAGGTGTATTCCAGTACTGTGTGAGATATGTTTTTTTTCGCTGATCTTTGGCCTTAAATTACATAGGCAAAGCTTTGTTAAATTTTATACAGAAAGCCAGATTGAATGTTTTACCAGTCTTTATTACTGTTAAATTTGCATAGTGTAATCACAGCAGTTTTAGGCTGATCTTATTAACAATTCTAACTTAGTTCAGATTAAGACACGTAGGTATGAACAGAGTATATCTCATTATCGAATTCACTGTCTGTATCGATTAGAGCCGGCAAATATTAGCAATATTATTAGATGCTGTTAGTAAATAAAATACGGGTAACTTTTGAAAAAATGTATTAATTTTATTTATTTGTTTGAAAGTAACAAAAAGGTCTTTTAGAGTTTAAAATGTGGAACTTATAATTCAATTTGACTACCTTTGGACGTAATAACAGCTCTTAATCACTTTGGCAATGGAGAGCAAACGGCACACACTAAGGGCCTGTCCGGATCCAAGTCTTCGTCTTCGTCTTGTTAGTACAGCTAGTGACGTAACATCGAGACTAGCTCTATCCGAATCCATGTCTATGCCACCGAGCTTTGCTAGTTTGTATAACACTTTTGACATTTGGTTAGCTTGATCACCGAGTCAAGGTTCGAGTTGACTTATTTAAATAGACAACGTATTGTGAGGTTATGTTTGTTTGCTGTCTGTGAAATCAAGCTGAGAAAACGAATGAATTCGGACAGGTTAGCTTCGTCTTCGTCTAACTATTATAATAGCTGAGCTTGTTGTGTTACGTTACTAGCTGTAATAACAAGACGAAGACGAAGACGAAGACTTGGATCCGGACAGGCCCTAAGTACCTCTAATGGAATATCGTCCCAAACTTACAACAAAACTTTTTTAAATACACTAATATTTTTGAAGTCCCAGCTGGTTAGACGTCCAAGCATATAACCTCATATGGAAAATTCTAGTGGGCTCAGTTCGGTGGAAATGGAGGTCATTCGTCCTTTGGTATAAAATCTGGCAAATTTATCTTGGACCAATCTTGAAACACACGTTTTGCTGAAGCTCTGTCTTGTTGAAACAAAAAGTAGTCTTCACCGAAAAATCTTCTGGCATAAGGCAGCATATGATTTTGCAAAACATCCGTCAAATAATAACTGGAGTTAATTTTAACACTTTTATCGATGAATAGCAATGTCAATTTTCCCCTGCTACAAATAGCTCCCCAAACCATTATGCGAGATGAAGATTGAAATTTTTGAATAGCGCGTTTTTCTCTTGGAATGTCAGTGATATTAACTGCATAGCACCTATCGTTTTGCGAATTGAATGTTTTTTTTTTTAAACAAAAAGCTTCGGAATCAGCGTGCCATTCAAGCAAAATCGTTATACCATGAATTTTTCTTTTTTTATATGGTTTCATTTTCAGATCCTTTATTAATATATTTCTGGCTGTTGATCGACTGATTCCCTGTTGTTTAGCGATTTGATTTTGCGAACGATTACAATTTCTTCAAATTATTTCTCGAACTTGTTTGATAACTGCTGGTGTATGAACCGTACGCTTTCTACCTGATCTTCGCCTATCTTTTACTGAGCAGGTTTCTCGAAATCTTTTATTATACGAAAAACAGATCTTTCGGCAATTCCCACTTTTCTGCAGTCACGACAAATTGCCTTCGATTTCAAATTTCGCGAATATAATGCAATAACTAACCTACGCTTTCCTTCTAGATCCATTTTCTTGTGTTAGAAATTACTGTGGGAATCAAACTGTCAAAGTATTTCTCCCGCGCTCTTGGATGACTTAATAAAAAATATTAGTTACCGTTTTTTTTTCCTTACCGCAAAGGTTTAATAAGCAGTTGAATTTTACTGACAGAATATAATAACAACCCTGTACATGGACGGTTCAAGGATCTAGCCTAACAACGAGTTTGTACTACTTGGGTCTGTACCGAGCTATTGCTTTTAGATGGGCATTATCCCTTGCTGTATGGAGAATCTGTCATTACTTCTAATTTCGATGTTTATTTTTAGAGCTATCAGCACGTTTTTTTAATTTTCGATTGCAACCATCCTAATCAACCGCTTAGGAGTTACAAGGTGATTAAGAAAAAAAGCTAGTTTTTTCACAAAACACCCTGTATTCTAAAAAACTACAGGGCGTACGGTCACAGTTAAGAGCTCATTATATGCAGAGTTTCATGGCCTTTCCAACGACTGCTCAATCAACCCCATAGCCTTCTCCTATCAAGAATTATGGTTTTCTAAACTAAAACTTTCGGATTTTCTTACGTTTTTTTTAATTTAACCACTATTATTTTGCAACAAGGTCGTAAACATGGGTGGAGTGGCGAGAAATGCATAATATCTAAGATATTATCGGACTCTATCGAGTGATTCCGTACTCTAATGTTTCACTCGGGGTCTCTATGTGTGTGTGTGTGTGTGTGAACGTACATACATTCATATGTGTGGGAGAGTAGTGTAGCTCTCTACGTCAACGCGTTCTCAGGCAGTGACCAAATATACAGTATAACACGAAATTTTTGTATGGGAACACCAAGAAGGGGTAACGTGATTCCATTTGTTTAATTCCAATTATCATTGCCATGAAAACACCACGTACCAGATTTTTTGAATGGCAACCCTACGCAGGAGTTGCCCGATTGATCCCATTTTTGAACTTAATTTAGGTTTTTTAAAAAAGGCTCGTGCACAAAATTTCAGCTCTCTACCTCGACGCATGAGGTCTAAATATATAGTGCAAAAATTATCTTTTGTAGGGCAACAATAAAAAAGGGTCGCCCGATTTGATCTATTTTTGAACTTGTGTTTGCAATTTTCATGAAAACGCCGTGTACAAAACTTGAGCTGCCCACGTCAACGCGTTCTCTGACAGTTTCCAAATATATAGTGAAAAATCTAAATTTTGTATGGCATCACAAAGAAGGGATCGCCCGATTTAGTCCATTTTTTAAAAATTTTTTTACTATTGCTATGAAAAACAACGCGTACGTAATTTCAGTTCACTACGTGCACTCGTTGTCAGTCTTCAATATACATATACTAAAAAACGAAATATTTGTATAGCAACCCTACGAAGTAGTTGCCCGATTTAGTCCATTTTTGAAATTGTATTTCCAATTTTTATGAAAACGTCGCCTAAAAAATTTCAGCTTTCCACGACGACGAGTTCTTACATCTCAACAACAGTAAATCAGTGATTGGCGATACCACGCACAGCCATATTTTCGGAGATCCACAAACATCACTCCCACATAAGGCCTAGATCAACATATGTGTGTGTATCGCATTCATAGTTTCTATTATGGCATTTTCAGTGCCTCCAGATCGTAGAAAGAAATGTTTAAGACGCTTATCTATCATTTTTTCTATTATTTTGCAGTATACACTAGTTAGCGCAATTGGCCTGTAGTTTTCAGGGTTACTTCTATCACCATTTTTGTATATTGGGATGGTAATTGTTTTTTGAGGCAGTCTAGATAAATCCTAATTTTGAAATTTCATTAATTAAATCTTTAAGTGTGTCTTTGACTGAGTCCGATATCATTAGCAGTTCCTTAGTTGTTATGCCATCCTCATCAGGTGCTGAATTCTTTTTTAAATCTTTAATAGTGTGTACTATTTCAAGCCAATTAATTGGGCGTAAGTACATAGAAATTGCGCTATTACTATTAGGTTCGGTATAAGGTATCCTTGTCGACAAAATTTGGCTAATTTTACTATAAAAAGAGTTTAAGATCTCTGTGTTTTCTTTTGGTGTTACCCCTTCTTTTCCTTGATAATAAATTATTTGATCTATAACTTCTTCTTTATGTTTTCTCTCAATCAAAATATCGTAATTAATAACTTAATAGCTTCCTAGAGTCATCTCCGGCCGTCTCCACTTTGAAGTTAATGTGTTGTAGTTTTGCTTTTTTAATTAGTTTATCCACCAGCATATGTTGCTTCCTGTTTTTTGGATTATATCCATATTAGATAAGCTGATTGATTTTGTGGCGGCACCTAGTAATATTAAATTCGAAATTCTCGGGTAGAGACACTTAGCTATACTGTAAATTAAGGCAGAAATATATCCAAGCCGGCAGAAATACATCCAAACCTTGAGGCTTCCTCAAGGCGTTGTCAAAATTTCCAACACGGGTTTTTTTATGATGCAACATAAAGTCAAGCCGAGCAGGTATCCTTAAAGCTATCCACAAGGATCGATTTGCTCAATGTTGGAAATTTTTCTCTTTCTGGCCTAAATGTGTCAACAGATTTTTTTTTTTTATGTAAAAATAACAATAAGCGCGTTCACTACCACTTTGAGTAGCGCAGTCGTTACATAGTGTAATTGTGTCAAATCGACTACCTTCCTGGGCCCAGATTCTATAACACGGAGAATTGTGGAATTTGGGAAATGAGAGAGTTGATTTGACAAATAATTCTCCAGTTGGAATCCTGTAACTTGGCGAATTTGTTTTGAGAATTACCAAATTCTCTACTCCGCTTGTTAAAATTCTCCGATGTTTTGCATGTGGAAAAGTAAGAAGAAGAGTTCCCAACTATTGTCCATTTTTGTTGTATTTTGAGAAGGTATATAACCTAGGTAACCTACGAATTTTCAAATTAACCGGTGAGAATTTCAATCTCTCTTTTCGCATTTCTCTCACATTTTCCCTAATTCTCAAACCATATTCGTGAATTATGAATAGAGAATTAGGGAGTTTAAAATCGGAGAAAACGATTATACTCATCTCCCAAACTCGTAAATTCTCCGTGGTTACAGAATCCCGCCCCTGACCGTAGTCGAATGCTGTCGACTATTTGGTACATTCAAAGTGCGAAGTGAACGATAGTCGAAACTGTAAAAATTTGGCGGAATGAACGCAAAATAGTTTTTGGTAGTCACTCGTAGTCGACAAAATCACTATTTCGGTGGAAGTGAACGCGCCCAATGATAGCACCGAGCCAGTGTTGTCATTTTCTTTTCAATTCTCTAAGGCAAGCCTTGAAGGAAGCATAAGGCCGGGCGCCCACTGGAGTGGTATGTAAGCAATGTGGCAGTGGCGTGGCGATTAAATGGTAAGTGAAAAAATTTAGTCCCGTAAAAACAAATAGAATAGCGCACATTGAAATAGAGTGGCGATGGCGTGGCATTTGACAAGTGGCGTGGCACCACTTGATTGCCACTAGTCTCCGACAAGTTTAATTTTCGAGTGGTAAGTGGCAGTGGATGCCACTTCTCCTTAGTTATTACTGTTGATGTTGAATTACTTATCGATACGCTGCTTGCCATTTTGATGCGCGCTTAATAATATTAATACCAATCCGCCACCATTCTACTGACACACCACTTTGTTGCCACATCGCACGCCAAAACCACGCCACTGCCACATTGCTCACACAGCACTCCAGTGGGCGCCCAGCCTAAGAGAGGCCAGACTTGACACTTGCTTGAATTTGTTTCTGCCGTTAATTAGGGACAATTTTGCTTCAGTTTCATGTAAATTACTAAGAAATAAGTAGCTGGAAAATATTTTATTTAATACTTCCAGAGGGAGTCAGTCATGAGAACTTATCTTACGGTACAATTCTATAACATAAATTTTTCATAAGGTATCTCTTTCTTCGATATATTCTGTTCTTTTTCAAGCACCTCTAAAAAAAGCCACGTTCATCTACACGAATTTTATACGTATGAACAGTTCCTCTTTTCTATATATTCTAAGTCCTCGAGAGTTAGAATTTAGGCTGTCCCAATGATAACCTATCTGGATGGCTTGTACAAAGCAGTATGGTTGAAATGTGCGGTGGATGAGATTAATGTTGAAGCGATACAGGTATGTCATATCTAACGCTCACTATTCTTGGCGGTTGGTATTGCTGAAAGTTGATTAAAAACAAAAGGTTTGACTTCTGTAAGAAAGGATGTTCAGCTGCTTGATTTGTTTACATTTGTAACAGCTGATAAACTCCTGAAGTGGTTAGCGTTATGTCAGTGACTAACAGAATTATTGATGGGAGCAAGCGCAATTTTTGCAAACATACTTATATCTTGTTGCCCCGCTCTTTATGCTACCTCATAATACACCTGCACTGAACTTTCAATACACCGGCAACAGATTCTAACTCAATCAGAATTTGACTACGCTAAATTTGGCTTATCACACTTCGTTCTCTCTATATTTTAAGCTCGAGGACGCCTTGATACTGCATTTTAGCATTATTGCTGTGGGACAAACTTTCTCAGCAGGTTGTTATTAGGACAACTTAAACTCTGAAGTATTCCGGACGCTTAGTTCCCAACGGCATCGATCAGATTAATCCAAGTTAATAGAGACCACTGCATAGATTTGAGATGATACTCCCCTCTGAATACTGTAGCCGAATATACCAGAGTAGATCAGTATCGGTGAAAGCTAACCCAACAAGCCAGACAGTTTCGGATGTCAAAAAAGGTTTCTGTAGTACATATCTGCAGAGCTCCAGCGTTATATTGTTCCTGGCGAAACAAATTCTATTGCTAACCGGAATATACTGTGACATCCGATCCTGTGCCTATCGCACCCATGAGCAAATTTCGATACCTTCAGATTTTTGTAATTTCAAATTCAATAATTTATTTATCATCATCTTTTGAGTATTTATAGAAAGAATTAAATTAAAAAAAAAAAATTAAAGCTATCTTACAATAATCAGAATAATATAAAAATGTTAAGAAAAGAATAAGAAAAAGCAAAGAAAGATGAAGATGAAAATTCAACATATCAACCTACAACCGTTTTCGGGAGCGGACCCACCTCATGCATTCGCAACCTCAAACTTTCAGTCTATACCTACTAAATATTGAATTAATTTTCTCTGAAAATCCTCGTCGAACCAATCGTTCTAATATCATTGGGAAGAGAGTTCCATTTACGTGCAATGTGGACAAAGTAAGAGCGTTGCTCAAGTAGTGTGTAGGCTAAGTGGCGATGCGAGTGCAAGAAATTAAGGTATTCGAATAAGCACAATGATAAGATAGTGCTGCAGTAAACAAAATGAGGGACAATCAGACCCTTCAGTTTGATCGCAGACCAACTGGCAATTAACTCCATGAGAACCTGCGGAGGCTGCCATAGATTTTTCTGACTATGCTACAAACTTGAGTGCAGCAATTTAGTTTGCTGTTAAGGGTAACTCCAAGGCTAGTAACTTTTCAGAGAAATGTAATATCTCATTATTCAGCAGTATAGGAGGCGGTTAACCCGTGTCTAATACTCCACTATAAATGGCTAGGCAGGTCGACTTCTTAGGATTGAGTAAGAGCCGGTTAGATTCAGCCCTAGCGGATATTCCATTTAGATCGCCATTAATACAAGCAACACAGTCCACCTGCAATCCAATAGATGGTGCACGTCATCAGCGTAAGCATTTGCAAACTTGCATCCATTACAACATACGGAAGATCATTTATAAAGAAGGTAAAGAGTAAAGGACCTATAATAGAACCTTGTAAAGGTAAAGAGTAAAGGACCTATAATAGAACCTTGTAGAACTCCAGAATTGATTGGATGGAAGTTATATTTAACTTCATCAACTAAGACTTGCTGGAAGCAATTGTATAAAAATTCGTTGATCTTTCTAATTGCAGTTCGGGAGAAAAAGATGTTGTCATGCAACTTGTGTAGAAACGTGTGGTCAACGCTGTCGGAAGCTTTAGAAAAACCAAGAAGAACTAATACAGATAGATGATTATTGTCTAGCGCGCTTCGAATATCAGTACACTTTCAGTAAAGTTGTCTAGCACAGCTATTCCCAGGGCGGAAAAATTTCTAACAAGCAAAAACCAAATCAAAAATATGATAAAATTCTAGCTGGAACTCCATACTTTGTAGTGATAGCGAAAGATAATGCACAAATTTTTTGAAAAAAAAATCCTATGCTACTCATATAAATTCAAGTTAGCCAAACAATAACAAAACAACTAAAGTCTCAGAGTTAGAGCTAGTATAAATCCCATTTCACACCCTAATTGGATCATGCCAGGCCAGAGTTGTTAAGTAATTACTTATCATGCTCGCGAGGGGGAAGATAAATGTGCAAGCAAGCATTTTGCACAATTGAATCATAGGCAGGCACATATCATCTTGAAAGACGCGATCAAAAAAGGTCAACAATAACAACAAGAAATTTGCTATCCCGAAAATGATATCACACACAAAGCTTTGCGGAAATTGTAATTTCCTTGCATAATTTAGGCACAATTGCTGGTTAATTGGTTGTCTTTGTCGTGAATATGTATTAGGGGACTTCACAACACGGATGCTGGTCGTCTCTGGTCTGGTCAGTGATTGAACAAACAAGTTACCCGAAGTCCAAGAGATTTTATGGTAGAGATCTTAGCATAGAAAAAGACGTGCTGACTGACATTTTCTTATTTTAATTTTAATTTTTTTTTTTTTTTTTATTAATTATTACATTCGATTGGAATTTGTACGAAAGTGGGTGTGTTTAAAGTGGTTAATTCAACTCTAGTCTAGCGCTATTAAATGTGAGCAGGTGGCCGCGCGCATAAATCATGTTTATAAAAAGGGAAAAAAAATCGTGCTTATACATATAGGTACAGATTTACTTAAATTAGATTTAGCTAAAAAGATACCCACCTGTCTACGAAATGCTCTTTTATCCTTTTCTAAGAATTTATCAATTTCTCTGGATTTATAGCGTTGCTCTAGTTCCTCGGGGCTTACCCGTAATCTAAGCAAGTAATTAAATAGATCTCCACAGCACCGTAAACATGAAAATCGTGAATGCCTTCTGCGGGCCGCACCACCATCATAGGAGCCGACAACCGTATTATTACGGCCAACACTGTTTGCCATAATTTTTTTACCACTCACTCACCAACAACCACACCACTCAACTCAACAAAAACAACAACAACACAAACAGCACAGCACTTTTGTTTTTATCAATACGCTCCGTTTCTCGCTCGACGTTGTCGTCGTTTTCGTATTCGTTGTCAATAATTTCCTAATATTTTGCACCAATTTTGCTATTGCAGCGGCTGTCAAATATTCTGACCGCCCAAGGAGCAACAATTTTTGTAAAACAACAAACAGAAAAACACGAAATTCTTCGTTTGATTTGTTGTTTGAATGTGAAGAAGAACTTGAAAAATTGGCAGGACATTTAGCACAGGATCATTTAATTTAAAGCACATTTCACCATTCCTTAAGGAATTTCTTCCATATGAATTTACACAATCACATTATTAATAAACAGAGAACGTAAACGCGGCAATTATTGAGCTACACAGAAACTTATTAAATGGAAATTTCCGAGCAAAAAACACAAAAATGTTCATCAAAACACTCCACTCCCGTCAATTCAGTTGTAGTTGTTCACCTAATGAAATTCTTTTCTGCTTATAACATGTTTTGATTTTGAACGTTTGCTTAAACTGAGAGAATGACTGAGATTATAATAATTTGATCGATGAATGTTGGTAGCTCTGATATGAAGCATTTTAATACGTCTGGGGAGTGTTCAGATTATATATTTTCATATATATCGTTTTGATAAGGAAACTCTATTTCCTTTTCCGGTTTGGTTTTTTTTCGTTATTTTCCGTTATTATGTTTGGTATTTCAATTCAGCAATTTTGGTAGCACTTTTTATTGACACTTTGTATTTGTTATAACTGTTCGTTTCGGTTTATGTTCGGCGCGCGTATATACAATTCACTACTCCCGAGAATAATAATAAAAATTTTCTGTTTATTTATTTAATAATTTTTCAATATTTAGAAATTGTGTATTTAAGTTGTGGAAATTGAATTTATTTGAATGGAATAGCTTCATCAGTGAAATGTTTTCGTAGTACAGTGTTAAAGTTAAAAAATTAAAATCAAATTTACGCCATTTTTGTGGGCACATTTATATGATTGAAATTGGTGACAGTGCTTTTTGTGATTGTAAAGTGGACTTTTTGTATATTTCTTTATTAATCGAAGGTTCGAAACTAAAAGCCTTGGTGAGTACCTAAAATTTGTTGGTTTCTCTTAAATTAATACAATTAATACGCCAAAGGAAAAATGAAACTGATTTCGACGGAATAAATATAATTTGATGCGCTTTTTAGCCTTTCGAAGAGCTGCATACTATAGGCGAAATTATTTAAATTTTTTTGGTAATAAAAATTGATATTAGAAAAAGATAATTTTTTATTCATATTCCTACTGAAATTAATTCAATCTTTCAATATATAAAAAAAAAAAAAAAAGTGTCGCCATTTTGTCTTGTGGCGGTGCTACTATAATGTGAAACGAAAAACACCGACTTTTTTAAAACAAAATAATTTAAATATAGTTCTCAAAAGATAATTTTAATTTGAAAAACAGAAACAGATAATAAGTGTAATTCTGTGTGATTTATTCTGTATGGGAGCTTTGTTTTTCCCTTTATTCTAGGATGCTCGAGCAAAACGAGCACTTCAGAATATTCTGTGGGAGGTGTAGCTGCCAATACAGTTGAAAATACTTAAAAAATGAACTCCTTAGAGAAATATTTAATAGCAGGTGAAATGAATAATAAATGAAAAAAATGTGTAAAGAATAATGCAAAGAATTATTTGAGAAATATGACAGTAAGGTTTATTTAACTGGATATATATAAAGTTTTACAAGTATGATGAGTTTACTTAGGATTTAGTTTAGTATGTTCGCAAAAGCACGTTCGTTCCCGTTTCGTTCTTCGTTCTAGACTTCTGACAACGTCTTCTTCTTCTTCTTGTCAATTTCGCGGCCAAGCTACAGCACCTTGACTAAAGCTGTAACTTAATGGCTTACAACTCGGCTTCTCCTGACTTTGGAAGTGACCTCACTTCCTGAGCGTCCTCTCCTTCACTTTCGCTGCTCTGATTACTGTCATCTTCTGACAGCATAGTGCACCAACTCTTAATTTTGTCAGATGCGTGAACTGCTGCATATCTTCTTCTGGTTTGTTCCATGCCTGGAATATCCTCAACTAGATATCGGTCGTTTCCTAAATCTTTGGAGATGACATAAGGCCCTTTAAATTTAGGTTCCAACTTTCGCGAATAGCCTGTACTAGGTGCTTCGTTTTCTATCAGGATCATATCATCAGCCTTATATTGAGTAGGCGAACGATGCTTCTTGTCATAGCGCTCTTTCCATTGTTTCCGACTATCGTTGATGTTTGTAGCTGCTTCCTCTCTAATCTGCTCGATAGTTTCATTATTTTCGTGCCAATCATTCTGCAAACTTAAAGTAATTTTATTTTTCAGAATGTCCCGAGGTTGAAAATCAAAGACTATCTCGTGTGGTGTTTTATTTGTAGTCTTCGACTTCATCGTATTCATTGTCCATTGAATACATTGAAGCTTCTCGTCCCATTTGCGTTCATCATTCGTCATGGTTGTGAGAGCACTAAGTATCGTCCTATTTGCTCTCTCGATCTGGCCATTTGCCCTAGGTGTTCGTACAGCGGTCTTAATATGTTTGATGTCGTTCTCCTTACAATATCTGTGGAATGCTGTCGCTGTATAAGCTGTTCCTCGATCAGATACTATCTTGGCTGGAACCCCAATGAAAGTTGTTATTTCATTCAAAGATTTTATGACGCCCTTCGTTGAAGTATTCTTTACCGCTTTCAATATAATGTATTTAGAAAATGGATCCGATATTCCCAGCACGTACTGGTTACCTTTATTACTCCTTGGAAATGGGCCCAAGTGGTCAATATGTAAAGTCCTGAATGGTATAGGTTCTATGAGATCATAGTGCAATACTCCTTCTGTTTTACCACCAATCCTTTTGTTATAACAGCACTCCACACAAGATTTTAGATAGTTTGTTACATACTTCCTCATTTTTGGAAACCAATACATCTCTTGGATTCGTTGAATAGTTTTTTCTAAACCCATATGTCCAGAGTCATCATGACAGCTTTGTACGATCCTCCATCGTACTAATTTGGGGACGACCCATCGTTTAACCTCTCCTATCTTTCGGAAAAGCCTTCCGTTACTTATTTCGTAATCCTTTTTCAACTGTTTTTCGATGTCCACTTTTCTCTGCAATTTATCTATTATTGTTTTTAATTCAAGATCCTGCATTTGCATGGTAAGCAACCAATCTGCTTCGCTAATGGATATTTTTAAAAACTGCATTGACACTGTGTCCATTTCCCGTGCACATTCATCCGGTTGCCGGCTAAGAGCATCTACGTGACCCATTCGTGTTCCGCTTCGATGTTCCAGAGAGAAATCAAACTCTTGTAGTCGCAAAAACCATCTCGCAATTCTGGGTATTAATTCCTTCTTCTTCATAGTTGTTTTCAGTGAGGCACAATCGGTGATAACTGTGAATGTCTTTCCCAACAGATAATACTTAAAGCGTTCCAATGTTTCTACTATAGCCAGAGTTTCTAATTCGAAGCTATGAAAATTCTTTTCTGTTTCTGTCGTTGCTCTACTATAATACGCTACTGGCTTCATCTCGTTATTATTGTTCTGTAGAAGTATTCCTGCTAACCCATTTGAACTTGCATCTGTATGGACCTCGTGATCCGAATTTACATTATATGCAACTAATGTTGGTTCACTCACTAGCTCAGCTTTCAATTTCAAGAATGCTTCCGTCTGCTGTTCTGACCATTCGAAATTATTTCCTTTCCTTAGCAGTTGGTTTAGCGGCTCAGCTAACAAAGAGAACCCCTTCACAAATTTTCTAAAGTAGCTGCACAGCCCTAGGAACTGCCGTACCTCTGTGACATTCTTTGGTATTTTAAAATTGTGAATAGCTTGAACCTTCAACGTACCTGGAGTGATTCCCTGTGGTGTGATTGTGTGACCTAGATACTCTATTTCCTTCACAAAGAAAGCACACTTTTTTAAATTTAGTGTTAACTTGGCATCTCGTAGTGCTTGAAATACTCGATGTAATTTTTCTAAACCTTCACTGAAGTTATCAGCTCCTATCAGGATATCGTCCATATAAATTTGAGCATCATTTATTTTTAAGTTCCTCATTGCCTTGGCCATAAGACGCTGAAATACTGAAGGCGCATTTTTCAACCCGAATGGAACTCTCACGAACTCATATAGTCCACTATGAGTCACAAACGCCGTATACTTTCGACTATCTTTACTGATGGGTACTTGATAATATCCGCTATTCATGTCTAAGATTACAAAATATTTATATCTTCCAGCCTTATGAAGTTCTTCTTCTATATTCGGTGTTGGTACTATTTCTTTTTTTGTTATGGCGTTTATTTTGCGGTAGTCCACGCAGAGACGATCTTCTCCACTCTTTTTCTTCACCAACAATATAGGACTAGCGTACTCTGATTTTGATTCGGAAATTATATCGTTCTTTAATAATTCGGCCACCATTTTATCCACATTCTCTCGCTTAGCGTAAGGGATTTTATATGGTCTTTGTTGCACTGGTTCATCTGTCTCCAGATGAATTTCCATCTCGTCTAAGTGAGTATGACCAATTTGACTCATACTTGTTGGAAAAAGATCTCGAAATTTATTTATTGATGCCATTAGTGCAATCTTATCACCGTTGGTCAGATCTCCCGATGTTATTTCTGATTCGTTAACGGTTGTTGTTCGATACAGCCTACAATTTTGACCTTTTCGTTTCGGTATTATTCTTTCTATTGTTAATTTTCCAGGTTCCTTGATCATTCTTATTTCTGGATAATCAAGTACATTTCGTCCTATTAATAGCGGAGTTGTTAAATGATTATCCTCTACCACGTACACATCAATTTTAAGGAAAATATTATCAATTTCTAATGTTGTACTTATCTTCATTCTAGTGGTAAATGTGCCACCCAAGAATCCAGTTACCTTGATTTGAGAAAACATCCGGTCACCTTTGACGTTCTTCGCCTCACTTTCCCGAATCAGACTGCACTCACTGCCACAATCAATGAGACCAATAGTTGAGTGTCCTCCTATTTGCACCACCTTGTGATATTCGTCTTTTACACACTTTAGAAATCCCACTGTCTTCGAACAATGCTCTGGTTCTCCTTTTTTGTGAACTCGTCCACAATCCTTGCATCTCGTTCGTCGCGGCAATATGGGACAATTTCTAGCAAAGTGACCTTCTTGAAAACAATTAAAACAACTTACGGCATTTTTAGTTTTCGGCCTTGCTCCCACATTTGCTGCTATATTAGGTGAAACTGTCAAATTCGTTTTTTCACCTACTCGCTCATTTCTTCCTGCTGTTCGAATTGCACGAAGGCTCATGCTCCATTCGACCTTGTCTCTAAGTTCGTCGGTTGTATCGATTTTATGGCTCTGAAATACGTTAAATAGTTCATCATCTCTCATTCCCATGATGAAATATTTTACTATAGCTCGTTCAGGTAAATTTCCCTTTTTTCCCAGTGCACACATTTCCGCAACATATTCGACCAGAGTTTCGCTTGACTTTCTTTTCCTCGACATCATTGTTATATGAGCATCTGCCTCATTAACAACTGGTGTAAATTTCTTTTTAATCGCTTCAGCAAACTGGTTGAATGTTTCGAACATATCTTCGGTATTGTCGTACCAAGATCTCGCTTCGCCTTTCAATTTTGACGCTACTGCAAATAAAAGCAAATCATCTTCGAACTTATAAAATACCTTCAATTTTTCCACTTTCTTAATCCATCGATCGACTGACAAATTTCTATCATTTTCAGGCTGGAATTCTGGTAAAATTTCAGAAACTTCTCTGGGTGTATACCTTATGTTTGATACACTTAACGCAGTGTCGTTTAATGATATTTTTTTTGTTTTATTTATGACCGTAACGTCAACTTCCTCATCAGACCCAGAATCATGTTGACTCATCATATCTGAAACTCTATCGACGCTTTCTATGATACCGTCACTTTCGTTTAATCGGTCCATCAGTTCTCTTTTATTACCTTTTGTTGGCAATCCTTTGCTTTTCAACTCCTCTCGCAGCTCCTTTGCCGTTTTTGCACGTTTACTCATATTACCGATTTCGTCCTACTGTATTCTATTTTCTTTGTTTCCCGCGTCCTAGGCGTCCCTTGTTTTCCAACAATTTTCTGATGTATCCCACTTCTGATTTGTAAAGAATAATGCAAAGAATTATTTGAGAAATATGACAGTAAGGTTTATTTAACTGGATATATATAAAGTTTTACAAGTATGATGAGTTTACTTAGGATTTAGTTTAGTATGTTCGCAAAAGCACGTTCGTTCCCGTTTCGTTCTTCGTTCTAGACTTCTGACAACGTCTTCTTCTTCTTCTTGTCAATTTCGCGGCCAAGCTACAGCACCTTGACTAAAGCTGTAACTTAATGGCTTACAAATGTATCAAAAGTAGTTTCAGCAGTGGCAAATTATCAATTTAAATAAATCTTAAATGTTGCTTATTATATTTAAATTTAATTCTTTGGATGAAATTCAAAAATTGGCAGTTTCTTAAGACAAGTATTGAAGAAGAGGAACACTTTGTGTCCAGTATTCTGAGCCTAATAGGTTGGACCAAAAATTACTTAAGTATGGCGAACTGCCCTTTAAATTAAACAGATTTATCCAAAATAACTTTAAATGTCCAATTTTCCGTAAGTAACTTGCGGTAAGAGTTGTTAATTACTTACGGACGCATGTGTTATCTTATTAATTATATATAAATGAAATTGGTAATATTCTTATTTTAATATAAAAAAATTATATGAAAAGAGGTGGTCCAATCTATATAAGAGAAAAATTTTGGAAGGAGCTAAAAAGTGAGATATTGCTTCTGGAAGTGCTGTCGAATTTTCTTCAGATTCTTCTGATTAAATAAAAAAAAAAAATTTTCATAAAATACATACCTACATATCTTCAATTAAATCAACTTCCATTTATTAACTTTTTGATTTTACCACTTTTTAAAATTGAAAACATTAAATATTAAGATAATAACACTTACGGAATGTGGACATCTATTTAGGGCAAAATGTCAAAAATTTCGTAAGTAAGTCTCACTCTCGTTCTATCTTAATATTGTCAAAGAAAATGGTTTTTCATTCCATGTTTTCTTTATGGCCGCCGCTGCTATTTTATATTTCTAGGGACGAAAAACTACTTAAAACTCGGCCATAGATATCAAATGTATTTCAAATACTTGGGCTGAAAACATACAAAGACGCAGTCTCACCTTTTTTGTGAGTTAAGGCTGAACTACAATTGACGTAAATAACTTTACGAAATTGAACGAGACTGAGAGGTTTACTTACGAAAAATTGATATTTTTAGCCTAAATATTTTCTTGAAGTTGATGTAATTGTAGATTTGTGCTTTCTATTAATTCGCAGTACCATTTTTATTCCATTTTAATTTTTACATTGCACTTTTAATCATTTATTAATAAATTAATTGTTTGGACACATCGCGTTCTTACGAATGAGCGATTCTTAGCGCACTATATTTAACGAAAGTTCCCCTCACACGAGTAGTTAATTTGTGTACGCCTGTTAAATTAAAGGGCGCGTTCGTCTTACGTACGTAAATGTACTTACGTACACTTCTATTGTAGTTCAGCCAGATGTGAGCGTCTAGGTTACGTTGGTCTCTTGAGCCCCGTTAGGCTTCCCGTAGGCGTAGGTTCTAGGAAAAAAGTCGTAGAGATCAAAATTGTACAACTTTGTTACTGTACATTTATTTCCTAAAGTTAATAATAAACGAGATAATTTTGTAATTATTTATACTTTACCACTTTTTCCGGCTTAATGGACGAGATATTGGGCAAAAACAGTTCGCTCTTGAATTTAAGATGGCAACTAACGCACCGGCGGAATTTGGTCGCAATTTTGAACTTACACTAATGATCCCACTCTAAAGGTTAGAGCAATAAAATTGCTAGCGGGAATTTTTGTAAGGTAAAGCCACTTTTGTTAAAAACTTGAAAATAATATTTATATTCATTCCCCGAAAAAAATAAACAATTACCGAAACCTTCCTCGCCATTTAATGAAGCTAATTATGTACCTAGGTTCATCTGGTGAGGTAGGCCTTTCAACTTATCCGCATATGGGAGCACAGGCAGACCAGCGTATCCAAAAAGACATACACATATCCATAGGTACTTAAGCTCTATTTTTACACTGCACAATTGAAATTATAATGCAATAATTTCACTGAACTGTATTATGTTTTTGAGGTTCAATGTATAGAATTTGATGAGCTGCAGAGAGAGAGAGCGACAAACATAAATTTAAAATAATTTATTCCATTTTTGTCCAGCGAAAGTTTATAAATAACACAAATTCTCTAAAATTAGTTTTTTTATTTTAAAGGCGAGTTTACGCTTTACTTTTAAAATTTATAATTGTAAAAATGTCTTTTTCTGGTAGTGTTGGATGTGGGTGGAATATTTTCACTTCAAATGAAAATTCCCACCCGGTCATTCACTTTTTCAATAAATTCAGTCTTGGCCATAGCCCAGTTGGTAAAGGCACAAATCTGAAAACAATCCTTCTGCGTCCTAGGTTCGAATCTGTGTGAAGGAAAAGTGGGACTAAATCTTTTTTTTTTTTTTTATTATTTAATAATGCACCTGGAGACCATCTAGTTAGCAGTAATTTTTTAGGATTTATTTTCTTTGTCCACCGTGTAGAAAAAATTAAACTTAAATTTTTGCTGAAAAGCTGAAGTATGAATAAAAGCGAGTTCCTCTGAAATTTGAAGAAGAGACTTAATTCTTTTATTAATGAGGGTAAAGATGTGCAAGTGTAACAAAAGGGTATTTCATAGCATTAGGTTGTTCAGTATAAATAAACATACAATTTTATTCTACCTAGCGACTACTTTCACATCAAAGTGTACATTGCCTTGTTATGATCCTCGAGGTGCAAAGGGCGAAGCGATATTTTTATGTAAATGTGAATGTAAATGTAAACGAACTGAATATCGACCAAGATGACACGTAAAAAATTTCTTAAATTTGACTTCAATTATATTACCTAGAGTAGTAAAACTATACAAAGCAGGGTAGAAATTTTATAAATTGATATTAAAACATTCGTAATTGGTAAAATTCAACGAAAATGTGTGAAAGTACGTAATTTGCTTGTAACTTATCATTAGTTCTTTAAAAATGCTTTCATTTCATGGGTACCAAAATTCAATTCTTGTACTTAAATTAAAACTAGGTACTATGGTTTTCTAAAAATTTCAACAGGTATATTTCAGACAAGTTGAGACAAGCCTTTAGCGTCACCACAGATTGGTTGAAATCGTGACGGGAGGCAGTAGTTCTTCATTGTGCGAATAATATTTGTGTTTTAAAGGAATTAATAATAAGCGAGCATAAAAGCAGAAATTACCTACTTATTTAATATTTACATATATTACATATAGATACTAAAGACCGGATTATCATATGCGTTTGCATATTTCGACAATGTTTACGGGCTGGTTGTATATTTTCTTTCTTGCATATTTCTTAGGAATTAAGTAGAAGAAATATATACAAAAACAAATGTATAAGCAACGTGCACTTAATATAATACACGAAGGTATATTACCTCCCGATTCGACGTGCATCGCGATTTTAGATGGGCAGAGAAAAATTATGATCAAAACGCACTCTTCGCCTAAGTGCATTAAAAAACTTGAAACCAAAACCTTGTCACTTGAAGTTATGAAAAAAATTCTAAGAATAAATTCTCAATTGCCAGATATATTCCCAGGATAACATTAAAACAAAACTTGAGAATGTGTTAAAAAACAACAATTCGGGCAAGGAACCCTTATGCCAGACAAATGGAACTGGTAATGGTAGTGGTAAAGTCTTGTCCAATACTATAAATTCTATTATTACGCCTAAGTTTATGTACTACTTCCCTGTAACATTGGTCGATGTTGATTGCTCGTTTTCAGCATATAAATTTATTTTAGAGGATACAAGTTGTGATTTCACAATGGCAGACTTGGAGTAATACATTGTAGTACACTTTATAAAAACAGTAATAAAAAATAATTATTTTTTGTGTTTATGTACGGTAAATACAAATAAAAGATATTTCAGAGATATTAGTTGCTAACCTACATAGTCATATTTTTGCAATTTTCCTGCATATTTTGGCTCTTATTTGCATATTTGCATGCATATTTTACTATTTTCATGTTTCATATAATCGGGTCTTTATAGATAACGAATCGAATAGGAAAATTGAAAATCAGAATTCAGATACATGCTGTGAGGCAATTAAAAAATTTTGCAACGTTTCGCTCGAATATAAAATTGACGATGCCTCGAACTTTCTTACAAATTTACTGGAAATTTTCTTAGAAATTTACTGGAAATTTTCTTAGAAATTTACTGGAAATTTTCTTAGAAATTTACTGGAAATTTTCTTAGAAATTTACTGGAAATTTTCTTAGAAATTTACTGGAAATTTTTTTCTTAGAAGTTTTATGGATTATTGGAGGCTGACAAGAGCAGAAAAAATGAATGCTTATTGGCAATTAATTGGAGGCCGACAAAGTCACAAACGAAAATATTCTATCTGAAAATAACTCCCATCGGCCACCAAACCAAAGTGAATAAAAATTCTACCGAAACATTTTCTGTAAATTTCCATAAAAAAAAAAATTCTTTTTGCATATTTACTTGTCTTCGATGATAAAAATTGTTGTCGGCCTCCAAAAATGCGTATAAATTCTGACAAAAATATTCAGTAAATTTCTGAGAAAAAATTGAGGGCTTCCCTACATCAGGTCGAGCCATCATTGATTTTATATTGAAGCGAGGCATTGCTGTCGGCCTCGACTAATGTATAAAAATTTGAAGGCAAAAGCTTCCAGTAAATTTCTAAGAAAAAAAAATTGTGGCTTTCCGTTCATCGGGCCAAGCCAACGTGGATTTATACTCGAGAAAAGCGTTGCTGGTTTAGGTCTACTTGCCCAGTCTTTGTATGACATTATTTTGGCTATGATTAAAACATTTCTGCCTTGCTCTGGTAAAAAATTGAATCTTGGGCGTGTGCCTGAACATTAGGAACATTTTCTGTTAAAACAACATTTCTTAGCTACAATTCTGGTCATAAGGTTTTCATTTTTCTGATATGCGTTCTTCATCTGTATATTTACTTATTTCTGATAAGTCAGTGAAAGTTGCAAAAATAGGTTCAAGTGTAAATTGTGTATAACTTTTTTTCTAATGAACTTGAACTATCAATAGCTTTAAAATAAAATGTATGTTTATATGTATTATTATTTTTTTATAGAGATTGTTGCTTTTATTAATAAAAAAAGAATTTTGTTTTCCCAAATTTAGTTTTTCAACGCTTTCCTTTTTTCTATTTTGTGGAATGCACTGGTTATTTCACGATATAAATTGACTTCCGGAATAACTAGAAGATTACTTTAGACAAGTAACCAAATATAAATTTTCATTTTAATTTTACGCACTGTTTGCAATCGTGTGTGTAATTTTAAAAACTATGCTTGAATTCGATTACTAAGAAAATGTGTAATTTTACGAATTGGCGTGTTCATTTATAACATTGAGTATATCTATTAAAATTAAGAGGGATGTGTATTTTTTTTCAATTCGTTGAAAATTTTTACGTGAAGAGTAGGCACTACATTGCCTAGTTTAAAGGTACTAAGAATTTTGTACTGTGTATACTTCTATTTAATTTCTATAGATCTTAGCAGAAAAAGCAAATTTTTTTCCAGGAAAATAATACTGTAGGTAGGTATTCTCAAAAAGGAAGAAATACGAAATAGTTTTTTTCTCTTTCTTAACTAAAAACAAACAACAAAGGCTGTAGGTATTATAAAAAGCAACTAAAACCGTATTCAAAAATGTAATTTTACATTGTTTCTTTTTTGGATATTTTTAGCAAAGTATGTACCTACCTACATATGATCTGGAAAAGATTTTTTTGGTGTTGCAAAAAATTTATGATTCCTCTTCTTATACGATGATGCAATTTTTTTCCTACCCCAGAATTTGAATTAGTTGGTCGTCATTCACCACATATTCACAGATAGACTTAAGGCCTGAATTACAATTACGACTGATCAGTCGTCTACGACTTTGCCCAAATTGTACAATTGCAACTTCGACTGCGACTGAAACTAAACTTTACTCAAAGTGCAAAGTTGGTATTGGCTGCGGCCAATTTCAGTTCAATCACAGAAGTCGGAGCTTCTGGTTTGTTCAAGCAGTTGAAGCTTTCATTTAATTACAAATTTCACCTCAGCGTCGATTTCGATTTAAAATCAAATCAGATCAAAATGCTTGCGCGTTAATTTAGTGCTTAGCAAAACCTTTTACCGTCGTTTTAACGCTTTTTAACTTAACAAATATAAAATGAAAATCTAAGGCAACAAAAGACTCGATCGGACGGAATTCTTTTGAAAACATTAAGTTCTTTGGCCTTGAAATTGCTGTGTTTACCGCATTGAAATGGAGATGTTGAACGAATGTTTAGCCAATTCAACTTAATTAAAAACAAGACTAGAAACAGGATGATTACGATTTTAATGATAAGATTTGGCTTTCAAAAAAGCAACAAATGTAGTGTTGATTATGTAGTTCTTATATGACAACTTAACTCTAGGTTTACAAGATAGCTTAATACTATACAACAAAAATACAGTAAAAACTACAAAATATGGAATGCGAACAATTACTTGAGGAAACTGAAGGGTTTAGATTTACTTTAAATCTATTTTTCTGAAAACACCAAACAATAATGCACATATGAAAAGAACTTCCTCTTTATACATTTTTATTAAACAATATTTTATGTTTACATTATGTATATAGGTATATATTAAAATAACACAGATTGAATTATATTAATTGACAGTTTCCTAGAACACTGCACATTGAAAAGACGAAAAGTATTTTTAGTGCTTAAGAAGAAAAATTAACGCTTAAAATTCTTCGAGACGGTGATCAACCATGAAAAGGAGTTGGTACCTACCTACACAAATAAATTAAACTCCTATCAAGCTCTTATTTTCTCCCTTTTTTTCTTATTCTGCTTTCCTTCATTTACTCTTATCAGTTTTTACATGAAATTACTTTTTAACTAAAAAAAAATGGACCCAAATAGCAGAAAATTAGTACTTATTTTTCCTGGAATCGAACCCAGACTTGTTAGCAGTGTTGGGAACTTGTGGGAAAAATCCCATTTTGTGGGAATTTCTGCCCTCTAAATCATCACTGTGGGAAAAAGGGAAAACATTTTTACAGTAGAACAATTTGTGGGAAAATTCATAACCAACATTTTCCTAGAAGAGTTTTATACTAAAATGTTGAGTTGGTCCGTTGGATTATTAGAAATTCTTAGAAGAGTTTTATCGATTTGTGGACGGATAGTTTGGTGCGAGATATTCTGCTTATACATTCATGCACATTTTTACAGTAAAACAATTTGTTGGAAAATTCATCATCAAAATTTTCCTAGAAGAGTTTTATACTAAAAGGTCTGGGTTGGATTGTTCTTTTCCTAGAAGAGTTTTATACTAAAAGTTCTGAATTGGTCTGTTCGAGTTTTAGAAATTCTTAGAAGAGTTTTATCGATTTGTGGACTGATAGTCTGGTGTGAGATCTTCTCCTTATACATTCATGCACATTTTTACAGTAGTACAATTAAAATACATAATTTTTTATTTAAATTTTAATTAATAAGTATATAGGTATATGGTGGGATTTTTGTGGTAATTTCAGCTTTCGAACTGTGGGAAATGTGGGAAAAATTTGGGCAATATGTGGGATTTTCGAGATTGAAAAGCTCCCAACACTGCTTGTTAGAATCGGTCAAAAATGGGGAACAGAAGAAATCTCTAAGAACTTTTATTTTTAAAGCTTCTAAATTCTTCATCTTTGACGATTCTAACAATTGTGGGTTCGATTCCAGCCCGGGAAAAATAAATAAAAATTGAATTTACAATTTATTTGGGCGCTTTCATCGTTACTGGTCAATGTCAGCTGAAAAAAAAAAGTGGCTTAATAGGCTAGACACAAATTAAGAAATATAAGAGAGAAAAACATTTGTCTCATTAGCTTAGTGGTAAGAGCATTTATGTATTTATGATTTGATTTAGAATCGTTAAAAATAAAAGTTCACAAAATTAGTGTTCAACTTTTAAAGGTTTACCTCTAATACCTATGATTATTTACCATTCTAAAAAAAATGCAGAATAAAGAAATGATAATATACGAAACTTCAGGGGCAAACGCCAGGACCAGGCTGTACCACTCCAAATTCGTGAAATAGATGGAGAAAGATAGACAAAACTGACCATTCAATATCCCAGCAAGGAATAGAAAGAGAAAAATTTAGGATGGAAAGAGTATAATCGAAAATCGAAAAATGCATTTCTAATAACCCAAAAAATTTAAAAGTGGCGTATGGACCAAATTAGTAATTCAAAGAAGGGACACAAAAGAGTGTTCCGATTGTTTTCCATTTAAATATACACGACGAGAAAAGGAAGGAAAAAACGATAAAAAAATAAAAAAAAAATCAAACCCTCTTTGAACATTTTACGAATAAGACAAGAAATGTAAAAGCGAAGATTACATGCAACGAAACGAAATGGCAAATGTTTCATTTTCGTAAATAAATGAAAACGGGCGGAGTTTTCACGTTTTATTCTCAAAAAATGTTCACGCGCTTTTATGAAAACCGGTTTTCTGTGAAATCTTATGAGAAATATCCAATGTTTTTTATAGCATAGCCAATGTTTGTTAGTGTAATTTCTATACAATTTGAGCAGCACGTGCTTCGGTTTACATTCGTTTTCCTGTGAAGATTAAGTGGGAGAAATTCTTGCTGGATTCTCTGATATATTCGGGAAAAATGAGAATTTCATTTCAGAGGAATTTTACTTCTCCTTTCAGCATCTGGGCCAAAGCGAAATTTATCTTTTTCTTAAAAATGGGAGCTAGTGTGACCTGATGTACATTATTATGAATAGGTTGAAGTTGAAAGGATTTTGAGGGATTTAATAAGATTTTGTCGTTCGGGTAATGCTAGACAAGTTCTTTTCCCCCATTCATGCAAAAGACGAAAATATTTATATGAAATTACTTGTTTCATTCTAAAAAAATCACGAAAAAAAGCCTATTTTGTTCGCCTCTGTCTCTACTTATCCTTATTTATACTTTGACAGTAGTGCTGGAACTTCAGTGTGTTGAAAGTGTAGTATATTCGAATACAAAAGTTGTAGTAAGAGTGTAGTAAATGACACTAAAATTTCTGTAGGTAGGTACGGAGTACAGTCCTGTTTTATTAATCATTCTTAACTTGATTTTATAAATATTAGATGACAAGTACAAATTTTCAAATTTTGGTACAGATAGCTGATTAAATTGTTAAAAAATGGAATTGTTAATCGCAGTTAACGACTAATGAGAAAACTGAACGAATTGTTAGGAAATTTTATTAAAATATTTATAGATATGTAGGTAGAACCATAGAGATTTTATTTAAGAATTTCATTAAAAAAAAAAAACAGTTTACATATAAAATTATAAATCATTAACTCTGTAGACGAGTCTTTTTCAAACCACTTTAGTGTGCCTGCTATTACATGTCCTTAACACTTGTGGGTGTATAGTAATATATTCGTAGTAAAACACATAGAACTTTATATTGAAGGTTTTTATTTCATTTTGATGATAATTGTGCAAATTGCTATGGCTTATAGGTATACAAATTTTTCCTTACTAGAACTTAATTTTATTTTAATATTTTCCCATAAAAGCTTGGGATAATCATATGATTATTAAACTTTTGAAAAACTAAAAAAATATTGATGAAACATATACAATATATCGAAAAATTTTTTGATGGGTATTTTAATTAAATATTTAGGTACTTGCTTATTTTCCATAATTGTCAAAAGTGTAGTAGAAATGTGTTGGAGTGTAGTAAACAGTTCTAAGAGCTAAAGTGTAGTAAATCTCTACTTCACTTGTAGCAGAAGTTCCAGCATTGGTATTTAGCTGACGATATGGCATCATTGTTTTGTTTTTGGATTTTTCTGTATATATTTTTAACTTAATTCTCAAATTTTTTAATTTTTATTTATGCTTTTTTAGTCGAAATCAATCTTTGCATTTACCACGTGCTCCTTTTCTATATATAATTTTATTTTTATATAATGCACGGAATATTTTTCTTTAAATAATTCACACTACGAACTTTAAAAACGATTTATAACTGCAGTTTCATGAGATGCATTTGATATATAAAGTAAATGTTTATTGACATTTGACATTTCTGCGATGGGGGGTTCGTTAAACCCCAGCGCATCGCGAATTTTTGCCGGAGCCTGCCAAAAGTGAATTAAGTTTCCTCGGAGGCTCAGATCCTGTTCACTAATTATTGAGTACATATTTACTAGCTCACTATAGGTACTACAAAAATATTCTTCGGGAGAATAAGTAAAGAATTTTGCAATTGATGTAGTAAGTTCGCTCTAACGAAATTAATTCACTTTTGTCTTATTATTTTTATATCTTGGCGGAATATAATTTTATGGTTTTTAGAACCTCAATTATAATATTTTATGTCAATTAATCCTTTAAACCTCTCTAATCGCCAATTGGGGCTTATTCCTTTTGCTAATAGACCATCAAGGCCAAAACACAGTGAGAGCGACACAACAAAGTTGGCAACTTAGTTGGCGATAATGTCGCATTTAAAACACAATGAACGCGACTCGACAAATGTTTTTGACAGCTATCTTTGCTTTATTTATTGTAAAAGAAATGGCAAAAAGGCAAAAATTAAGGAAAATCGCTAGTATAGCTTATGCAGCTTACTTAAAATTGCAAAGCATAAATAAAAAACTAAAAAGAAGACTAAGAAGAAATTTCTATGGGATGACGTTTATTGCACAACATAACTTTTTCCCTCATTTTCTCTATTTATTCCTCCTCAAAACCCATAATTTGTTAAACTAATAAATGAAATTAATTTTATTCAAGTTTTTAATAACTAGTTTATTTACTATTATCTTTTAATTTACTATGTTTCATAAAAATATCCAAATCCACATAACATGAATGTCAGTTATTCACTGTCCACACAGAAATGTCAATTATGTTGGCGACTAATTTAGAGATTTTCCCAAACTTTTTGTTGGCAACTTATCGCGTCGCCCTCATTGTGTTAAGTATATGGGACTTCCGTATATTCGAATCTTTGACAGCAACCAATTTACGGCGACTTTGTTGTGTCGTCCTCACTGTGTTTTGGCCTTCAGGGGCGGCATTGACGTTCGACAATTTGTCGATAGTCGGCTGGCATGTTGTACTTTCTTCGACAGGCGTAATTTCGATAGAACATAACTGAGTTTTACTGAGGTGATAGTTATTAAGTACAACCGAAAATTATTAAATGTACATATGTAAAATTTAAGAAATTAGATTCCATGTTACAATTTTAAAAATTTATTCAATATATAAATGATTTTATATATTAATTATATAGATTCTTCAAAATTTAAGTTATAAAACATATAAGAATGTTCCTTGAATTCAAAAATTAGTAATTCAGTACATTTTGTTAAGCATGTCCTAACATTATACCGCTGTCTTAAAAAATTTCTTTTGTCTCGGAATTAATTATTTCTTCGTCATTAATCGTTAATGTCCACAAATAAAGCTACTGCACCTGAAAAAATAATTAATTCCAATTTTATTATTATTAAAATTTATCAACGACTAGAAAAGAATCGATGTATAAATGCCATTTGTGCTAGAAGAAAAAATTCGAGAATAATTTCGAAACAAGCAAAATCGCCTCTTATAACACCGTTAGAGCGAAATCTTCGCTTCGATGATCGCTTTCGATACGAAGTTATAACATATCGCTACAGCTCGGAATATAAAATTAAACGTACAACTTGATTGTCCAGTTTGAACTGTATATTTCTTGTATATTCGAATTTAATTTGTACAAAATTTTCAAACAAAAATTGTCCACTCAGACCATCATAACAAACTTACCAACTAAAGGAAGGCATCTTGTAAAAAAAAAATTTTGACTACGGTCACTTCAAATGAGTCAATCAGCCAAATGCGTGAACCCATTTTGTGCAGCTGTTGACATGCATTTCTTCGCACTTCCATTTCACTATGTTTGTACTTATCAAATCTTGATTTGTCTATCTTTATTTATGGTCCAATATATTATAAACTTTTTTTTTTAATTTTCTTTCATGTAGGCACAGAAATATTTTTGTAAATATTGTCGAAATTGCTTTTACTTGTTCCGATTAAATTTTGCTTGGAGTTACTTACAACTTGGATTTATGGATGTATGTATGTTAAACAATAGATGTTTTTTTATATAAAAAAAAAATAATTCAATTTGCCAGCGCCAGTGAACCCCCAATTAGTATGTTAAGTAAAAAATTGTAATAGATTTGTGACGGTAGCAAAATCGAAATCAGCTATCGGCTAAGGTAAAATTTTACTATACAACTGCTACCGGGCTGACAAAAGGAAATATGTAGTATAAAAATTTGTTAGTGACAAGCAGATTTTTTTTAGATGAAAATTGTAGTATATCTACTACAATTGAAGTATGGGGTCTTTGCGCTCTCTAGTAAGTCCTAAGTACATACTTATTTATAATTATTGTTTAGCTCCCCTTAAGTTTTCTAAAAATTTACACAATTAATTACTGCACGGTTATGAAGAAAACACCCTTTCTTACCATTTACGAAAAAATTGAAAGCTAACTGAGCAATTTATTCTCTTTTTATACAGAAAAATTGGTATAAAATTTTCCCGAATGAGGTCGCCAAACGAACCTAGTATTAAAACTCTCTGCGACGAGTGAGTGGCGCCAGTGTATGAGGATTGAGGATTGGAAAGTATATGCATCTTGGATAAAACTTTTCTTAAAGCTTATCTTAGACAATTGCGTTTGGCTCAATTTTATTTGAATTAAACATGGAGATTACACGAGGAAGTACAGCGAGTTTTTAAAATTGACCAAAAAAATTTATACCGTAGATGAAAATAAAAGTTAAATAAAATGTAAACTCAAACTTCTGTGTATGAAAAGGCTGTGTACAAAATTTTAGATTTCGACGTTGACGAGTTATCAAGCAGTGTCCAAATATACAGTGAAAAACCAAAGTTTTGTATGTGCAAATTTTCAGTTTCAAGTGAACGCGTTCTCGAACTATCGCGCGGATAGACAGACGGGCGGACGGACATGTTTTAGCCCCGTTGTCAAGTGCTCGCAGAGTAACACCCTTTTTTTTTCAATTGTCTTCGGAGCCATCCCAAAATAGGGGCAAAAAAGAAGGGGAGACGGATGCAAGTACGACGAGGAGTCTTGGGAAGATCGGCACAAGGAGAAAATTAAAAGATTAAGAATAGCGAATATATTAAGAAAAAATAAAAATAAAAGTAAAATATAGAAAGAGAAGCAAAAGAAGAAAAATCATAAAGGGTACGAAGATAAGACCGAGGACATCGACGCAGTCAACAAAAAAACAGACGTGACCTCCCCCTTAACCACTGATCTCCTTCTCTTAGTGCTCGTGCTCGGTTATGGCTATCAGAATCAGCTTAACACAAGCTCGCTGCATGGACACGTTTAATAAATAAACGTGTAAATGCATTTCATTATTTAGTCGGTGTTAGTATTAGTATGTTAAAATAAACATAAGCCAAATACCGGATAAAATTACATGCAATGCACAAAAAACAATACAAGAAATATTAAATATTATATAAACGTTTTTTTAAAACATGCTTAGAAACGTCAAGAACAAACTGCTCAGCCATATTATTAACAGTAATACACATGCGATTAACAGGTTCATACATGCTAAAGTTAGACCTTGAGGAGTTAACATGCAACAGAGGTAGCCTTCTCAAATTGTGCCTACTATCACGAAAAGAGATTTTGTTAAGCAACAACGGGGAATCAATATTCGCGTTTAAGAGCTGATGCACAAAAGTTACATCGGCAACTATGCGACGTTTCTTGAGCGAGTGCATATTTAAAAGCTTCAAGCAATCCTCATAGGGTGGAAGAGTTAATGAATTATTCCAGGGTAGGTGCCTGAGAGCAAATTGTAGGAAGTTCCGTTGAACAGACTCGATACGGTCGATGTGTGTACCGTAAAATGGAGACCAGACCTGGCTAGCGTATTCAAGAAGTGGTCTTACAAAGCAAGTGTACAAACGCAAAGTTATGGTAGGATTCGAGAACTCTCGGGACCAACGTTTTATAAAGCCCAGCATGGAACTACTCTTTGATACTGTGTAGTTTATGTGGGAGATAAAATTCAATCTATGGTCATATTTGATACCCAAGTCATAAACAGCACCCACACGGCGAATCGAGGAATTCGAGAACACATAATCGTAAGAAATTGGTTTCTGAATTCTGTGGAAAGTCATAACCTCACATTTGTCTATATTGAGTGTCAAGTTATTGCTTTTACACCAATCGTAAAATCTGTGAAGGTCACTCTGTAGCTGCTCATCATCGTTAAAAGATTTAATCTGGGCGTAAAGTTTAATGTCGTCAGCATAAATCAAGACCTTGCAGTACTTCACAACAGAGACAATGTCATTAATAGACAGAATAAAGAACAAGGGGCCCAAGTGACTCCCTTGACGTACGCCAGACGAAGCTTTCAAGACTCTTGAGATGGAATGTCGAAACAAGATTTGATATGTTCTGTTATCTAAGTAAGACTCCGTTCATTTAAGAAATGTTAGAGGAAACCCATACTTTTCCATTTTAAAGAGTATCACGGAGTGAGATAATTTGTCGAACGCTTTACTAAAGTCTGTATAAATACAGTCTGTCTGGTAGCCTTTTGCAAATCCGCCAATGGTATCTGAGACAAATTCCAACAAGTTAGTGGTTGTAGACCTGCCCGAAATAAACCAATGTTGGTTTGAAGAGAGTAAATATAAATTATATCGGTTGGTATTACACCATTCGCGTAAAGGATCGTACCACTTCATGAAGAGACTAAAAATGCCAGACACTTAGTGTAAAAAATTGTTACACTATCTGTTTACACTTCATGAAGTGCTAAGATTGGATACATACAGGGTGTCACGTAAGTGGTGTAACATCCGAAGGCTACAGATAGGTCATGCTTAGACGAGTAAAAAATTGTAGGGTTGGGGGGGGGGGGGGGTGGAATAATCCTAACGGTTTCCGAGATAACGGCACTTTAAGATATTCCGGTATGTTTTCATAAATCACCCTGTAACTTCTGAACGTTACACCCTGTGATGATGACTTAAAACTTTGCACTTTTCTTAAGCATACCCAACGAAAATGGCTGAAAAAGTTCAATAAGTGCCAGAAAGTAGGCAAATATCTTTTGGAAATGACCTTTTTCAGTCATGCTTAAGAAAAAGTGCAAAAAACGCAGAAAGGGTTACATTTTTGGTACAGAATGCGATGAAACATTTTAAATCTAAGGTTTCGGGCTTCTTAAATCCAATATGAAAAATTAGTATTGATGACGTATTTTTTGATAAAAATAATAGTTAAATAACAAAAAATCAAGTTAAAATTCCGAAATTTCAACTTTGTTGAGCCATAACTTCAAAACGGAGGCGGGGAGAGGAAAAATTTATAGACTACTGAAAAGGTCATACGATTATCAATCGAAAAAAAAAATTAAATCATCATCACAGAGTATAACGTTGGGAAGTTACAGGGTAGTTTATGAAAACATACCGGAATATCTTAAAGTCCAGTTATCCCGGAACTGTTAGGATCCCCCCCCCCCCACAGATATCTTTGAAGGAACAATAGAAAATCAAATTTAGCCACTGAAATGGGAATTAGTCGAACTAACGCGCCTACCCCATCTAAAATATTCGAATCCCTGCGCCCGCCGGAAGGCAAGTTCTGCCTGCTAACATATGCATGTATAAACAATACGAAACATCGCTATACTTCCCCTTTCCGTTCTGTCGCCACGTAAATAGACTGCGGCGTTTTTTCCTCATTCTATCCTCCTACATATACATATATTTGCGCAACATAGGTACTAGGAAGAAGGAACAAGGCGCCCATAACTAATTTAAAGTTTAAACAAGCACAGAAAAAGTGGGGGAGTGGTGTGCAAACGTTCGTGTTTTACAAACCACACTAAAAAATTGATTTTTTTTTTCATACAAGAAGGAAGACGTATAACGGATATCCATGAGGACACTAAATAGAAATCTCAGTTATTCCACCTTCCTGCACATTTGTATTTGAATTTTTTATTAGCATTTCGTGGGCGAAAGGTAGGAAATCGTAGGTAATTGGTTTCCGAGCGATTCACCTACACTTTACCGAAAGTTAAATTAACTCAACAATGGCAAACAATTTGTCTCCTCTGTCTGATCCACGCGAATATTATGTAACCCACTTTTTAATCTCCTTGGATTTGCATAGTTTACAGGTTCCGAGTTTTTTTTTTTTTTTATCAAAATTTCCTTTTATCCTGGATGGACAGCGTACAGTAAATTAACACAACGGATGAAAAGAAAAGAGTGCCACTAACTAAATACATAAAATTCACCAATTGATTGCCTTTTGTGGAATAAACGAGAGAAGTGGACAGAACAATCTCCTCGTCCTGAGCAGGGACGTCCAGCAGATAGACGGCCACGATGGCAGCTTCAGCACTGCGTGGGTGGAGTAAAATTGCAAAAAAATAAAAACCGCAAAAACATGATGCGAGTGCATTTGTAATCGGAATTTTATCTCGAAAACAATTGGCGATAAATCCACACTTTGTTTTGTTCTCGAAATTAATCGCGGGGCGAGCCGAACAATTAGTAAATAAATTGCTCAATTTCGGGGATATTTAATTTATTTGTTTTGTTTCCGACCATTTCCGGAACGTGGTTTTGCGGCATACGCTATGCATGCATAATTTTTTCAGGTTTATTTAACCCATAATCGCGGGGGATACCTGTATACATACATATGTATGGATGTTGGTAGAATCAATTTTGGTGGATAACATCAATAGAGGATGGGGATGAGCGTGTGAGAAAAGGTTATTTTTTGAAAAAATTATTTTGTAATTAATTTGTTGAATTCACATAGTACATCAATGGTGTACAGTGAGCGAAATTTCCGTAAAGTCACTGCTCTATTTCAAGATATTTTTCTTGGTAGGAGTAAACTCGTTTTCAAATTGGGTACAAAATATTTCTGTCGTTTTTATCCCCTGATTCTGATAGTTATGGTATTTTTAGATTTAAGAAAATCCTTTAAGTAAATAGGAAATTGCCTTAGGTTTATGATGAGTTTACAGCTGATTTTACAGCTGATTTTTTACGTTTTTGATCGGGTTGATATAGATGACGGATTTTTTGGTATTTTTTCAGGAAAACACCGATCATTTTTGTTTTGAAAATAGATTTTTATTTCATTTGCTCGACGTTTCGGGTCCAGGTGCGGCCCTTCTTCAGAAGCTCTACATAAATAGTATTGCACATAAGTCAGTTTTCTTGAAAAAAATTTTTTGACATACCTTTTTGTCTGCGTATATAAATAATTTTCTTAAAAGTAATAATAAATAACAATTATACAGAATAGAACAACTGATTACATTAAAATAAAAATAAAATAAAATGCATTGTTAATAAATTAAAATAGACTTCAAACAAACTTTAAACAAAAACAAAAAGCAATTTACATGCTACGAGGACAATATGAAAGTGAGCTGTTGTCGAGAAGAAAACGTTTATATAAGTGACTAATACTATGGTTTTAATTTGCTCAGTATGTATTTATATTCTTTATTTATTATTTCTGTGTCCTGTCTTATGTTTATAACTCTGTTTTTATTAACGTATATGTGGCATGCTTCCTTTAGTTCTCGTTTTTTCCTATTATTCTCCGTGTCTATTATTTTTGCATTATCGAAAGAAAATACATGTCCTGTTTCTATTGAGTGGGATGCTAGTGCTGATCGCGGTGCTTTCTTTTTGATATACGCTTTATGTTGTGAAAGTCTAGTTTTAAGCTTTTTTGATGTTTGTCCGATGTATTGTAGGTTTATGAACATGTGCATCAGTTTGTTGCTAAATTTACCATAAAATTACAAGTGATCAATTATCATGATCATAAGTGATTAAAGAGTGTGAACAAAATTGAAAAACCGTAATTATTTAAAATTTTCCATTATCTTTTAATGGTATTTTGCACTTTCTTGTAGGATTTTATTAAGAATTAAGAACAATTTCGGAAAATGCTACGAGGAACCATATTAAATGAGGAAGAGAGAAGAAAATAGCAGCTTATAGCGATGTTGGTCGCACATAGCGCCAAAATGCGATTTATGATCACAGTAGAAGAAAGCATAGTGATTATCAAAAAGGACTTATTTGAAACAGTCAAGAAGATTTATTTCGCAACAAATTCATGCATGTTCTAACAAAACTAAAACAATTTGCTACTCACCTTACGGATGATATTATTACGTTGATTATAAAACGAAAGTGAAAAGGAACCATAATCAAAAAACTCTTACTTGCATGCCAATTGATTCGAAGATCCTGTTATCCATCAAACTGGAAGAGGTTTGAAAAGGAATCATCTGGATGGCTGGCTGACTATATACATGACTCAATAACGTAAGAAAACCCCTTCCACCTATTTTTTGAAGAAACGCACAATGTGGAACAACAAAATACCAGAAACGGTATACTACCATAGCTACGTTAGGCCGTTGTTATACCCTAGATGAAATCTATAGAGAATACTACGTTTGTCATTCCGTTTGTAACGCACAGAAATAATGATGGTAGAGCAAAATGGATTGGACACCCACGCAAAATATTAAAAGTTATTTTGATTGTTACATGTCCGTCTGTCCGTCCGTCCGTCTGTCTGTCTGTCTGTCTGTCTGTCTGTCTGTCTGTGCGCACGATAACTCGAGAACGCGTTTACTTACAGAGCTGAAATTTTTTACACGGACGTTAAAAAAACGTAAAATTAAGTTCGAAAATGAAACAAATCGGGCAACTCCTTTGTGGGATTGCCATACAAAAATTATGTATATTTGGACACTGCCTGAGAACGCGTTGACATAGGAACATGGTATTTTCATAATAATAACAAATAAATTTAAAAAATGGACTAAATCGGGCAGCCCGTTCTTGGTATTGCCATATAAAAATTTAAGTGTTTTACATATACTGTGAAAACGATCAGTCCTAGACATTTTTATTGTACTAAAACCTGCTTCAGAATACAAAATCCTATAAAATTGGTTATAATCATTTTTCTTTTTGACGAGCCATTCTAGAAATATATCGACGCTGGAAAGCATAAACGTCGTAACCGACCAAAATGTCGAAAATACGTTATATACACCATTTGAATCAGAAAAACTGCGTTGAATGGTCTGGTTTTCATATCTCTACGATGAAAACAAAATAATTTACGCCATTGAAAACACCTCTACTTTTTACAGTAACTTCGGCTTGATTTGCAGTAATAGGGTCAAAATCCGCTACTTTTTAAGCACATGTCGCAATTTTTAAGCGAGTTACATTCAGCATCCAAGGTTTGACGGCTGGAGAGGCTTACGCCATTTTTGCGGATCGTAAAATGATTACTTCTGTATTAACTCTCGATATTGTTCAAAGTTAGGTACTACATTTTCAATGAATTGTTGTCTATGAAAAAATAGCGTGTAATGCATTTTGTTATTGGTTAGTTTTGCATGAGAGATGCAGTTACTCTATTCTTTTCAACCTATAGATAACTCAGAATATGGTGTTACTACATTAGAAGAGTATTAAACAAAAACTTAATAGTAACTACAGCCTTTTATTTAAACTGCCTGTCTTGCTCTGTGCTAGTGTACATCAAGAGTTAGACTCTGTTTTAAACATAGAATTTGGATACAGTTCACATATATCATACAAATAAATAAGGTGTATTTGATACAGCATTTCAGTTGCCATAAGTTCTTTAACATTCATTTCGCTCCATTACAGCTATTTAGATACAGCATTCTTGAGGTCCATAAAACAAAACACGGATTGCTGTAACTAGCAAAACTAATACTTATACTAGACCAATTCTAGCTTTTTAACTTGTTTCAGTTTAGTTCTGTATAAGTTTGGCTTCCCATGTGAATGGAGTTTATGCCGAGAATGCGCTTGTGATTGTAGTACCAAACTTGTGCTGCACTCATAGCAAAATTTGACAGCAACATTTCCGTGATAATTTTGTGAACAGATAAAATATATTTATATTTGTCAGTTAACAGGTTCCGTATTTCCTGAAAAGAGTGTATGCATGATATTTCTTACGCATTTAAATGTTTATATATTCTCTTAATTATAAAAATTGATTTAATTCTTTTAGAGGAAAAATCTAATCGTTTAACTAATTGAGGTTATAAATGGGCATATCATTTGATAAACACCTTTCAAACCGCTTTCAAATGTGGTTATACTGAATAGAAAGGGTCTTGGATTACTATAAATGTTATACCAGAACTTCAAATTCTGCATTGGTATAAATAAACTGAAAATCTTATGCTGCATAAATTACTATCACCTAAACGTGGCTCATATGTGTAAATTGAGTTGTAGCACTAAGCATTCCTTTTTACAAGCCTGCTTAATTAGGCTAACATCATAATTATATACTAAATAGTAAATATGTACAGTGGCGTACTTAGAGCCATTCCTACCCGCGGCGGTCTCCAATTTGTCGCCCTTACTAAGTAAATTAAAATCAAGAGTGGCTATTAACAATTACTGAACATAAATATGTAACTAAATAACAAAATGTATTCGTTTTGTTTAAAAAGATTGTACACATAATGATAAAATGTAAGTGTGTTTATATACACTTATTTTTCTTGCTTCTTTATTACAAAAATGCAGAATGAAATTGTCAAGATTTATATCATCTATTAGTTGTTTTTCTATAGAAAGTATCGCCAGATTTCGCAATCTTAAAACCCTCTAGGCCTAAACACAGTTCATGTAAAATACGTGAGAAGAGGTTGGACAAGGGCTAATCGGCTGAGGTAGATCTATAGTTTCTACTCTATCACAATTTTTGACATTTAGGCGGTGGTCACACTGATGAAGTATGAAGTATTCAGTATGTAGCATGCAGTATGCAGTACTTGCTGCATTGCGACTGAAATTGGGTTGTGCAATACATTTTATTTTAACACGATGAAAAGCGGTCACATTGACGAAGTAGCAGTAAAAATTGCGCAGTAGAAATCGCATGCAGCTGCCGATGCTTGTTGCATGCAGTATTTACTAGTGCATTATGTGCTGAGAAGTTGAAGCGATAAGTAACTTAAACAAAAAATACTTTCGATCTTTTTACTTTTCGATTACTGCTTAAAAAATAAAAAGAAAAAGAAACAAGAATACAAATTATTTCGTCATTTTGCGATTTTTTTTGGGAAATGGCTGAAGATATTGCTTTCAATATAAAATTTGTGTAATTGGTTGAAAAAATGATTGCTTGTGGGATTACATAAAATATGACTATAGTAAAAGTATAATTAATGGCAACTGCTTACGGCGTCTTATAAGCATGAAAATGTTATGGCTTCTTCCTCCGACATTTTTAATACTGGCGCTGCACTCAATACCTACTGTGTCAATTTGAACAACATTGCAATCTAAAGTAAATACTGCATACTACGTGTTGCATATTGCATACTTTAAATTTTATCAGTGTGACCGCCGCCTTAGTAACAAGATTTTCGGTGATTGCAACTAGCAGTTGATTTTCTTTTAATGAATTCGGAAATGTGTTCTCAAGAAAAGTTGATTGGTTTGTTGCGAAATGTGGAGTTAATTTATAATTTAAAATTATGGGATTATATGTAGAAATCTACAAATGAAAAGATAAAAGTCAGGAAATTAAATTTGTCAGCGTTCACACTATGTTCAACTAAAAGTTTACCACGCTGAAGTTGTCAGAAGTCGGCTGAGTCGGATTTATTTAAGCTCGGACTATTACCTCTACCTATGACAAGTGTGTTTTATCAGCAGTGTACTCTACCGCAAATAGCTTCAACTGCGCCATAGTGTAGGTTTTTAAAGACACGGTATCACGTATTTCTCAGCAGTATGCGAATGTCATTCTAGGAGGCTATTTTAAACTTCATAGACAGGATCTTACAGTCAATCTGTTTTTGTATTTCCTTCATACACTACATTTAAATGTAATACATAATTTTCCAGCATACTTTAATGTAGCTAATCCTTCATTATTGGATTTTGTTTCTTACAATAGACGCAAGGAAAGTGATTTCGCCCAACCAATTGAGCCCTCCTAGTAATTTGGATAATCATTTAGAATAGATTAGATTTGTGAAGGGGTGTATAGGCGTTAGACACGCAATCACTGCGACCTGAAAGATCTATTGTGAGTCCCCGTTGAATTTGCTCCATTTATAGGTTTAGACTGTTAATAAAGTCTAAAACCATTCTGGGCTTGAGGTTCCATACGTAACTTGGTGGAGGAAAAGCATGTTCAAGATGGAGTAATCTCCGCCTGGCCAATGCTTCGCAGTTGCAGAGCAAGTGCTCCGAGGTTTCCTGAGCATCTTGACAGAAGCGGCAGGATGAAGTCTCAGCCAAACCCAGCTTGTTTAGGTGATACCTCAAGGGGCAATGGCCTGAGAAGATCTCAGTGATCATTTTGAGCTCTGTTCTACTAAGGAGTAGGAGGTCTTTTGTTTTTCCGCCAGAGGTGTCGATAAACTTTTTTGCCTGACGAAGTCCTTGTAGCCTTTCCCAATACAGGGATTTTTGTTTATTCTCCCAGTTATTTAGGGTAGCTCTGAGATAACACTTTGAAGTGCCACAAAATGGCTCTGGTCCGAAAAACTGAGTTTCCGCTCCTTTTTTGGCTAGGCCATCCGCAATTTCATTGCTTTTGTGGCCTTCATGTCCAGGTACCCACATGAGGATAACTTTGTTTCTCCTTGATAGATTTTTGAGGGTATGTAGACATTCCCAGACTATCCCTGACTTGACAGTGTAGGACTTTAAGGCCTTGAGGGCAGCTTGACTGTCCGAGAGGATATTAATGGTTGAGCCATTTATAGCTCTTTTAATGCAGGATCATGATTTACTTTATCTAGCTTATAATATGTCTGTTGAGTCACCATAATTTATCAGGCTATTATTTCCATTTTGTGGTAAATATATTCTTCATGTGATCAATTCTACTTAACGACATCAACGTTTCCTTCAGACTGGAAATCTACGATAGTACTCCCAATACCCAAGAAAAGATCTCCCACATCTCTTAATGTATCGCCAGATGCTTGAGTACCTTGAGGATAATGAGCTGCTAAAACGTTGGCAATCAGGGCTTAGACACTTTCACAGTTGTGAGAGTGCGGTGTTAAGGGTTTTTACTGACATTAGATTGGCCCTGGATCAAAAAAATTTTAGTGCCTTAGTGCTTCTAGATTTCACTAAGGCATTTGATAGTGTTGATCATAATATCCTTCTGCATCAATTTTTTGCTGTTTTTATTCAATCTATTATTCGACGTACTACAAGGCTCTATCCTGGGACCATTGCCTATTCGATGATCTATACCTGAAGTAATTCGTGACGTCAAGGTATGCAGATGATGTTCAGATTTATTTTTGTAGGCCCATTGGACTTATTATTGAAGACTGCCTGTCATGCATAAACGATGATTTAGACATAATAGGCTTGTGGGCTAAGAGTAATCGGGTGGTACTGAATATAGGACAGTCGCAGTATATTATATATATATATATATATTTCTTCGATAGTTTTGGATGGTATCAATTTAGTTTTGCAAAGTAAAGTTATAAATCTAGGTGTTACATCAAATCAAGACATGAAGTACTGTGACAATGTTAACGTATTGATTAGAAAAGTCTACATCGGCTCTCGGAGACTTTGCGTCTGTAAAGACACTACTTATGCCATACTTTACATATTGTAGTATGATTTATCCCAAGCTTGATTCCTTTGATGCGCGCAAAGTTGAGGTTGCCTTTAAGGCTGGGTCACTGTCATAAATATGACAGCTCGGTGCACAATTTGGAAGATGGGGCGGGGCGTTAAGATTTTTGAATAAATCGCAAATTGATTAATGTAATATTTATTTAAACACCTAAGGCAGCAAAATAACGCTTTCTAATTGTTAAATTTGTCCCCCAATTTTTATTGAAAATGATTTAAAAATGAAAATTCAATGATATTTTTTTTTAATTTCTCTGGATTGCGGAGCGGGGCTACCTCAAATTTGAACTAAATTAAATAAATTTTTAACATGAGCTTTTTGAAGATAATAAGCAGAAAATAACGGTTTCCGATTTTTAAAGTTCTATTGAGTAAAAAATTATTGATCTCGCACCAATTGTAAAATTTTTAAAGGTCCCCCTGTACCTGTTCACAATTGTTAACAGTTCTATTCTGAACGAAAAGCTTAACATCGTCAGCATAAATCAAAACCTTAAAGTACCTCACAATAGAGACAATGTCGTCAATAGACAGAATAAAGAACAGTGGGCGCAAGTGACTCCCTTGAGGCACGCCAGATGAAGCCTTGAAGATTCTAGAGATGGAATGGCGGAATAAGATTTGGTATGTTCTGTTATCTAAATAAGACTCCGTCCATTTTAGAAATATTGAGGGAAACCCATACTTTTCCATTTAAAAGAGTATCACGGAGTGAGATAATTTGTCGAAGGCCTTACTAAAATCTGTATAAATACAATCTGTCTGATAGCCTTTTGCAAAGCCGCGAATGTTATCCGAGACAAATTCCAACAAGTTAGTGGTTGTGAACTTGCCCAAAATAAACCCATGTTGGTTTGAAGAGAGCCAATTCTTACAGCAAATTGATAGTTGAGAGTTAATGATAGATTTACATCTATCTTTATCTACAAATAAAAGAATTTTGTTTGTATTTTTGTATCTCAAACTCCCAAAAAACTAGCAGAATTTTCCAGACTTGTGATGGAGCTTCTTAATTAATTGCATTCCGTTTCTGCATTGGAAGATCTATACCATAAGTGGTAGGGATATGTGATCTGAGAACTGTCGATTCCAGACGCTACGCGAAGGAAATAATTATAAAGCCATCCATGAAAAATAAAAAAATTCGTAAGATAGCAATTGCTGCGATCTTAAAAGTGGGTTCATCGTATGCGTGCCGGATCAGGTTCAATGCAATTTTTCGTGCTTTTCTTCGTTGCTTTCAGTGAAAGTTGCGCAGAAGTGTGTAAGACGGACCGAAATGAATATAAATCCACGTTAAATTTTTGTATTTGATAACAAAATTTATTTAATAAATCGGTAATATCTGCATAAAATAGGGGCTTTCGGAAAGCACTGTCTCAGTGAGACAACTGAGACAAAACTTTGAGCAACCGTCTCAGTTGTCTCAGTTCAAACCAATCAGCTGATTTGCCAATTTTGACATTTAAATAATTTTGACCACAGAAAATGGATAGTAATAAATTGAGGAAAGTGTTGTTAGTTTATTCAAATATCTCACTAAACTTTAGTTAGTAATTAAAATCACAAAATAACGAAACTGAATCAACTGAGACAAGAAAATTCAGTTTCACTTATCTCAGTTGCTCAGTGTTTGCGTTCGAATTTTGTAGCTCAATATGGAACTAAGACAGTTCACTGAAAGTGCAGTCTCAGTGAGGCAACTGAGAATATCTCATTTGTCTCACTGAGAATATGCTTGCCGAAAGCGCCTAATATCTTTGAGGAGGGGGTTTTAAATAATTTAATTTAGTTACAGTTGATTTTCTTTACTCCAGAAGAAATGCTGTGTGGTTACAGTTTAACTGAGAAAGAGAAGTCAGAAATAAAAGCATTAGAATTAGATAAAAAAAAAATTGGTAGATTTCATTGCGTCGCGTCGTGAATAATTTTATAAATTTAAAGGAGAACTATAGCACAAAAACTCGATCAGGACGTAAATCCATTGAATAAATAACTAATAAGGAAGCGGGGTATCGTGCGAATACAGTGTACGTGTTTAAGCATTTCAATGACAGTGTGACCCATGGTCGGGGGGGGGGGGGGAGAAATGACAAGAGGGCCTACTGCCTATTTTGTGTCAGTTCAACATTCTGACATTTCATATTATTTCAAAATAAGTTTCGGACTTCAATTCGCGATATTGGGATAAATAATTAATTAAACGTGATTTTTATGAATAGTAGTGTGAAATAAGTGCGGAATATTCCTTTTGTGAACGACATTTTGTGCAATAGAGACTCCGGAGTCCTAAATTAACATAATGAAGTGCGCTGTGCTGTGCTGCAGGAACAAACGGAGTTATTGTCGTGGGAAAGCATTCTTCAAGTAAGCTTAATAGCTTTACTTATTAATTATATTGTTTTAAACAAAATAAAAGTGAAATATCTATAAAAATAAAGAGCTATGGTAAAAGATTTAACATTTTACCAATGCCGGTTTATTTGTTTACAATTGAATTGTCAGTTGGTGCCTAAATTATTCCAGTCATACTAAGGCAACGCCAAGAAATATTGTCTGAAAATAAGGGGGAGCTAAAAATTTGTTTATTTTACATGGGAATTTGAATTATGAAAAATGTGCCCTTTCAGAATGTCAGAATTTAATTACTGCCATGACGAAACGAATACAAACAGAGCACACTAATACATTTCGCTGAGATGCTTACGTTTTCACCCGATATGCCGTTTCCTTATTAGTTAGTTATTCAATGCGTAAATCATCTTTATTTGAAAGTGACAAATGTCAGCTATTTTCAAAGGCAACGTAGTTACACCTTATAGCTGGTCAGATTAAGGAGAATTGAGATTGCCAGTGACCTCCAGATACATTAGGAAACTTCTACATACAAATAAAAATGCGGTCTGGACAAAACGTGGTAAAAAACCAAAGCTGAATGAGGGACACAAAACGGCCAGAATGGATTTTACCAAAAAGTTTATAAAATATGACGAAGAGTGGAAGAAAATTGTGTTTAGCGACGAAAAAAAAATTAATATGGATGTCCCAGATGGTTGCCAATTTTATTTGTATGATTGACTAAAGGTTCCGGAAAAAAGTATGAGCCTAAATTTCGAGGGTGGTTCTATTATGGTATGGGGAGCGTTTCCCATCATGGTAAGTTTCCATTGGCATGGGTTCCCACTCGTATGAACTCGGCAAGTTATATAGAGTTAGTAGAAGATACGCTAATATCGCTGAATAGAGAACGCCGCATTTTATCTTCCAACAAGACAAAGCGTATATCCACGTGTTGAAATATACCAAACTTTGGTTTAGAGAAAGGATATACCTGTCCTTGATTGGCCTGCTTGCAGCTCTGATCTAAACCCCATAGAGGGGCATTCTGGCTCATCGAGAGAAAATGTCCCTTTGGAAATCGTATTTCGTACAAGTTCAAATTATGAACTAACGGCGGAGTAGTTACACTGAAATGAGTAATTAGCAATAGAAGCAATTTTTGACAGTATGTACTCCTATGTAGGACTAGTTCCAGTAGGGGTCAACACTACAATTTGACGTATTCCTGCAGCATTCATTTTTCCTACGAAAAATATTAGGCAAGATCTAATGAATCACGCTCCAAAAGGACTAAAAAAGTGGTTTTAAGTGCATGCAGCATTTTGTAAAACACGCAAAGCCCTCACAAGTATCCAAAGTTCTATTGATTTTCGATGGATAGTCAAGTCACACAAATCTACACATATTAACTTATGCGAAAGAAAACGTTCAGAGAGAACTGTCTTGCATTGTTATGGCCCAATATACAGAAGATTCTTCCAGCAGCCAAGGGCATATTCTGGTAGAATAATCAACGATTGCTAAACAATTTCCATGCATCCGTCGGTTATTTTGCCGATTAACCGAACAGCTGGCTGCGATGAACGCTTAGTGGTGGTCGCATGGTAATTATTATGTAAAGCGATTGTTTACTACTAAGCGACTCATGTGCTGCAACCGGTAGAGCAAACGACAAGGTTGTGTCGTTTGTTTACATATCCGCGCTGTGAGCAAAGCTTACCCCCGAATATGGGGGCATAAAAGACCAATGACTGGTCTGGCGAGTGCCCACTTAGAAAAAGTTGCAAATCTAAAGAAATCTACCGTAAATGTTAAAAGACGATTTAAACCCTGTCAGCATCTTCCTCTAATAAGGAAAAGGAATCGAAACTCCCTCATTTTCCGATTATTCACTTTTTTTTTCTAATAGTAGGGAGACTATCTACGAATTTTTCTTTTAATTTTTTTTAGCACAAATATATTCCAAGAATTTGGTGGCTTACTCTCCAAATTTCAGATTACTTAGCAGAGAGAGAGAGTTAAAATGAAAAAAAAAAAAAAATATCTATAATCTTCCAAACTACGATTCGTTTTTATAGGGTCCAGCTAAAGCACTCCTGACGAGGTGGGATCACAACGAACCAATTCAAGTTCTAAGAATGTTTACCCTTGGAACAGAATGAAAGTAGCCACCACGCAGGAAAATGTCACGCAGAAGTTATAAGGCAATGCCATTAAGTGACCGCAATGAACGTAGACATCGTAGCCACCACGCAAAAGTTGCTCGACTTTCAACTTTAGCGCAATTATCCTGCGTTGACATTTCACAGCTGATTAATATTTTGTTTGTTTTAAAATTTCGTATGCTGAACATCATGGGTTTCAAAGAAAATTTAATTATGGCGGTGAAAAATTTTAAAAATAATAATATTGTGGTCCCAATTTATTATTAATACAGTTAAAAAAATTAATTTAAATTTCATCTTGACGTAGTCATCAATGATCATTGTGTTCACCATGTTTGGTGGCTACGTTTTTGACACTTCATTACCGCATTTTGCTTGGTGACTACGATGCATTCTGTTCCAAGCATTAAGTGAAAGTAGCTCGATAGCCTACTCTAATCTATAAAATCTGAACTAAAAGTCGCTCTCTTTCTTCTTACCTTAAGTACAAATCGTGAATTTTCAATCATAGTGAAATTAAACTGAGCTGATATGACGTAGTTTCGTTAAATATAGACGTCAAAAAATTCGAATGGACATTTTTCTCATAAAAACTTGTGCATACATAATAGACAAGTCTGCTCCAGCCACCTTTAAATAAGCTATACAACCTGAGGGCGCTACCAAATTGCAAATTTTATCTTTACTGTCACTATATAACGAGCAACTCCATTCCATTATATCTCTCCTATGATCCCGACTTGGCATCTTCCTAGCTTTTCTTTTTGATTTTCAATTCTCGGTCATCTTTTCTCTAAGTAGTTCACAAAGGAAATTTCCCATCCTGAATCTCCGAGGAGACAGAATTATGCAATCCACACTACAAAGAGAGCAATAGGCCTTACCTTACAACTCCTAGCCAAGCAGAGAAATTAAATGTAAACAAACCTTTAACCTCTTACAATACTGTCGGCGGGCGACGGGCGCTAGTGAATTGCAAATCCTGTTATGATTCGTAGGCGGTTTGTAAATTTAAATTGGTAGCAAAGCCTGAGGGATATTTTGCGAAAGTTGATGGGGGTTGGCTGGTTGGTTGGTTGGTTCGTTGGCTGGTTGGTTGACAAAAGGGGAACGACAGGGGATATGTATAGAGTCATATTCTGCTTATGACAGATTTTGTAACTTGTAACATAAGTCACCATGGATGCAGACACCCTTTTTGGTATGCCATCAATAAAGGGATTTAAGAGAAGAGTCAGAGGTAATTTGGTTCTTAGTACATGGGTTACCTAGGAGATTTAGTGGGTTCCCTATACTGATAGTAACATGTTGAACTTTTATAGTGTGTGGGAAGGGCGATAGGAGGGGATTGCAAAGCCAGAAACATCCGGAAAAACTCTTACACGATAGGGAGGATTATATTTAAACGACTTCCAATCACAATTTAAGCTTCAACCGTGAAATTGGTTATGGAGAATTAAATCAAATTGGGTTTTATTGAATTTTCAGAATTTATTGGCTCATGATGCTGTTGATTATAGAGATGTGATAGAAATATTAAATGGACCGCGTTCTTTGTGATAATTTCCTTGAAATTGGTATTTATTGCGGGTACTGTATAGGGAAATTTTGTGAGATTTTTAGAAGAGTTTGGAATGTTTTTAGTTCAGCTATAGTTTGTTAACATATGAAAGAAGGATGGACATTAAACGGATTAAGTAGATGGCAGGATCTTATTAAGTATTTAGAAAATATGTATAAAATTTTTTGTAATTAACGACTTCTTAGTGGGCTTTTACTTAGATTCAAAATAGCTGAAATGTTGACCTCCTGGACAGGAGAGATCTGCTAATATCATCGCTGCCTGCCGTAAGGTTGAATTTCCGATCCCGGCTATAACTTTCTCACATGACTAAAAAATGATTTAAGTGTGTAACTATAATCCACCAAGCTTTACACAAAAGAGAAGCAGTGAAGAGTTGTAACACTCTCTTCCCTATTTATAAGTGAGAGAAGGAACGTCTAAAGACACTGATTCGCTATAACGACTCAATACCTAAGGAGATGGATATCAGTGGTGATAACTGAAGTAGGTGAAAAGAGAGAAATCCATTAAATACTTCCCCATTTTTTAACCGGCTTTTAAGAAAGTATCCGAAAGTGTACGGCTGAGGATACTCCTCATACTGTATCCTAAGGAGAACTTTTTACTCGAACCAAATAATGGCCGTACAAAGCAAATTCTTGTAGTTTAAAAACGTTCTCATAAAGTTTATAGTTTTGCGGTCCACAAAACCAGTTTAACGAAGATAGACTTGGCTGAAACTTCATCCTGCCGCTTCTGTCAGGATCCTCACGAAATCTCGGAGCGCCTGCTCTGCAACCAGGCGAAGATTACTCCACCTCAAACATGCTTTTCCTCCACCAAACTACGTGTGGAACCTCAATCCCAGAATGGTTCTAGACGTTACTAATAGTTTAAACGTTGTAAGGGTGTAAATAGAATGGGGACTTACAATAGATCTCTCAGGTCGCAGTGAATGCGAGGCTAACGCCGGCACACCCCTCCACAAATCTAATCCAATCTAAAACCAGGTTTACAAACAGCACCCGGAAACATGGCTGTTAGACATTGCCGGGGAACTGAAATCTTAATGAAAGGGGTGGGGGCAATCACAACTGAAATGTCTCACCCAAAAATTTTGATTATCTACTTTGAGGATTCTACGAAACTGATTCTTGATTAGATCGAGGACCAGAACGATAAGCTGGAGGTGAATGAGTGTATTTTTTTACGAAAAGTACAAGAACCATTAGTTATAGCGCTGATAGTTTTCGTGGATTATAAGTTTCTAGAGGTATTAAATAAGCCGGACTACAGGATTGGATACAAGTTTAGTATAGTTCATCTAAAACTTAAGGACGGGGCTCCAAAAGCTATTTTGAAAATTGAAGATTACTTGTTAAAAAAAACCATTTAAAGCTCCAACTGGCGACTGGGTTAGGATAAATGTTATTGGGCACATTGAGTAGGTTTTCCAAGGAGCATCTAAAAATCTCCATAGACAAGGCTAGAGTGTTGCTAAAATAGAGGAAGTCTTTCCATTATCTCTCCCAGAGCTGTAATGAATGATATATCAAGCTACTGCAAATGATAAGGAAAACAGCTCATCTTTAGACTCGACCCTAATGCACACGAATTCAGCAGTACCAATACCAACTAACTAAACCAAGGTAATAAGTCAACCGCTGATAACTACTTTGATGATTATCAAAAATAATCAACTCTTGTCATCCAATAATGTAATTTACATTTGAATTACTCGAAGTAATCGATTACTTTTAACTACTATGAATTATAATAATTTTGACGGAATAACTGGACGAAAATAGCCATTCTACTTGTCATGATGAATTGATTGCTATCGCTAGATTTTATACTTATTCAAAAGTAATTTTCAAGGTATAGTCCTGAAATAGTTAACGAATATTTTTAATTCCTTTGATACTTTTGTAATTCATCTTTTACCAGAAGTGCATATCTTAAAATGTTCACTATTCAACCGATGAAGGCTGGACTAAAATGCACAAGAAGTATTCGGTTGTCTCACGCACTCCTTCCACCAAGGGTAAAGTATTTCGGAATTCAATTAAAAATGAGCGTAAGGCCCCTCCCTCCCTATGATATTGTTTCTGTCTCAGAGATGCAAGTCCGCGAACTATTACCCTTGGCTCATACACGAAGTATTTTGTCTATCTACACACATATTGAGGTTATGCAAGAGCAAGCGACTAGATAACAGTTTGCTTGATAATCTCGTGTAGAGATAGCCTTCCTGTCTTATTGTACTAACTATCGAAAGCTTCAGCCTGGAAGATAATACTGATGTATGTACATATATTTACCGCTATTGTTCGCTAATATTAATTCCATGTACATATATACATTTTGGATAATCTGCATTGCTTTCCCATTTACTGAGCCAAGTTGAATATTCGCTATAAAAATAATTTACGATCGATGCCTGGTCTTATCATGGTTTGTCAGTTCCTGCCTTTATACAGAATTAACTGGACAATGAA